>JAQNBH010000010.1:23162069-23496643 GCA_028752905.1 Cladorhizidae sp. MBARI D1340-BT2
GGATGACTTCAGGTGATTTTTGAATCTATAAACACTTCGAGCGTACTTTGAAAGGTAGTAAACCGGCAACCCCCCCCCCCCCCCCCCCCCCCCCCCACACACACACACACACCAAAAAAAATTGTGCGAAATTTGTTTTCACAATCTTGTGTGCAGCTAGATTCGATATTACATGTTCACAAACGTGTTTGTGATATCGAGGACCTTTTACCAACTGATCACCGCACTCCCAAGATTTATGACCTTTTACCGACCGAGCACCTCACTCCCAAGATTTTTTCCCACTTACAATATGTTATACTTTTACTACCAGAAGAATCCAAAACTGTTCAATGGACTAATCCAGTTTCTCTATTCACAAAACAACCAAAATCGGTACAATATCGTCTATAACATAAACACCGTTTGGGTGCAAGAAATTGCCCCTGAAGTTTATTCTTGTGACAATAGTTAACAGCACCTTTAACAAAACCAGGTCACTACTTATGATGTTTGTGTCTACATGTGTACATAAGGCATGTGTATTCACTTTAGTAATAAGTGCATGTTGAAGAGAGATTTAGATGTGCTTGGTCTGGCAGAAACGTTTTAGGAGAGGTTGAGGTAACTGGATATAATTGGTGTGAGTACAATATGATACCTGGATATGATAGGTAAGGATACCTGGATATGATAGGTATAGGATATCTGGATATGAATAGGTATAGATACAATAGGATACCTGAATATGATAGGTATAGATACAATAGTATACCTGGTTATGATAGGTATGATAGGTATAGGATACCTGGATATGAATAGGTATAGATACAATAGGATACCTGAATATGATAGGTATAGATACAATAGTATACCTGAATATGATAGGTATAGATACAATAGTATACCTGGTTATGATAGGTATGATAGGTATAGGATACCTGGATATGATAGGTGTGGGTACAATTGGTTACGTGGATATGATCGGCATGGGTACAATGTTATAGAAGGCAAGCACGTGGTGAAGTAGGCGGCTATATAGTTAGGAAGACCATCGGGTCTAGGCTGCGACTGAGGCTGGAAGGAAGTGTGTGGGTGAAATTGAAATCAGAGGTGGGCAATAATGTTATTGTGGGCATGGTGTGTGTTAACATGGAAGGGATGGAGGGTCAGAATCAGCAGAGTTGTTTGAGGTGTTGAAAACATAGGTAGCAGATTATCAGGAAGATTGGTGACAGAATTATATTATGCCACTCTTTAAAGCTGGGGATGATGGCTGGTAATTATAGAGTATAGCTCTGGAGAGTTCAGTGGCAAAAGTGATGACAATATTGTTGGCAGGTACGCTGAGTAGGTTTGCAGAGAAGCAATACTAACGGAGGGTCAGAGTGGATTTAGGCCAGGGAATGGATGTGCTGACCAGTTCCTAGTGTTGAGGTGTGTGTGTGACATTGTGAGGTAGGGGAGACAGACATTAGTGACATTTCTGGATGTAAGCAAGGCATGTGAGACCCTGTGGAGAGAAGGATTGTGGATGAAGATGAGAGGGTACAGAGTTCAAGAAGAATTTGTCAATGCATGTATGGAGTTCAGTTGAGTGTGTTGTTAGGTGAAGATGGGACCAGGTGTTTGTAAGTGGAGGCAGGACTGAGACAGGGTTCTCCTTTGTCAATAGTATGTACATGATGGGATTGTTGAATGATTTGGGGGGAAAATGATTAGGGATTGAAGGGGGATTGAAATGGAAGGAAGGTGAGGTTGGTTGCTATATGCAGGTGATATTGTATTGTTAGCGAGAGATCAGGTGGAGTTATAAGTGGTTGGATGTGATGGGAAAGATGGTGATGAAGTGGAGAGTACACTTAAGAGTAAGTAAATGACAGTATGTGGAAAGTGCAGTAGAGGAGAGTGGAGGAAAGAATGGAGAATGCGGAAGCCTTCATGGAGTGTGGTTTGACAGGGGGATAAGAGAAAATGTTCATTTAGAGAAGATGAGGAGAAAGGCAGAGAAATGGAGGGCAATAATTGTTTATATAATCAGGGTGAATGGAGAGATAGACATGGATAGAGGTAAACTAATATGGGAGTTACTAGCTAGGCCATGTCTAGAACATGCAACTGAAGTGACGGGAGGGAAGGAAGCCTGTAAGAATTTGGAAAGCATTTAAGAGAACATTGGTACAAAACTGGTTGGAGGGAGCAAGACAATTGCAGGGGATGCAGTAAGAGGTGACCTGGGCTTGAGGAGGCTGGAGGAGATAAAGGATGAAAAGAGAGTGTTTATTGGGATGGAGGTTGCAGAGAATGAGTGAAGATAGGCTAGTTGTGGCACTGTAAAATAATTGTCCAGGTTGGTGCAGAGTTTTGTGAGCTGAAAAAGGAAGTGTGTGGCCTGTGTGTGTGTGTGTGTTTGGGGGATGGGGGGAGGGTTGGGGGGGAGGAGAGTTGGACATAGTAGTCTCACATGAGACATGGAGGAATTGTGTTAAGGGATGTTCATAAGAAGAAATTGAATGGCGGGATGAAGTGGGAGGGGAATCCAGCCTCAAGTGGTAAAGTTAGCTAAAGAAGAGTTTGGACAAGAAAGATATGAGAGAGGATTCAATAACACAGGGGAAGTGAAGATGAGATTTAGGTTAAGGAGACGGCATCAGTGGCACTCTCTTTGGTGACAAGGAGAGGTGTGCATGGTATGTGTCAGGACAGTAGATGTGAGCTATGTGATGAAGTTGTTGTGGAAGGAATTGTGCATTTCTTGTTGTATTGTTGGGAGTTTGCTGGTGATTGAGGAAGATTATTGGATATGGGCAATGAAGTCTGGAGAGTGGTTGATAGAATGGAGAAATGAAGATGATGAAGGGAGAGTAAGCGTAATGTTGGGTAGATCAGTAGCAAGAGCTAAGAAAGTGGTTTTGGGTAGGATATACAGAATTGTTGGAAAATGTGCTCAAGGGTCCCAATCCCAAAACAAACTTTCATTATTTTGCTGCAATCATTTAATCTTCAGTGGCCATTATGGGGTCCCTAAGATACATAAACCTTCAACTACCAATTTATACACCACAATTGAATATTTCATATTACAGTTTATATCAACCCAGCTGGCAACACTTGTACATACGTCAAAGATTCTGAGAAATTTATCAAGTATGCACTCATGCGTTGTGCACCACATCTCTTAGCTGTGGGCAGTACAATATAGGTGAGACCAACAGAAGACTAGATACCAGAATGAATGAACATAGAGATGCCTGTAAAAAGTGTGCTCAAGAGAAATCTGAAGTTGCTGAACATGCAATCGACAATGGAATCATATTCTGTGGGAGGAAGTCACCATCTTAGAAGACAGAAGGAACTGAGGGCGGCACATCAGCCTAACACCAGTGTTCAATCAAGATTGTGGACCTGGCTACTGTGTGGTCACTCTCGTGAGCCTAATTTGAAACCTGTTATTTTATTATTTTTAGTATTAAATGCATTATTCTTGACGTTATTATACAATTTTAAATTTTATTATTACTATGACTTCAACGTTACTCGGCTAGATACAATAGCCTACAATAGCCTTCATCATTAATCAACGTTAACTGAGAGTTCCTTAGAGAATGAATCACTCGCTGCTCAGTTCCAACGATCCGCCACAACTGTTTCACATACCAGGGCATGGTTAGCATTTTGTTTGGACCAGAAATATTCAACCACTCACCAAGCTCATGTGGATCTGTGTGAAACCCGAAAAGACTTGTTGCACAGTCACGCAAAAAAGCCAAGAAGTTTGAAGTGGGGATGATGTGAAGTTTTTGACAAGAAAATCGTCTTTTCACAGGTAGCTATGAATATGTATATACCCAATGTGACTGGAGAGAGATTCTACCCTTTCGGACAAGGATAGCAACTGAACTGACACATTAAAAATTAATGTGCTATTTATTTCCCATGTACGTATATACTACTGCAACTTCTAATGTTATTATCATTGTGCTAATGAGTAATAAAATCAGGATTTAACAAATAATCATAAAATCAAATATGCATATATACATGAGCATACTGACATATATCTGTATATAGAAATACCCCTTGATCGGACCCAAATTCCATGAATAATTTGATCCAGGGGGACTATAATTTTCCAGATGAATGTTCTGATGAGAGTACTAAAATGTTCATGACAAAGTTTAAGTGGGTGATTTCAAACCGGCAGTTACAAAAAAAAACACATTTAATTAGAAAGCTTGAATGGGCTAGACCATGTATGGAATATGTGAATAGTCAGCCATGGTAAAAATAATAGTAATAATTATATTATCATTTTGTTGTTACATAATTATATTAAATATTTATTTTTAATTAGTTATAATTTTGGTATCTTTTAATTTTTGCTATTATTATTGTTATAACATATTATAACTACTACATATTACTATATTATTATCATTCATTCATTCATTCATTGCACACAGTAAAAGACAGTAAAAGACAACATAAAATATTAACAGTAATAATAATAGTAAAAATAATAGTAGTAATAATAATAATAATATAATAGTAATAATAATAGTAATAATAATAGTAATAATAATAGTAATAATAATAGTAGTGATAATAATAATAATAATAATAATAATAATAATAATAATAATAATAATAATAATAATAATAATAATAATAATAATAATAATAATAATAATAATAATAATAATAATAATAATAATAATAATAATAATAATAATAATAATAATAATAATAATAATAATAATAATAGTAAAAATAATAGTTATAATAATAGTAATATAATAATAGTAATAATAATTGTATTAATAAATATTATAATAATAAATAATAACATCAACAACAACAAACAACATCAATAATATCAACAATAACAAAAATAAAAATAACAATAACAACAACAATAATAATATAAATATGGTATTATAAGTAACAAAAACACAATAAAAAATACTATTTTTTTTAATTATTTTATTATTATTATTATTATAGTTGAAATTACAATAACCTTCTTAATAATTAACTTCTAATTCTATTCTCTATGAGATTTCAACTGCCTTCATCAGGAATAATGACATGATAATTAACTGTATGAACTAGATAAAAAGACAGATCTCCATGCATGCTAACTTTTCATACAAAAAAATGTTGCATAGGTATAACTATCCTGCAGGCAAAGTGGGATACCTCAAAATCTGAGTGCCTTAAATGCTGCAATTTTGGTTTCTGATTGTAGCAGCTAAATTTATTATCTGTGGCTAGAGCAAACATTCATTAGGTGGTAAAATGTGACAAATTAGGCAAGTGTGCGCACTGAAAATCAAATATCTTGCGACGGGAAAAAAATTATTTTCAGCACGTGTTTTAAAGTAAACACTTATTTTTGATAGAGTAGGGCTCTCGACCTCCTTGATACTCTCTCCACATACACTAATTGTTTCAACTAAGAGCACTACCAATGAGGAACCACATCTGCAATGAGCAGGCATTCAGATTTTTAGGTACCCAAATTTTCGCTGCATGTAACCTTGGCATAGTTATAGCTAGCACAGAGAGAGCTAGCTTTTGCGAGTTGTACAGTAAAGTGTGCAGAACCTATGAGGCTCTAAAGTGGTAACCACAAGGTTATAATGTAGTCCCTGTTCATATGACATAAATCCACTTCCCTGTTTGCATTGCACTATCAATCACAGTTATTAATAGCCACTCGGGACGCTGGAAAGTAGCATTAGTAACAGAGTTTGTGGTCATTTCATATTATTCCAACCTGCAGTTCCAAAAGAAAAATGTGTGGATATGGCAAAACAATTATAAAGCATATTGCATTGCCTACATTTATAAGGACGAGATGTGTTACTCTCTAACAAAAACCACATGTCTTCAGACTCTCTTCAGACTAAGATGATTCACCATATCCTGTGTTTATAAAATTCCTTGGATGGAGCCCTTAGTTCGAAGGAACACAGTCCACAAACAAGCCAAGACCATGTTCAAGCATGAGTTGAGCTTGGAAAGCCAATGAAGAATCTCTGGAAAAGTGTCAATGTCAAGCTTGTGCACACAAGTGAGGAAGACAAACTGTGCAGGATTACAGCATAGCCCTCCTTTCCTCACAGTTAATGAAGACCTAGCTGCCATTCACATCCTCAAGACTAGACTGCTTTTCAATTGCTGTCTATGTAGAGGTGGCCATCCTAGACCTTTCAAAATATATGATGCACGATTGGTAGTATAACAACTTCAAAAATTGAGTATGGGGAGTGAATGCAGGCCCTTTACATCAATTTGAAAATCCAGACTGATGACATGATGCTGACATGGATCTGTCTCTACAAGACTAGAAACTATCCAAAGCACCAACACTATACAACATGCAGGATTCTCAACAAGAAGATGCTGGGAAAGATGAAGGATATGTGTGCCCATCATGACTTTGGGCCCATCATATTCTGATCTCTGCAGTACACACACAGTGAGTTCACACCTCTATAGTAATGAGGGTTGTATGGAAATACATTCAAACTTTTGCAAAATGTGGGTCAAAGTCCAGCAGAGAAGGCTGAGGCTGTGCGGCTATGCATTCTATTGTGGAGAAACAAAAGACAGTAACAACGTCATATCAAAAGCATTGGCCATGGATCTCATTGCCATTGTAAACCAACCATAGTTCAAAAGCAACAAATCCAGGTGTGGCAAGCTGATAAAGTAAATAGACCTGCTTAGTGAGCATACCAGTGTGTGCTACCCCTGTCCAGGAATTTAAGCAGGTAGTAGCTATGTCCTTGGAAGAATATGCGGTAATTTATCAGCTTCCTGGTAGAATTTCCATTTTCTTTTTCCTTTCTGACACCACATCCCAGGAAAGACATGCCTGACCAAATCTGAGGATCCTTCCAAAGGGTTAACACTAATCTAGCTAGACACACGCGTAGGAACTAAACTTTTTTGTGCTAAGTGATGGGTGAAAGGATGAGGTCATCAATGTCCTTGCCAGTGGCTCACAATTTCAATGCCCTTGCCACTCATAATTTTGCAGTGTGCTTTTACTGGGGGTGATCAACAGGAGCATGTCTGTTGAAACTTCTGAAAAGCTCATGGAAGGAGGTGTAAAGTGACTAGAGTATGTCAAACAAGTGCTTTGTAGAGGGTCGTTTTGTCCTGGAGAGGATGATAAGCTGCAAGTAACTTCCTCGATCCAACTGCCAAAATAGGCTCTACAAGAGATAGCACTGGAATACCAGCCAGTTGAATGGAATTGAGGAGAGGGAACTTAGGAAGGAGTCTGGGAAGTATCCTACCAAAGAATTTAGCAAATCCTCTTGACTGACTGACTAAGAGATCCACCCCACAGCCTTCTGTTCAATCACCCATTCGAGTTCCTGTCTCAAAAGGTCTTAAAATTTACATACCTATTGGGCATTGCTACATAGTGATGTGGGTTTAGATGATGATGTGAATAGAAATTGCTCGAGGTGGAGGAATCATTTACTCACACAGACACTACACATTGTAAGCTTCACTCTTACCAGCTAGGAACTGAAATGCTGGGCCGAGAATCCAAAACCACTCTATATGGACACTGCATTTTTAAATGCACCCTTTAGCTTTGATGTATTGAAGTGGTAAATGAGGAAGATGCTAGCAAAGACCTCATTTGAAATGGTGGTTAAAACAATTAGGAAATGCTACTACACTCTCAATAGAGACATATAACCTAGAAAATGAATTATCATCTTAAAGCACTTTATTAGGCAACTACCGGTATATAAGAAAATGTAAGTTTTAGCCGAGATGTGAGTTTTGGTGGGGGGTGGGGGAGGGGGAGGTGATGGTCGTCCATGATCTTGACAACATAAAACATGGTGTAATACATCCAGTGGGCTATCTTCCACAAAGTAACTGGATAACTTTAGCAACGACTATCTATCAAATTATGGCCATATAACACAAAACTTGTACGTCGGGTTTGCCTTTGCATGTCATTTTGATTAATAATAAAAAAATAAAAAAATATTCATAATGATGATGATGACGATGATGATGTATATATATATATATTTGGGAGTGTTATTTACTTCCCGATAAGTAGGGAGGGGATGGTGTACATGTCATGTACGTTATGTATGAAACTGATTGTTTCTTTACGTCTACCATGTATAACCCATTGCAGTGACCCTTTACCAATGTTTTATGTGTTCAATTCTGGAAGAATGAAAATCCTCACTTAGTGAACTCATTATACGTGTAGTGCTGGTTTATATATAAGTCTATATCGATCTTCCAGGCATACCATGACATTGTAAAAATTAGAAGTTCTGCAAACTCTATTTGCTCCTCCAGAGCCCCAAAAGACAACAGCAGGTTCCCCCCTCTGCATTAATTCACATTGTATGAAGACACCTAGCTTGATGGAATCTATTATGATGGACCATCAAGCAGGGATCTATGTTCCAAGCTTGCACATAAAAGATTGTACACTGGTGAATGGATGTTGTTTTTTTGTGTCTAAAGTGGAAGGAGAAAAAAATTATACAATTTGTTTTCAATTCATTGCAAACAAAAGTTCAGAAAACACAGGTGACATGAAGGGACTGTCCAGTTGGATATGGACACACCCTAGCTTATTGCCATGAGACATCCATGCCTCTAAAACCGATGAATAGCAATAGTGCTTATACACTCTCACCACAGTTGTCATATATACCCATACCTAATAGTTTGGGAAACCATCCAGGTCCATCCTACAGTGCAGGCGAGGCAAGGTCAATATGTCTTTGTCAATGGATACCCTTTTAAATATTGCAGAGTGGTTAGCATTCCATTTAGCATATAGTGCTTTTTGTGAAGAGCTAAGTTTTTCGCAGACTTGCTCCTAGATGTGAAAATTGTGCTCTCAGATTTATTTGGTACGATAATAGGGTCATTAGGAATTGGTTTAATTAAGCCACACACCATCACCTGAAGATAGAGCTAGATTCTAGCAAACCACATCTGTGTATAGCTTTGGAAAAAATTTCAGAGCTTCCAGATCCTATAGTGGTCCACTATTGAAACTAGTGTCAATATTCTCAATAGGGGTAAAGTATCTGCTGTGTTGGATACAATTGTGATAGCTTAAAAAATTATTCCACGAAAATATTCAGTTACAGAAATTTTCAAAAACTTTAGCTCATTGAAAAAAAGCTCTATATGGTGATATTTCCATTTAAAATGGCGAACATTTCTTAATATAATATATATAATTATGGCTAAAACTAACAGTGACTTCAGCCATATTTTACCCCAAGAGCACTTCCAGCATGCATTGAATCCTTGAATCCGAATCCTTAAAACCTCAGAAATTTCATCTTTGCAATCTTATCTATGTATCTATCAACTACTTTTTCACACATGTCATTTGCATATATTAAGTACATATGTTCATCATAATTTCCTAGCAGAAAGCTACAAATCATCCGCATTGCAACAAGTAATCAATATTTCAATTCGGCACTAAATATGGTAACTAATATGTTAGGTCTGGAGCGATATAACTGAGTAACTTCTTCTAAGTGGCTGCTTGACTTCAAACAAATAGAAAATGTAGGTATGCATTTATGTGGACCCTTTACCTATTAATATAGATGGTTTGTTTGTCAATATTGGCATACATATTTTCATATATGTAACATTTTTGGTTTGTCTTAGTGTCCATCTCCCCACTTTATCCCACATGTAAGTGGTATACAATAATTATGTCCTATCATAAGTTCATTATAAGGAGACTCTATACTGCCAATGACTAATCCATTTCTGGATCCAGCACTCATTTTTCAACCAAAAATACTTGAAACTCATTGAATGGTCATCAACATCATTGTTGTTAACAGCACAGACTTTCAACAAACCCTAAGTAACTCCGATGATGTTGTTATATCTTGTAGGTGGCTGCTTGACTTTTAGAAGACAAAAGCAAATATAGGGCAAAAAAATAAATGAAATATAATGTACACAACAAACATTAACAGATTCCATAATTTATTTTAAATAATATATACTTACATTGACCTTGACTCTCTCGACTTTTCGATTAGATGCTCTAGCCTTCATCAGGAATAATCTAGTCGAAACTTCAAGAGAGTATAATTCAAGTTGATTATTGAGAATGTCATTGTAATTTCAATACATCAACTGAGAGTTCATTGAGAGATAATATATACTGCTTTTTCAAAAAAAAATTGTAGTATTTAATCCTGTAAATGTTTGTTGTCTGCATTGGGAAATTGTTCCTTCGTTTCTTTTTCGACTATTCCATCCGATATATATTCATTTTTAGCTTATACTATGTATGTATATAATAATTATGTATGTTTATTCTACATTACTGAGGTGCATCATTGTAATTGTACACTACCAGAAGACTCCTAACTAATCAATGACTAAACTTGATTCAGCATTAAACCATCTCTTCAGCAAAACACCAGTAGGTATACAGCATCGTCAACATGCTTGTGCGTTGCATTATCGAGTCTAGCTGAGCCAAGTCAGCAAGCAGCTGCATGTTTTTTCGACCAAAAAAGTGATCATCTAGTTTCCTCTGAAGTTTACTCTTGTGAACTTATGATGCATGTGTGTATGTGAATACATAGGCACATGTGTATACAAAGTAAACTGTACCATAGGTACATCATTGCTGGGTAGTTCTGGTGTTATGCTGAGTAACTTCATTCAGGCTTTTCAATAATGTAATAACAAAAAATATACATAATTGGATTGAAAAGAAATGAAACATACTAATGTACATATATATACATGACCCTTTACCTGTTTCATTCTATTACTATAATTATAGTCGATCCCAATATACATTTTGGTTTTTTTTAAATTTTGTATAGCAACAAAATTTTAATGGGGTCGGAAGGTCTGGATAGGTCCACAGTTCCCAGTAGAGGAGTAGCATTTACCCTTTGTAAAGCCCTAGTGAATCATTGAGGAGGAAGAACATGTGGATTGCAATCTCCCCAGTTAAAGACATATGTACGCAAATTTACTATTAGTTTTTTTGTGATTTTTAATCTATAATTGAACTCAAACATCATTTTTATAGTGAAATTAATCCTACCATTCCAGGCATGTTCATGATGGACTGTGATAGATTTTAATAGCCTAACTTGCATCTTTCCAGGGAGAATAACCTCAAGAAAGCCAAGAAAACAACAATACATAACCTGATACTAAGAGAGCTTGCATAACTGCTCCAACTAAACAAGGTCATTGCTTTTTGTACCTTCTGTGGTTCAGTTGATTCTGCGATAAGGGTAACGGTTTACATGAATTTATATTTGCTTGGCAGGAGAAATGAAGCAACAATGTTAGCAATATGAATATCTTACCATTAGCTCTATATTATATTAAAAAAGAGTGAAAGTGCCCTCAATCCCATTACAAACATCAATAAAAGTTAAAGCAGTTAAAGAGTAAAAGTTTGTTTTTTAGAATAAGTTATAATGGTAACTCCGACTGCTACAGCAGCAACAGCTAATGTAACACAGGCTACTATAACACCTGCAATGCATCCTGCCTGGCAGATTGAAGCAGCATCTCCACTTCTGGTGTTTTCATTGTCACCTGCTCCAGTAGTGGTTTCTTCAGTGACTTCTATGGTTGTAGTTGCTGCAGTGGAGCCTTCTGTTCCAGTAGTGTTTTCTTCTGTGACTTGTATGATTGTAGCTGCTACAGTGGAGCCTGCTGTTCCAGTAGTAGTTTCTTCTGTGACTTGTATGGTTGTAGCTGCTGCTGTAGCTGCATGAAATTACTTTTAGTGCTCAAACAATCAAGTGTAATAGGTCACTAGCCAAAATACATGCAATGCCAATAGCCCTATTTTCAACAAGGAAAAAATGTCAATTATAATATATGACGGTTACTGGAGAATTAGTTTAACACTCACAGTTTTTACAGTACCAAAATCTATTTGACTTTTGATTTGACTAAACAGGAGTCTCGATACATTTGACATGAAAACATTCCCCACATCACCACCACTAGAACCATCTTTACACCATAATCCGGACAACAGCAGTAGAAGACATTGACTTGTACTTCTTTTTACATATCTGATGCTCTTTTCTGTGGAGATAGGAAATGCCTCCCCTCCATCTTATGCTGCTCTATAGATTTGTATTGATGCCTCATCACACTTTGCTTGAGTACACGATTCTCAGGTCTTATGAAAGCATTGCTGTTATGTAAGCAATTTTAAACAATCCACATGCACTTGACCCTGATTGTTTAGTGAAATTGACCACTCGCACCAGTGGGCTTGCTGGTGTGCACTAAATGGGGAAAACAAGCTTGGTTTGGGGAGTTTAGATTGCAGTATAGTGAGTCATAAATAACAATATCAATCATCTCTCTTGCAATTGACTGTGGAAGCTGCAGCCCAGTGCTTGCCATCAACATGGATGACTTGTATGAGTTTGGAAGTAGTGGCTTCAGTGACCTTGTTTCCTGGTTCAATGTTAAGTCAAGTCCATCTAGCTGTGGAAATTGCTGCTTCAGCAATACCTGGGCACTTGCAATAGGATTGTCATTGATCCATTCTTCTTCATCCAATAGTCCACCTCTGTCAGATTCGTATAAAATTTGTGTGGCCAATCATTATCCACTAATCATTATCCACTTTGTGGCATTTGGCTGTGACTTCTGCAGCCCATTGCTTTTCTTGGATCCAACTAGCTTCTTAGGTGGTTTTGGTGTCACTGTGCTTGTGTTTGTCAAGCAATCTGTAACAAATGCTTCTGAAAGTAGGATTTGCTTAGCTCTAGCTATTTTCTTGTAACTAGAAGCACTGAAGACAGAATGTATCAACATAACAGGATTTCAATATTTGATCAACACAGCAAGTTTTATAAGTGCACAACACAACACTGCTATTCATGTTATTGTAGAATTGTTCTTTTTCAACAAATCTATGTTCACACATATATTCTTATGTACCTTTATGTGACATTGCTCATAACTATTTTTATATGCTATTTGAAACAGTGTTTAAATTAGGTTAAGGGACACCTCCATCTGGATGGTGCCAGTTAGAGCCTGCATGGCTGGAATTTTGCGATCAGACAATGTGCAGTCCCAGTCAGGTTCAGAGTAGAACAGCAGAGTTAGAGCCCAGACTGCAGTAGCTACAAGCATTAGATCTATGTGTATTTCGGATATTGTCTGGCATTTCCATTTCCAACACACCATGCATCCCCACAGCTCATTAAAAAAAAAACAATAGTAAGAAGGAAAACCCCCAAAAAATAAAAATAAGAAATAATAATATTAATAATAATAATAATAACAACAATAACAACAATAATAATAATATAATAATAACAATAGCAATAAAAACAATAACAATAATAACAACAACAACAAGAACAATGATGATGATGATGATGATGATGATGCTAATAATAATAATATAATAATAATAATAATAATAATAATAATAATAATAATAATAATAATAATAATAATAATAATAATAATAATAATAATAATAATAATAATAATAATAATAATAATAATAATAATAATAATAATAATAATAATAATAATAATAATAATAATAATAATAATAATAATAATAATAATAATAATAATAATAATAATAATAATAATAATAATAATAATAATAATAATAATAATAATAATAATAATAATAATAATAATAATAATAATAATAATAATAATAATAATAATAATAATAATAATAATAATAATAATAATAATAATAATAGTAATAATAGTAATAATAATAATAATAATAATAATAATAATAATAATAATAATAATAATAATAATAATAATAATAATAATAATAATAATAATAATAATAATAATAATAATAATAATAATAATAATAATAATAATAATAATAATAATAATAATAATAATAATAATAATAATAATAATAATAATAATAATAATAATAATAATAATAATAATAATAATAATAATAATAATAATAATAATAATAATAATAATTATTATTATTATTATTATTATTATTATTATGGTCCAGTCTACAAAAGTCCATCAACCATGGGGGGTCTGGTTAACAACCGACCAACCCAATAATAATAATAATAATAATAATAATAATAATAATAATAATAATAATGATAAAAACAACAACAACAACAATGATGATGATGATGATGATGATGATGATATGATGATGATCATAATGATGATTATAATAATAATAATATAATAATAATAATAATAATAATAATAATAATAATAATAATAATAATAATAATAATAATAATAATAATAATAATAATAATAATAATAATAATAATAATAATAATAATAATAATAATAATAATAATAATAATAATAATAATAATAATAATAATAATAATAATAATAATAATAATAATAATAATAATAATAATAATAATAATAATAATAATAATAATAATAATAATAATAATAATAATAATAATAATAATAATAATAATAATAATAATAATGATAAAAACAACAACAACAAAAACAACAACAATAATAATAATACATGTTACAAATATTTTCGTTACTCTCTATATAGTACCCCCCCTCACCAAAAGGATGGATGTGAAATTACAAGTGTACAGTGGAACCCCCTACCCATTTAAGGAAAGCTGTCAATTAGTAGTATATACTAACTGACCTTGAGTTCCCCCAACAGTCCTCTTATGTTATCATACATGATAGTGAAAGGGGAATATTGATATCCTTAATGGTAGGGGGAATCCCAACTCTGTATATCAAGTCAGCCTATTACTCTATGGCTGTCTATGCAATGGAGGATGTCATAGACGACATACACCCCCCCCCCCCCCCCCCCCCCCACACTTTTACCCAGTGCAGGGCCCACCATATACCACTGTAGGCCTACGCGTAATGCCAGAAGCATGTAGCACACAGCATGGTCATAGGCTACATGGCCCACTGCTGAACTATGGATAAGACACTGGCAGTCGGAGGGAGATGTCAGGCAGACACTCCTGATCACACATGGAGAGATAAGCACCTCAGGCTATTTGGCAGACAACACTTGACACTGCTGATATAGGCCTCTACAGTGAATGGGGTGTCAAACAACCCTACAGACATGAACTCTAGGATCATGTGTCATTAATTTCAGAACATGATACCATGTACACATATTGGCATATTGAGTTTGCATGGAGGGTATCAGTGCTGCAGGAGGTGGTCAGGCATACAGAACAGAATTCTAGTGGCATGCGGGGGGGGGGGGGGTTAAATTACTAACCCTTTCTGAGAATAACAATTACACACTAAGGTTACAAAGGAGTTGTGGGAGATGGAGAGTAAGAAGGCAATAGGTAGTCTAATTCTCCAGCATCATCATCCATCATCAACTCTATAAACATAAAATGTATTCAACTTCAACTAAAAAAAAAATCAGTGTGAACTTGGGAATTCCATAAGCTCCACTGCCCATTGCAATTACTTGTTCACAATATCAGTGCTTTCGATTGGAACAACTCAATGCATGCAATGGCATCATATCATGAATCTGCTTTTAGACTCGGGTGGACAAAGTATCCTTGGTCAACATACAGCCCTTATGCTCTGTTGCTTGCCACCAAATTCTCATTCAGCCAAAAGACCAAGCAACAATCCATACAACAATGGAGTTACAAATAAAAAGATGCTTGACACTAACCACCCAAATATCGACACATGCAAATATGGCTGCTTATTCACCATAATCTGGACTGCACTAGAAGAAGGGCATAGGCAACCAATTAACGGTGTTGTTCCTTGGCTGTGTTCAGGAGAAAAACAAAAATGCAATCCTTTTTGGGTGCAATGAGTCTCAGGTGGTCAATGTAAATTATGCAATTGATACAAATAGATTTTTATAGTTTTGGTATATCAACTATTATAAACAAGGAAACTAAGCCTGTAGTTAGCATTTGCTTGCCTAAAAAATATATAATAACAAAAAAAGCTCGGTAAGGATCAACTTAGAAGAACTTATGTAGATAGCTTTGAATTTAGCTCATGCTAGTTAGTTAAGTCTTTGTAAGGCAGTTGCTGAGTCTTTAGTGTTAGCTTTTAGTTCCTTGTCTTTGCTAGCCAACCAAAAAAGAATTAGTAAAAAGCTAACACTGAAATGAAAGCATTCGGCTACTATCCTAGGAAAACAGAAGTGGCAAAAGTTATGGATTGTAGATCAAGATCTAGCTATATACAATACTGTATAAAATACATTTATATATATGCTTTACTTTAGCTAAAGTACTGTATATAATACATATTATATATGCTTTAGCACAGTACTGTATATAAATACATATATATATATATGCTTTGATTGATTGATGAGTATTTCCTGAAATTTCTTGAATAGCATTCTTAAAGAGTATATATACAAGAATGGCAGACCAATAGGTCAGACCCTGGTAAAGGGTACCCGATTGACATTTATTCTGAAGCTGCAGTTATCAGTGCACCCAGACGACACCTCCCTACATGTATATAGCACCTCAAAAACGTACAGGATACAATAAATGTTTAGTATGCATTTTGTGTAAAATAAATACCTGGGTTGTGCACATGGAAAAGTTGTTCGAAACCATGTTCCATTTGTTTGAGTGATGCTTTGCTATTTGACATTAATGGTACTGTATCACACTACAGCTCTAAACAGATAGCATATCAACTATTGACTGATTACCACACTTTGATACTAAAGTTAATGTTAGCAGACCTAAGGAGAGGCACTGTAGTTTTTCCTTATTGTAACTTGTTAAGAAACTACTCATTATAGTATATCTTCAGGAATTTGAATAATAGGTATACTCCATTTGATATGAATGGTCCTTGATATCTATGGGAAAATGATAAAGATAGAACAAGTAGCAATAAAAAGCATCAGGAGTGTCAGGATACAGCCACCGACTTTCCAAGCCACAGGATTTGACAGCACACTGGGAAGGAAAGTAGGCTTCCTCTCCTATCTTCCACAGAGGCCTTGCTCAGCTTATAGCAAAGAAATATGCTTCTCTTCTGGCTTTGGTGTGTCAAGCTAGTGGCATTTTAATGCTCCTTTTGGGGTGTTTGATTATTATTTGTTACATTTTGTATTTGATTCACAAGTTTATTTATTATTTATTATTTTTTTAGGGTGTCTGCCAGTTTTATTTTTGCCAAGGATTTGAGGCATGCTAGATTATCTAACATAATTTATGCTGAATTTTTGGTGAGATGTGATTTATGCCTTTCACCCATTTCGAAATGCAGCTTAACACAATGTAGAGAGTGCTCCGACTCTATCCAATTCCTATATAGTTGGTGTTTCATAACAGTGTTTTCCCCTTGTTTCTTCAACTCACTTCCTTTGTTAAGTTCTAATAGATAATGTCCCGTTAATAAGACATCTTACCAAGTGATTTGAATATGCAGCACTATTATTATATTTGGCATGGCTTTAATTAATTACATCGGTTAGAAAATAGAAAGGAAGAATGCTAATTACAAGCTTTCTGATGTTAGCTAAACACTATAATACATATAACCCCTCCTCCCATATACCAACCTCAAACCACTTAGCTCTTACCTAAAGGGCAGACATTGCAACCCTCAAGTCCAGGAACAGTATATGCCAGGTAATTAAATGGCTCAGAATTACGGTTACAACAATCATTGACGGTAGCCATTACAGGAACACCTTCCGCACAACGTTGATCAGAATAGCATCCCACATCCTGGGACTCCACAATCACTGTGAATACAAATTCATTAAAGTGGAAAGGGATACAGAAAAATACAGAAAAAGACTAATACTTGTATGATTAGGACTATCTACTAGGGCAGATAACAATATTGAGTAGTAAACACTTTAAGAACTTGCCAAGTATATGTATAAAACCACACAAATAATACTCATCATGAACTACTATAGGAAACAGTATAGCACAATATTATATGTACACACATACCTGAACAGTTTAATGCAGTTGGCATGGAAAATGAATTAGATTTCCCTATCTGTGTCACATGAAACTAATATGGATCCTTCCTCTAATTTCCAGCAGCATTCCCACCCCTAACAGTTCATGAGCTGAGACATCCCAAACCACAAGAATTGCAAAGGAATGTTGCACAAGCTAGGGAGGGTGGCCTCAGACCCACAATCATAACATATTTTGTAAGGTATATAGGAGGGTCCCATTACCAGATATGTCTGCCTACATTATTAATTACCAGTTGTACCAAGGTTGACATTAGTGAAATGCTGAACAAATTAATACCAGCAAGGTTCACAGAATATAAAAGTAATGCTGAGATAAACATTCTTCAGTGTTTGCTTCAGCCTAGTTCATCAATGAAAGCTCGTATATTTTTGTCTTAACACCATTAGCAGGCGAGAGTTTAAAGAACCTAGCGTACAACGTACAACGTCAGATGCTGAATACAACTTACCAAAGGAAGACAGAAGAAAACAAATGACTGAGCCATATTGATATTTGATTATGAAGGGACCGATTACAAAGTAGGTTAGTAGCTGCAGAGAGCTTCAACCTGACAATACGAGTATAGTATCTGTGGTCAACAAAAGCAAGACAAAAAACTCTAGCAAAATTGATGGTTGAACACTTGCAGACTTAACTGTACCGGATTTCCCGGGATTCTCCCGGAATTCTGGAACTTGTCCTGGAGTCCCGCTTCATGACATATCCTGCGCAATCTGAATCCTGCAGTCCACTTAATCTGTACTGACTGCACAACTGCATTCCTAGGGCTGCTACGCTTAAACCACAAGTAGGAATGCGCGAGACTAACAAAATCAATTTCATTTAATAAATTTTCCCAAAAATAATTTTGAAAAAAACTACAAAGCAATGAGTCAGTCCGAGGTGGAGTCAGACAATGAAGCAGCCTTTACTTGTTTATATGCAACACACTCTGTTGCCATGTTTATATGACACAGCTGCAACACACTCTGTGCATTGCCAGTATTTCTAGTCGGAGTCATTCTCAGAGTGAAGCTTGCAGTGACCTCTCCACTGCTAAGAGGAGAAAGAGAGCAAGTAAATGGCAAGAACTGGAAGCGCTACAATATGAAGGAGAGTAAGAGGGGTGCATCATTTGTTCGTTGCAATATATGTTGTACTGATTTTTCTGTTGCTTCTGGTGGTCTACATGAAGTAAAACACACATGGAGACAAAGAGGCACTGTGCATTGGCAAAACAGAGTGTAGGTCAATCAAAAATTACTGCTGCTACCTTTAGAAAGGACAGACAAGAAGCTGATCAGGTTACAGCTGCAGAAATTTATTTTTCTACATTTATTGCTGAACATAATGTACCTTTTTTAGTAGGAGTAGGCTATAAATGGGTCATTTTTTGTTTTGCTTAGGGCTGAGTTTTTATGTGTTCTATATAACCTATCTCAACATGAAATGGGGAAAAAATTGGCCTGGGGTGTAAAATAAAAGTGTGCAAGGGGTTTTGTGCCCGGGTGGCCCCAAAATTCAATCAAATTAGGGGGGAAAATATAAAATAGTAATTTTTTTAAAGCTGCATGGTTAAATGTGGTATCAAAAGAAGTAAAATTGCTATGTTTATATTCAAAAGTTTCATTGTTTTTAACCCAGTTCACTTTATTTTCAAAATTTGGCCAAAATTGAGGAGATCATGCAGGATTATGAAAACCGAGTCAGATGCTCCCACAATAAGTCATCTTTGCGTGTTCGAAATAAACTATGGATGAATATGGATGTTCCACAGCGGAAGAGAAGGCCACGGAAATACACCAAGAACTTCTCGCTTTTTGACATTGGAAGGAACATGGATAAACTATCAGGTGATGAAGCCATCTTCTATCAAGATCAGTGCGGTGAAAGGAATCATCTCCTGAGCCAGGAGGTAGATTGGGTTCATGATGAAGAAAAGACAGCAACCCAAGAGGAAGAAAGAAGATGGGAAGAGCAGCGACAAGAAGAGATGGAAGTCAAACCAAGATTTGGAGCTTACACCGGTTTCCAAGAGAAGTAGAGCAATTGATACCCCAATCACCATTGACAAAGAATGCCAAGCTAGCATCAATGTGGCTCCAACCATAAGAAAATCTAGAAACACTACTCATGAGATAAGTGACGCTATTGCAACAGTGAGCTGTAAGGCAGCAGTTTCTGTTGAGAAAGCTCGTGTTGCGACACAGGTGGTTTGTGAAAAGTTGTACGGACACCAGTATCATCTACAACTGCCATCAGAACCTTCAGATCAACCACCCTGCTCAAAGAAACCACGATCATCGGAAGACTACAAGTTGTATGAAAAGGTGCTGCCTTCAGCTAAATCTATCAACAACTTCAAGCACAAAAAGGCTCTCTGTCGGGAAGGTGGTCTACGGAATACCTCCAGCAGCTCCAGTCCCTCTCTAAATGGAAGAAAGCTTCTCCTAACCTGCAGGTAGGAGACATTGTGATCTTGAAAGATGATTCTCTCTTTCTCAATCATTGGCCAATGGCACGGGTGCTAAAGACCTACCAAGGAACTGATAATTTGGTCCGAGTTGTGCTGATAAAGACTTCCACCACTACTCTACGACGACCAGTACACAAGCTGGCTCTACTGCTAAGACCAGAAGCCTCTCCTTCTGCTGAATCTGATGACGCTATCGCCTCATCGGCTGGGGAGGATGTTCAAGCCTTGCAGGCTGAACGAAGAGAAAGAACAGAATAAGAAAGACCTGATTAGTCTGCAGCAGGATCCTGCAAGAATCATAGTCACACATCCATCTGCATTTAACACCTAATGTTCCTTCACCACACACAACTTCATTATGCATTCCATTCACTTCCATATATGGTATTCTATGTCCTCACACTCTTTCCCAACCAATCACTGACCTCCAGCAATATGTGCCACTCCTTCCAACCCTTGTCTATAAAGGGTCCTCCATCTTCCTACCTTACCAGATTTTGACTTTATGTGCTATTTTCGTGATTATCTCCTGGCATTAGTTTCATTGTCTAATGTTTGAATATTCTTTATGATTTACAAGTATTTGCTAGTATCTGTTTGAGTAAGTAATCATTCACCCCGAGGATTTACGACCCGTCGGTCTCAGCAGGGAAACACAAATAACTTCACGGGCTTTCTCTGAAGTGGAAAATCTAATCCTTATTTTCAGGGATCGGTCCCAAACATTGGTCCTTCGAGCTGGATGCCAACCTACCAGTCAACATGTCACTGGATGCTTCTAGGAAAAGCCGCTCTGGTCAAATCGGAGTGGTAACCAGAGAATGGAACCGTTTCAACGCTCTCGAGTCAGAAGATCCTTCAACCTATGATGTGTCTTACTGGAACAGAAGCTTCAGCGGCTTACAACCAAGTCTGAAAAGTTCTATGAAGTGCATCAAACAATCTGCGCCTTTGGGCCAGAGGAGATCAACCAGGATGAGGAAGACATGGTCGCAGATCAATTTGAGGAGAAGGTAGAAATGACAGGAGCACTCCTCAGGCGCCTGGTGGCCCTCAGCCTGGGATGGGCCCAGGTTACGGATCTGGGAAGGGGCCTGAGGACCCTAGCTGAAATCAGAGACGCTCATCCAGAGAGGAATTTCGCAACCTCTCACAAGCGCCTTTCTGATTCCTTTGCGAGTTTGTGTGAACTTGTCCGAAAATCAACCATTCATGCAGGCCATCCTCTGCGGGGGGAAATCTCTACGCTCGAGGCTCTTCTGGTTTCTCTTTCTGGAGAGGAAGGGGGACCATCGCCTGTCTTTCCAATATCCGAGACTGCTCCAGCTCCATCTCGTCCACGCAATGTCTACCTACCCAGGATTCAGCTCCCTCACTTTGATGGGGATATAATGAAATGGGCTACTTTCTGGGACCAGTTCGAGGACACTAGAGAATAGCGCTCACGCATTTGTCAAGAGGATGGCAGAGGATATAAACATCATACAAACATTAACAATGTAGGCAACTTATGCCGTGCATGGTGCGTGCGCATGCGTTAGGTAAGGGGTCGTAAGTATACAATGTTATATACAATGTTATACATGGATATTGTCTATGTCCGAGTCGGTTATCCTCTACCTCCCCCAAGTAGGCTGTAGGGCTACTGATGATGAATCGACGAGTTCAATGGCCGTACCTGTCAACGGGCTTTGGGCCCCTCTTGCTTCGACGAAGTATGACAGGTGGTGGTGGCATGCGGTTAAGGGTGTTGCCAGCGGTTGGTTTACCCCGCAGTAACTATGGACGATGGGGGGTCTTGGCCACGGAGGCATAGGAGCGTGTCAGTGACTGGTCGGGCGTCGTCTGGGTCGCCGGGGTGGCCAGCACTGGTAGCCTGGGTGTCACGGTCGTCGGCGTAGTTGGATGGGAAACCGGTGTGGTGGGTGGCGGGGTTGGGGTCGTAGGTTGAGGAAGAGCCGGTGTGGCGATTGCGAGTGGTTGGACTGGCGCCAGGGGTGTCTGGTTGGTAGGGCTGGTAAGGGGCGTCTGCACCGGTGGGGTGTAGTGGGTGTCGGGAAGTGGCCGTTGAGCTGGGTGGGCATCCTTGTAATGTAGGGGGGTGTACTTCCGAAGGTACCTCCTATTCCGCGTAGTGAGGCGGCCTGATCCATCATCCATGGTGGAACTGAAGTACCTCCACCACAGTGCCGCTCTTGTCCCATTTGGTGGGGTGGCGGCCGGTCTGGTTCTGCACCAGTACTGTGTCACCACACTTCAATGGGCTGAGTCCTTGTGAATGCTCGTCCCATCGGGCGCGGCCGTCAATGCGCCGTTTCGAGAGGGCTCTCTCTCTCTGATCCGTTCTGATGTCCCACTCCTGGTGGGGTCGGAATCGCTGAGGGATCCCTGGGAGCAAATCCCTTGTGGCGCGACCGAAGAGGCATACTGCAGGGGATATCCCGGTGTCCTGGCTCGGGCCGTTTCTGTACTGCAGGAGGGCTCGGTGGAACGCGTTGTCGAGGCTGCCTCCAGCTCCAGTGTTGCCGGCTATTATTCGTTTGACCGTCTTGACGGCCACCTTGGCTCTGCAGTTACTGTGTGGGTTATAGGCGGATGAAACACGGTGGTGGACGCCCCATGTCTGCAGGAACTCCCGTGTGGAATGGGCGGTGAACTCCGGGCCTCCGTCTGTGGTTAGGGTGTCCGGGATCCCAAAGGTGGAGAAGGTCTCTCTCAGGATGCGGGTTAATCCAGTGGCTCCATTATGTGCTGGTGTCACGATTGGCCATCCAGAGTATCGGTCGACCAACACCAAGTACGCCGATCCTTCGTGGTGGAAGAAGTCGGCGCAAATGTGTTGGAAGGGATACTCCGGGTCGATTGGCGTGATAGATGGCATGGCCGCTTGGGAGGGCGCGTTGCCATTGCAAATTGGGCATTGATTGCGGGTTTTGGCGATGTCAGCATTAATGTGAGGCCAGAAGATTGATGTCTTGGCCCGGGCCGTCATGCCGCTGGTACCCTGATGGGCTGCGTGTAGGGCATCGAGGCAGGGTTGTCGTAGGGATGTTGGGACCACAATCCTTGTGCCTAAGCAAATGACTCCGTCAATGACGGTCATGTCTCCCATCTGTGGGTGGTAGTCCCTGATTTCTGGTGGCATCATTGATTTCTCGAGGGGAGTGCCTTCCTCTATGATCCACATCAGGTCTTGGAGTTGCTGATCCGTCGCAGTTGCGCTCTGCAGTGATTCCCAGGATATTGGAATATGGGACACTGCAGCGCACATGGCGGTAGTTAGGCCCATGTCATCCTGGTCGGTGGGGTAGGTGGTGGAGATGGTGGCAGAGATGGACTTCCCGATAAGGGAGCAGGACGGGTTAGTCAGGTGTGAGTCATCCTGTAGCTGCATTCGGGTTGGCTGCTTGGTCCCGGATGGGTGGCGTGAGAGTGCGTCACTGGTGAGGTTCCTCACACCAGGGATGTACACCATCCGGAAGCGGTACCGCAGCGTCTTCTCTTTCAGATTGCGAAGACAGGGGTTTGCTATGTCCTCCAGGCAGCGGTCCCCGAAGAGTTTAAGAAGGGGCTTGTGGTCGACCGCGATGCTCAGGTTTTTACAGCCCAATACAAAGTGACGCGTCTTGTCCAGGGCGTCGGCGACAGCCAGGGCCTCCCCTTCCACCGGAGCACACCGAGACTCGGCCGGGTGGGTGAATCTGGAGCCCACTAGTGTGACCTTCCAGCCCTCCTGGCAACAGAGTACTTCCAAGGATGGGCACTGGCAGTGTTTCTGGAACAGCCAGTACCCGATCCCGTCCTTGGACCAGTCTGTTGCCAGGCAGGTCGGGCGGTCTTTGTTGAAGATGGTTACCCCCTCTCTGATCCGCTCACAGATCTCCAGCTTCGAGGCTTTGAATGCCTGGTCGAGGGGTTCGGTCCACATAAATGTAACAGATGGTTTCAGCAGGCTCCTAAAGGGGCTCATGATTGCTGCCATCGAGAAGGTGTACGCGACCTGGTTGACTAGGCCGAACCAGGCACGTACGTCTGTGATGTTGGTTGGTGTTGGGAAATCTGTGATTGCCTCAAGGTACTTGGTGGCTGGCTTGACTTCTTTCTTGGTGATGGTGAAGCCCGCGAATTCCACCTCGTCCTTTGCAAAGTGAAATTTGCGGGGGTTCAGGGTAATTCCATTCACCGCACAGATTTCGAGCCATTCAGCCGCCCGGTGGAATGCCTCCTCGATAGTAGTTGACCAGAGGAGGGCGTCGTCTATGCACTTCGTCTTGTGCTGTAAGTGGGCGACGAGGGCATCATATCGTGCGGTGTAGGCGTCCCCAGATGCAATGTACCCCTGTGGGGCCGAGCAGTAACGATACCTGCCCCAAGGGGTAATGAATGTGGTGAAGTGCCGGTCACGTTTATCAAGGGCAACGGAGTGGTATCCGTTCCATGCATCAAATATCGTCTTCTTTGTATTGGCCGGGACGGCTCGTGTCTGGTGGAAGGGGGATGCACAGTGGTGTGTCTCCCGGGTGGCGTGCTGGTTCAGGGCCTGAAAGTCGATGGTCCGTCTAAGTGAACCGTTTTTCTTTGTGCATATCACCATGCGGTGGCACCAAGTGACGGGCGTACCCAGGGGAACCTTCTCCAGCACGCCGAGTCTCACATCGCGATCGAGGCCAGCCTTCACCTCCTCTTGCCAGTGCACAGGGATATCTATGGGTGTGTGGCACGGCTTTGGGCTGGCTGACGGGTCGATCTTGAGGGAGAGTGGTGGTCCAGACATCATGGGTAGCGTCTGCTGTTCGCAGACATTGAAAGCGCTACTGGCATAGAGGTCCAGCAGGTGTTTCTCGAGCTTCTCCCTGTTCGCCTCTGTGGCTGGGTAGGGGAGTGTGGTTGGTCTGGGTGGTGGTTGGGATCTGGGTGGGCATGAGCAGGTTCTTGGGTGCTCGTTGTGGGTGCCCGTGGTGCTGCGCATGCCTGTTTGGGGTTCTCCTCCCCCCGATCGCCTATCTTGGGGCATGGTGGTAGTTATTGGATCATCTCCCTTTGCCCTCTTGAAGGGTCGGTCAATGGCATGTAGGCATGCGGTGTTGGTACGTGCGGGGTGACCGTGTGTTGGGAGGCCAAGGTGTGTGCCCATGGGTGTGGATAGTGGGAATCCGCTGGATATGAGCCCGAGGTCCATGCAAGTCGTCATGCTTAGGTAGAGCTTGGTGGCGATGTTGCTGATATATACCATCTGTCGGGTAGAGTGGCCTGATGCCTTCACACAGATGCGTATAAGGGCGGCTCCGATGATGGGGAGGTTTGTTCCGCTTGCCGAGTGCATTATGAGGCACGCCGGGATGAGATCCTGCTCTTTGAGTCGTAGGGATGCCATCAGTTGGGGTCCAGCCAGGCAGCTTTGACAGCCGGTGTCCGCTAGTGCCGTGGTGGCAACTTGGTGGGTCTCATGTCTCAAGGTGTGGCCGTGGGTCCTGAAGTCCTCGGCACATGTGGACACGAGGACTTCTATGTTAGGTTGGGGGGGAGAGCGTCTCTGGTGCCAAGTCTGGGAGGATGAGTCCCAGGCTTGATGGGGGAGAGCTCCTTCAGCCATTGTGTCAATGCGTTCTGAGACTGCATTCTCGAATTCGAGGGTCTGCCAGCACATGCTGGGATAGTGGTTCGTCTTCGAGCACGATGTGCATGTGGTCCCGAATGCCGGGCATTGGAGGCGGCGGATAGCCGTTCTCTCCTGTTCACCGTGGCCTGTGAGGCCACAGTAGAGGCAGACTGCCTTGTTGGGCTGGTTGGGTCTGGGTGGGGGGTTTGTGCTCTGGCCCCTGGTCTGCGGTGAACGCTGGTTGGGGTGGCTCCCTCTGGGCTGGGTTGGGTGTGGTGGTGGGGTGGCTCGGGGTCTCATGTTGTTGGGCTTGGGTGTGGGAGGGGTCATATGGGGGGTGGGGCGCCTTAGTGTGTGCCTGTATCTACTCACTAGAGCCTCACCCCCATCTCCCTGGTCTTCAATCCCGTGGGTTGCAGTGGGAGTGGTCATCGTCACTGCTGACCTCTTCCCGGCTGTCCTGACCTCAACGAACCGGATGGCCTCTTCTACAGTCATGTTTTGATTGGGATCTTTGAGGAGGTCCTCCTGGATCTCAGCATCTGCTAACCCGACACAAATCTGGTCGGCAACCCGTTCCTCCCCTTGGTTGGAGATGGCTTCACAGTTGGTGCACTTTTTTGTGAACCTGCATACCTCCGCCTGTCCCCGAAGGCGGGCTGCAAAAGATCTCACGGTCTCTCCACGGTCTTGCATCATCCGAGAGAGGGCCACCCTGGCGACTTTGGGGTTCTCCTCCCTCACAGCGAGCTCTCGGATTGCCTTCAGGAGATCGCCCTCTTCCATGTCCTCAATGGGTACGGGACCAACTGCATTGCGGGTCACATCCCTCCTTAGTTTCTGCTCGCAGCATTCAAGGAGTTGAACACTGATGTCCCGTCCAGCCAGATGGACTGCCTGGGAGTAGGCCTTCCAGCGCGTGACGAAGTAGGACCATCCTTCTGTGGTCTCCCCTGGTGCGATCTCTGGTCGTCGGACTGGGGCAGGTTTGGCCCTTGGTGCATTCGTGTGCACAGAGGCATGGGTGGTCAACACTGCTGCGGCCACCACTCGTGGCATGTCAGCCGCTGTTGCAAAGTCACAGCCCACGATAGGACATCGGCCGCCATAAGGCGGGTGGGCGTTAAATGGAGAGGATGGCGAAACGAATGCTCTGGTGTCTCCAACTTGCTCTGCTACTCTAACAGAGGCTATGAAAAGATAAGTTGCCTACATAGAGAATAGCGCTCACGCATTTGTCAAGAGGATGGCAGAGGATATAAACATCATACAAACATTAACAATGTAGGCAACTTATGCCGTGCATGGTGCGTGCGCATGCGTTAGGTAAGGGGTCGTAAGTATACAATGTTATATACAATGTTATACATGGATATTGTCTATGTCCGAGTCGGTTATCCTCTAGACACAGTGGACAAGCAGCCTGATCTATCATCAACTCACAAGCTGACCTACTTACGGGATGCTATCAGAGACCCAGAGACCAACAAGCTGCTCTACAGACGAGCGACACATCCAGGACTGTACGATGAGTTAGTCACAATTCTCAAAAGACGCTTTGATAAGCGTCGGATCATCCACGCCAAGTACTGCCGGACTTTCCTGGATCAGAGTCCAGTCAGGGCCTCCAGAGAAGAGATCAACCGGTTCATAGATGACCTGGAGGACACAATCTCTGGGCTGAAGACTTCAGGCCAGTACGACATTGGGTCCTGTCTGACATCCTTATCCGTCTCTCGCTTTCCCAAGACCTTACAAGTCGATTGGGAGATGTACACCAAGGACAAAGGGGACGTTCCACCGATTGAGGAGTTCTTGGAATTCCTGGGGAAAAGATCAGATGCTCTGACTGGTTCTGACTGTCAAGAAGAAGACAGCAAACGGGAGGCCAGAGCAACAGAGGCAACCACTAAAAGACCAGGCTCCAGACCGGAGCGCACGACTCAGACGCCACAACGGCACAAAGCTGCTCTCCATGCCACAACCTCATCACCTTCTGCATCCAATCTATTCAGGTATGAGTGTGTACTCTGTGCCCCAGACAGGCATCAACTGTATATGTGTTCTAAATTCAATACCATGAGCATTCCATCCAGGGTAGAACATTTGAAAACCCACAAGCTTTGTTTTAATTGTCTTGCCCCAGGGCATAAGACTTCTGAATGTCGTAGCACTAACAGGTGCAGAGCTTGTTCTGGAAAGCATCATACCATGGTGCACAGAGACCCATCACCTGGTACAATAACAGCGGCCACAGTCAACAGCGCCACATCTCCCAACTCTTCAGCCACTCATGACAGTCTGCTGATGACCAGCCTAGTGCTACTCCAAGGGACTGGTGGTAGAAGGGCTGTGGTAAGAGCACTATTAGATACTGGAGCCACTCTATCTCTCATCTCTTCCAGGGTGGTACAGAACTTGAAGCTGCCTATCAACGCCACACATGTGACAATCACTGGAGTTTCAAAGCTTCCAGTAGAATCCACCAATACTATAGCGACTTTATCCTTTTCCCCTGTGCAGGCAAATCAACCATCCTTACAGCTCAATGCAGTGGTGGTGAAAGACGTGACCAGTGACTTGCCGTTGCAGAGGGGACCAGACATCTCTAAAATGCCTCACCTAAAGGATCTGAAGTTGGCAGACCCTCACTTTCGTCAGCCAGGACGGATTGACCTACTACTGGGATTCAACATCCTCGACAAGATCATGAAGGGTGAGCACAAGGTTGGACCTGAGGGCACTCCTTCAGCCTGGGACACTATCTTCGGATGGACAATCACAGGTCCGTATCAGGTAACTGACGATCAACACGCTGTCATCGTCTCATCAGTCCACCAGTCAACGGTGCTCGACTCCTCAGACAAGCTGCTCACCAGATTCTGGGAGATAGAAGAACTCCCATCAGAGGCAGTAGTTCTCACTCCTGAAGAGGAGGAGGTAGAAGAACACTTTTCTAAAACACATGTATATCTCAAATCCTCATGCAGGTACCAAGTCACCCTTCCTAGAAAAGCCAGTATCCCACCTCTGGGAGACAGTAGACAGCAGGCACTCCAGAGGTATCGATCCAATGAGAAAGCGGTTCTCAGGAAGGGGACTTGGACAGCGTTTCAAGCAGTAGTCCAGGAATACCTTGATCTAGGACATGCTCAGCTGGTTCCACCTGACTCTCTGCAGTCGTCAGCAGAATCCTTTTACCTTCCAATGCATTCCGTTTACAAGGAGTGCAGCACCAGTACCAAACTGCGTGTGGTCTTTGATGCCAGCGCGAGATCATCCACTGGCATATCCTTGAACAACACACTTCTCATAGGCCCCACACTCCATCCTAATCTCGATACTATTCTCTTGCGTTTTAGGACATATCCTGTGGCCATCACTGGTGACATCTCGAAAATGTATCGGGAAGTGGAGCTCTCGGACCAGGACCGAAGACTTCACAGATTTCTTTGGAGGAAACATCCTTCCGACCCAATTGGAGATTACGAGATGACTCGGGTTACGTTCGGAGTCGCTGCTTCTCCTTACCTAGCTGTGAAAGCCTTACAGCAAACTGCATCCGATCATGGTCCGGATCACCCTAGGGCAAGTTGTCATGTTTCGTCGTCATTTTATGTGGATGATTTACTGGGGGGAGCTAGCTCACCCGAAGGGGCCCTTGAGTTGCAAGAAAGCCTTAGACAGCTGTTAGCGAAGGGAGGATTTGACTTGTGCAAATGGAGGAGCAGCTCTCCATGGGTGATCGACCATATAGACCCGAGCTTAAGGGAAAAGATTCCTGTCAAAAACATGACAGATAGCTACTCATCACCTCATCCCAAGGCTTTAGGCTTACAGTGGGACTCAGAGATGGACACCATGTCCACTTCTCTCAATCTCTCAACCCATTTCACCCCAACCAAACGGGGAGTGATAGCAGACATTGCTAAGACCTTTGATGTACTGGGCTGGATATCCCCCAGTGTGATCGTCATGAAGATCTTGTATCAGGAGTTATGGGGGGAGGAGTTAGAATGGGATGAAAAAATCCCTGAAAGGTATCAGACCAGGTATGAGTCATGGAAGAAAGAACTTCCCTTGCTAGCGACCAGGTGCCTGCCAAGATGCTATTACCGTGTGAATGTCCCACATGCCTCAGCTCAACTACATGGCTTTTCCGATGCTTCAGAGAAAGCATATTCAGCTGTGGTCTATCTCAGATCCACTTACCAGAACCATTCTCCAATAGTCTCTTTAGTTGCTTCTAAGACTAAGGTTGCCCCGTTGAAGGCATTGACCATACCTAGGTTAGAGCTGTGTGGAGCCAACCTGTTAGCCAGACTCATTACAAGAGTGAGAACTGCCTTAGACTTCCCAATCAGTGCTGTTACGGCATGGTGTGACAGTACAATAGTGCTTGCATGGTTGGATGGTAACCCCAAACGTTATCGTACATTTGTGGGCAATAGAATATCTTCTGTTCTGAAGCAGGTGCCTCCTGAAGCTTGGCTTCATGTGCCTACCAACCATAACCCTGCTGATTGCGCCTCCAGAGGCATGATGCCTGGAGAGCTGCTGAACCATGAGCTATGGTGGAAGGGCCCCGCCTGGCTGGCAGTTGACCCGATCAAGATTCCCTTACAACCGTCTCTGGCATCAGCTGACACTCCAGAGGTGCGTGGGCTGACCTGTACCTTCTGTGCTTTAGTACCATCCGAGTGGATGGAAGGTAGATTTGAGTCTTACCCTAAAACTTTAGCCATCCTTGCATGGTGTTCTCGCTTCACCAGCAACTTGCTTGCCCTCAGGAACAACCAGCCGACGATCACTTCACCACATCTCTCTTCCAACGAGATCTGCCGAGCCGAGCAGTTTCTTTTCCGACAGTCGCAAGCGAGATCCTTTGCTGCTGAACTCACCCAGTTGGCAAGGGGTAAATGTGTGTCTCATAATAGTGTGTTGTTGTCCTTGTCACCTACACTTGGTCAAGATGGGCTCCTCCGTGTGGGAGGTCGCCTGTCCCACGCTAACTTGAGCTTATCTCAAAAACATCCCATCATTTTATCTAGCAAGGCCACTGTCACTGCTCACCTGTTCAAACATGATCATGTGTCTCTGGGTCACTGTGGACCCACTCTGCTGCTAGCTTCCACAGGAACTAGACTGCATGTGATAGGAGCCAGGTGCTTGGCTCGCTCAGTCTGCAGAAGTTGTGTGACCTGCAGAAGAGCCGCTCCCAGAACAGAGACGCAGATGATGGGGCAGCTACCACAGCAAAGAATTATTCCTAACCCTCCGTTCTACATCACTGGTGTAGACTATGCTGGCCCTTTCATCCTCAAAAAAGGACACACAAGGAAGCCGGTGTTGGTCAAATCTTATATTGCTTGTTTTGTGTGTTTCTCCAGCAAGGCCATTCACATTGAGGTGGTTTCCGACTTAACCACTGAGACGTTCCTGGCAGCCCTCAAGCGTTTCATCGCCCGGAGAGGCCGACCTAAAGAAATACACTCGGACAATGGTACCAATTTCACTGGGGCCAGGAACGATCTGAACGACCTATATCAGATGCTCCGGTCTACTGCTACTGAGTCAGCCATCGTTTCTTATCTGCTATCAGAGAGGATCCAGTGGCACTGTATACCAGAGCGAGCTCCACACTTTGGCGGACTCTGGGAGGCTGCAGTAAAAGCAACCAAGCGTCATCTCAAGCGTGTTGTGGGATCTCAGCGACTCACCTACGAAGAATTAGTTACTGTGATGTGCCAGATCGAAAGCTGTCTGAACTCCCGTCCACTCACTGCCATCAACAGCCACTCCATTGACGGCATCACTGTGCTGACACCAGGACACTTCCTCATCGGAAGAGCTCTTACCTCCTACCCTGAGACTGTCATCAAGACAGATCCCTCCATGTGTAAGAGATGGAACATGTGCCAGGCCATGGTCTTCCATTTCTGGAAAAGGTGGTCTACGGAATACCTCCAGCAGCTCCAGTCCCTCTCTAAATGGAAGAAAGCTTCTCCTAACCTGCAGGTAGGAGACATTGTGATCTTGAAAGATGATTCTCTCTTTCTCAATCATTGGCCAATGGCACGGGTGCTAAAGACCTACCAAGGAACTGATAATTTGGTCCGAGTTGTGCTGATAAAGACTTCCACCACTACTCTACGACGACCAGTACACAAGCTGGCTCTACTGCTAAGACCAGAAGCCTCTCCTTCTGCTGAATCTGATGACGCTATCGCCTCATCGGCTGGGGAGGATGTTCAAGCCTTGCAGGCTGAACGAAGAGAAAGAACAGAATAAGAAAGACCTGATTAGTCTGCAGCAGGATCCTGCAAGAATCATAGTCACACATCCATCTGCATTTAACACCTAATGTTCCTTCACCACACACAACTTCATTATGCATTCCATTCACTTCCATATATGGTATTCTATGTCCTCACACTCTTTCCCAACCAATCACTGACCTCCAGCAATATGTGCCACTCCTTCCAACCCTTGTCTATAAAGGGTCCTCCATCTTCCTACCTTACCAGATTTTGACTTTATGTGCTATTTTCGTGATTATCTCCTGGCATTAGTTTCATTGTCTAATGTTTGAATATTCTTTATGATTTACAAGTATTTGCTAGTATCTGTTTGAGTAAGTAATCATTCACCCCGAGGATTTACGACCCGTCGGTCTCAGCAGGGAAACACAAATAACTTCACGGGCTTTCTCTGAAGTGGAAAATCTAATCCTTATTTTCAGGGTTCGGTCCCAAACAAAGCCCTCAACAAAAGTGACTCTACACTTTGACACTACACAGAGAAGTAGAATAGATAGTGATTGGCCATGTCTCATCTTGAATTTCTGTGATGGTGATCCTGCAGAGTATAAGATGATCCCTCTACGTCCTCTCTTCTTTGCTTTTGAAGATAGGGACCAGATAGTGGCACTTATTGTTGAGACCCTGAAGAGACTGCAAGTAGCTGCTGATGACCCTATCAGGACTGTTGTACATCTCTGGGAGCAGATTGATGCCCTGATGACAGATGCTGTGAGCAAAAATCTCAAGATAGAGACAGGTGTGGCAGATCAACTTGACTCTAAGCATGTGCCATACCACTTGCTTTGTAAGTCTCATACATGTGAACGGTTTGATGCAGACAACTTCACGACCATGGCTGCCATTGAGGACAAGATTGGCCTTCGCGAAATGATTGTGAAGAGAGAGTCATTGTTGAAGTCATTCCTTTGGCAGAAAAAATCTGTTGTTGAAACAGCTCTGGTAGCTCTTCTAAAGCTTGTAGCACATGAGGGAGACGGGAAGACAACATCTCTAGCAGAACAGTTTGACTTGATTCTAGAGGAGGCTGGAGTACACAAATCCTTTAGCCTCTACAAAGAGAAGCATTTTACTAGACTTGGATACCAGGCAGGTGGCGGTCTACGATTGCATTCCCTACCTCAAACAGCTACTCGTACAGACACCATTAAATAACCTTCTTGTTCGAGCATGTAAGATTTACCTTGATAATGATTTCATAATCGCAGGATTCACTAATTTTACGTACAGGGTGACAATGCCCTTCCTCAACTGCGTCGAGAGAGCAAGCCAGGATTTGCTGGTGAACATCCTTCCCAAGCTCTGCAGTTACCTTGCTGATAAAAAGACAGACACCCTTATCATATATCATGTAGAGTGGACACACGTGAAAATGGAGCATAATGCTCCACAAAGCGATCTCGATCACTTTCTTCTGGGAGAGATGTGTCTCCAGGCCGCCAGAGGTGTAGAATTGCAGTGCGAGCATGAGTATTGGAGCAGTGACCCAGATACTGCACGAGCAACTCCTCTCCATACATTGACTGTAGACCAACGGAAGAACCTGCCAACAAACAACCTGAATACGGAGAGGTACTTGGCCAAGTTTGGTTATCTTGCTGCCCAGTCAGCTCTACATTCTAACAGGCTGTTCAAGGCAAAGAGGATCAAAGATGACCTTATGCTCATGGACAAGCATCTCAATGAAGTTGAGAGGTCAACCATTGCTGTCCTAAAACACCTAGACTCCATGGAGGTGACGTGGAGTAATAATCAGAAGGAGAAGAAGAAACAAAGGTTGAGAGAGAACCTGGAAAAGAAAGTGATGGGCCAATGATTTTGTCGATCAACTTCTTGTGAAATGTAAAAAAACATGGAGGACCAGTTACATGTGTCAAAGAACTTGTCAATTTTTTTTAACCAGAGCTAAAGACCTGCTTGAGGCAAGAGATTCAATACCAGCGAGTCACACATCTACATGATTCAGATGTCCGCAGGGACCTTTACAAGGTCAACAAACTGTCTGAGAATGAAATAATCGAGAACCTAACTGTGATCCTAGGTGATGACTACCAAGCAGAGGAGGCAGTGCAGTTTCCGTGTGAGGAGGAGATCATGGAAAGACTGACAGGAGCCAAAACCACCGTTCAGGAGGCAGAGATCTCACAGGAAGAACCTGCCTAACCAACCACTTGCTGTTATCTGGGATGAGAGAAGCAACAAGAGATGGTATATTGGGTTTTACATTGATGATAATGGGGATGGAACCTTCCGGGTGGATCACCTGATACGCGCTTGTACTGGAGATAACCTCTGGCAGCGACCACCTGGCACTGATGATATCCAGGACACTATCCAGCAGCAGATTGTGCCTGTGCAAGTTTCTGCCACCTGGGACTTTTCTATGAGGAAGTCTTATTTTGTTTTATGTAATGGACCTGAAATACAAGATATGTTTTGTGGAATATGTGGTTAAATATTAGTCCAAATTAAATTTCTGGACCAGTAATTGTACTTCTATGATTTTCTAATTACTTTTATGACTTTCTGTGTCCTAAATAACCCCAGAAAAATGTTTTAGATGAAGTCTCTACCTAAAGCTGAACCTGAGGTATGAGAAAAACTCTAAAATGCACTCACAAAAGGGCTCTGCACACTTTTTTCTTGGACCCCAGGCTAATTTTCCCCCCACTTCATGTTGAGATAGGTTATATAGCACACAAAAAAACTCAGCCCTAATGAAAATAACAGAAATTTCATTTTGGCTACCGTATAGCCCACTCCTATTTTTAGCTGCTGATCACTGTAAAGTTATGTTTCCAGACAGCATAATCGCTCAGCAATTTGCATCTGGTAGGACAAAAACTACAGCCATAGTGAAATTTGCACTAGCTCCAACGCTTAAATGACGAAGTCATTCAATCTTGTTGTTCTTCTCCTTTCACCCTTTTGTGTGATGTGGTAATGATCAAACAGATAGGAAGTATTTCGGAATGATGGTACGGTATTGGGATAAGGGGGCAGTTACTCGTTTTCTGAGTATGCCAGTGTGTAATATTGCCACAGCAGAGTCACTCTTTACTGCAATAGAGAAGGAGTTTGAGTTTCGTGGTATCCCTTGGAGCAACATGATCGGTTATGCATCAGATACTGCAAGTGTTATGGTGGGTAAGCGTAACTCTGTTTTGAGTCGACTTCTTGGGAAACAACCTAAGTTGTTTAGCCTTGGCTGTCTTTGCCACTTAAGTGCACTTTGTGCTGCTGTTCTCTTAAAAAGCTTCCAGTCTCCCTTGATGATATTCTGATGGATATATTTTATCATTTTAAACATTCTTCCAAGAGATATCATGAGTTCAATGAAATTCAAACTGATGTCACATCCTAAAACATTGTTCAACCCGCTGGCTTTGTTGCCTCAAGAGATTGATTGAGCAGTGGCCAGCTCTTTATTGTTATTTTGACAGGATAGCTGAATCTGAGCCTTCCAATGGGCGTGTACAGAAAGTGGCCAAGCATCTTAAAGACCCACTAGTGAAGCTGTTTTGCAATTTTGTTTGTTATGCCCTTAAGCCCTTGAGTGTTTTCTCAACTGCCTTTCAAACTATGCTAGTCGTATTGGTACTTTACAGGCTGGTGTTTGTCGACTCTGGCACTCTTTCTGTAGTAATTTTATAGATCCAGATGTCCTCAATTCCACTGATGATATCACTTCTATTGATTTCACTGATAGAAATATCCAGCTTAGTAATGATGAGCTAGGTATTGGCACATCTACCCGTTTATTGTGGTGTGATGATCTTGAAGAGTTGGTGGGAACTGCTCTTGAGAAACTTTTTTTTTAATGTGTGCGCACTTTCTATGTTTTCAAAAATGTTAGCTAAATTTCCATTTAACGATGACTGTCTGCTTCAACTTGCTTTTCTTGATCCGAGATAAGACCTCTTTAAATGGCATTGTTGAATTGGCAAAGCGCTTTACATCCTTCTCTCCTGATGAATTGGACACTGGAATTTCGTGATTTTCGTGCTTCACCCGTGGACCAACTTCCCACATTTGATGCAAAAGAAGCTGGAGCAATAGATAACTTCTGGTCTGTGATGGCGAAAGTTCATTTAAGGAACTATTTCGTTTTGGGGTCTTGTCCAGTTTTGCACAGATTTTGCTCGTACTTCCTCATTCCAATGCAGATCCAGAACGCCTTTTTAGCATGGTGAGAAAGATCGAGACGGAAGGACGACGGCAGTTGGATCCATCCACAGTGTGTGACCTGCTGAGTATTAAAATAAATAATGATAAGCCATGCTATTCAAATGCACATCTAATTAATGACAGCATGCTATCATTGCTAAATCAGCCACCATGAAAAGCCTACAGACAACCTCATAACTACAAGTATATAGCATAATAATCATATCATCATCTCTACCTCACAATCATGCATCTGAGACTCTAATTCATTGATTTCAATATTCATTATAATAATATTATTGAAGAACTACACTGTTAGGGGGGGGGGGGGGGGAAGTTGCAGAGGCGCATTAAGTAGCTCCTCTCTCCACAAGATTGATGTGGAGGGGGAACTGAGTGTGTAGAGGGAACAACACTACCTTAAATTTTTGAGACCCACGACCACTTTTACCTGGTGGTCCTGCAAAAATTAGCAAGATCCTGCAAAATGCTAGATTTTGTCCTGCCAATGAGTGTTCACAGGTTGCACTTGAAGCTGGTTATTTTAACAACTCCAACAGTACTATATACAAAGCGAATATTCAGGCTAAACTGCATAAAATCGTCGGAGTGAATTGCGCAGCTCAATAGTGCTAGCTGTATATATAAGAGTAGTGCCATGACCTTTGACCGGAAGTAATACGGCAGCCATTTTGGACCCAAAATAGAGCCAGCCAAATTATTAACATACTTGCCAACTTTCCATAAGTGAATTCCGGGACATTAATTTAATTTTATATCGGCGCGATTTTTCGACCACGCCCCCTAATTAGCGTGCGCCTTTCCCCCATTAATTTTATACGCGTCGACCTAACTAACCGTCATCATAGAGGTAGTATTCTCTGTAGATTTCTGGAAGAGGCGGTTGAATTGATCCATTGAGAATTGATCCATTGAGGGCAAGATAAAAGAACAACAGAGGTTTCGTCAGAGGATTCTCAAGCCTTGAAAGAATGCTACAGACCTTAGCTTCCTCACAGGACAAGAAGAATGACTTCAAACCATCATACGGCCTGAGGTAACGATTCACACACTTCAGCAAGCTGAGCCATCGTGTGGGGCAATGCTTCAAAATCACCCCTGGCTCAGTGGTGAAAAGTGGACACCATAGGATGACAAATTGCTGCTTCCTCTTGCTGCTATGGAACTAGTAGAATATGTCGATGAAGAGCTGATCAATGTTCACTGGGAGTACCTTCAAACCAGCTTTGACTGTTAAATCAGCCAAATGGCAGATGCAACCAACATCATACAAAGTTGGGATCTCATCCTTAATCAGCTTCTGCACACCTGACCTCACTCCTTTCATAACAATGGTGGTATCAGACATGAAAGACACTGCATTGTCAAAGCTGAGCCCATTCTTAGTCAGTGACTCCTTCAAGGCTTGAAACAAGTTGGTAGCTGTATCAATGTTCACAACAGGCATATCCAAGAATCTCGTCCATACTTCACCTACCTGTGGATCAAGAAGCCTAAAAAGAATTATGCAAGACTTATATCCCTCTTGTCATGGGATTCATCAATCATCAAAGAGAATGGACAACTTGACATTGACTCCATAACTCTCTGTGTGAAGTAAGGAGCAAGAGCTTTCTTCACTATGGCGGTGGTTTTGGTGTGGGAACAGGATAATTTCTTTACAATTTCAGAGTCTGGGAACATCTTGCTGAAAAGCTTGGTAGCATGGTCACTAGACAGAAAGGATATGTTGTGCGTAGCAACAAATGTAACCTCTGCTTCGATTACTTGATCACTTCTCTGATGTTGGAAGAGAGAGGTGATTGGAATAGTTGATAGCACAGCCTTTGACATATCCTTATGTTTCTTGCACTTGAGGTGAGATGTGACATCATTACGGCCACCATGGGTAACACCAAAGTCGATTGCACACAGAGTACATCGGGCATACAAGTGACCTAAAATGAAGGCAAGACTACTGACATTACTATTGCATTGAACACAAGCAGCACACTGGTACCCATGATGTTATTATTTACCCTGTATTCCATGTTTACTTACTTTGTCAATCAATTTCATTATATATTTTTTATTTATACCTTTGAACCTATCCCCTGAAATTCTTTGATCCATTTATTGTCAAAATGGCATTCTCTCCTCTGCTTCTTTGCTACACTACCATTTTGCTGAGATTGCAATTATCATATAACGTGCTGAGAAGTTTCACGTGAGTGCCGCACCTCCAATCGAAACAAGGTCAAAGGTTGTTTGGCACACCCGTAATTGTTTTTCTGAAGTTTTTCTCTGTGCTAAAAAGTGTCCTGTTTTTGTTGCTTTACGAGTGTTAAAGGACTAAACTAAACAGGCTTGAGTCTGCAGTGGCGAGTGGAAGCGCAAGGTGTGCGTAGCTGTAAATTCCGGGACATTTCCGGGACAAGGACACCACCGGGACAAAGCTCAAAATTCCGGGACTGTCCCGGCCATTCCGGGACGGTTGGCAACTCTGCAAATAGCCATCCTGTAGTGCAGTTGGGTGCACTAACCGTGCAGAGAGAGGAATTAGCTTCCCGGCAGATGCTAACAGAAGGAAAATTTGGGTACAAAAAGTCAGCCGTGTTGGTTGAGTAGACTGTGCGAGGTATGTTTAATACAGCTTTATAATTATATAGCTAGCTAATTATTAACTTAACAACAGTTTGGATTAACAACAATTTGGAGGCAAGCTTGATCAGATATATACACTTGAAAACAGAAGTGAATATCATTGAGGGACATTACTGGGGGTGGTAGCTAAATGTGTTGAGTTTGAGAGCATGGACAAATGAAGTGAAATGAGCAGGGAGAAGTCAGGGGGATTAAAATTGGTGGGATATTTGATGGTGTTTTTATTTTGAGCTAGCTAGAGTATTTTTTTAATTTTTTTTTATGGAACACTTTGATGAACAACAGTTTGAGAATAAGAGGGCAGATGGGATACGGAAATTGAAATCAACAGCCATCTTCATCCATCGCACAGCTCCAAAGCTAAGAAAGCCTCCCATGAAACGGAAGCTGTCCTACACTGAAGATGAAGTCTCTACTGTATTGTCAGACCATGCCGCTTCATCAAGTTCATGCAGTCAAAGTGTGCTTGGTAAGTTATAAATGTTATGTTCCGAATACATTATCTCCTGTCTTATATCTATATGTTCATCTTCATAGATGCATGTTGTGGGGAGGAAAGTTCCATGGAAGATCTAGATCAAGTGCATGTTCCAGATTTACAAGGAGGAATCGATAAAATGAAGATCGAACTGCTATATACAGGCCAAGAAGAAAATAAAACAATTGGAAAAGGCCAAAAGTAGACAAGAAGCAAAGTTCGCTGGACTATTCAGATCAGACCAGCTGAAATGTTTGGATCGAGGTGGCATGAGAGGAATAGAGTGGTCTTCTCCTACAGTGAAGAAGGCATTACAAAAATTGTTTGTTTGTGGAATGCCAGGTTATAAGTTATTGCTACAAGAAGGATTCCCCCTACCGTCCATCAGAACTCTTCAAAGAAGGATGCAGACAATTCCCTTTCAACCAGGTGTATTGAAACATGTATTTCAATATTTGACTATCAAGATTGAAGGCATGCGAGAAGAGGAAAAGGTGTGTTGTCTGACGCTCGATGAAATGAGCATTACGCAGCGCTTGGAATTCGATTCGATGTTGAAAGTGTTAGTCTTATCGGGGAAGTCACACTTCCACATCATGATGGAACTGCTACCCATGCATTGGTTTTTATGCTGGGTGGCATCACCACTAGGTGGAAACAAGCAGTGGCTTATCATTTTACTGGAAATTCTACCAACGGAGCTGTCATAAAGGAAATAATATTAGACATTTTGAAGGAGTCACACTGCATAGGTCTTAATGTGAAAGTTGTGACGAGTGATATGGGTGCTTCAAACAGAGCCATGTGGCGAAGTTTTGGTGTCGAATGTGATCGCACAAGATGTATCAACAAGGTTGAACACCCACTAGTGGCAGGAAAATATCTTTATTTCATGGCAGATGTGCCCCATTTGATGAAGAACATTAAAGCCTCATTTACAAACCATGACACTGTACTCTCTCTGCTGACACTGTTGAAAAGCACAATCTTGACACACCAATGCTGCGAAAAGACCATTTTATTCAGCTTGTTGAGTTTCAAGAGAATTTACCCTTAAAGCTGGCCCCAAAAATCACATAAAAGGCATTGAATGCCAAGCATTTTAACAAAATGAAAGTGTCAAACGCCACAAGTGTTATTAGTCATGATGTCAGCTGTGCTCTGAAATATATGGTGGAAGAAGAAGGCAAGAGTCCTGATTTATTGACAACGGCTTGGTTAACAGAGGTTCTAAGCCACTGGTTTGCACTCATGACTAGCACTCACTGCTCTGAGTCTAATGACCCTGTCAAGTTTAGTGAGGTCCTTCAGGGTGTTGTTGAAATTTTTCGAGGTCTTCGTGTAGGTAAGAGAGGTGAATGGAAACCCATTGAAACAGGTCTTATCTTGTCTACTATTTCTGTCATGCTAAGGAGTTTTTAGTGGACGGATTTGTTTGTTTTCTCACATCTAGACATGGACAAGATTGTCTGGAAAACCTATTTTCTCTCATCAGAGTCAGAAAGCCAATTCCTTCACCTCTTGAGTTTCGTTATGCCCTCAAACATGTGTCTGTTGCACAACTCTACCTTGCTCTGGAAATTACCAGAAAATGATGGGGAATACCTTGCAGATTTTATTGGACAGCCAGTAAAAATGCCTGCTGAACTGGAAACAGCAGAATGTCCAATCTTTTCAGACTGCACTTCTCCTGATGATCTTTCACAGGCTGAGCTCAACAGTTTGTACAATGTTGCTGGATATTGTGTAAAAAGTGTACACACATGCGAGAACACCTGTGAGCTCTGTATATATAAAGAAGGCACTCAAAGAATCCAGTGATGCCAACCACCCAGCTTCAGCTCTAACTCTGTTGAAGGAATATCAAGTAGGGTGTCTCACCCATGTATGATCTGATGTATTTGATATGTTTATGCAGGTTGAAATGATATTTCGCTCCATGGAGAAGGAATTATTGGTTGTGCATAATGTGAAGAAAATGCTTTTGGAAAAGGCAAGTTGCAAACATTCACCTGTGTGATGGGAAAACCCTTCTGCTAGGAAAGCTACTTGATTTCCTACAGATCCGCTCTCCACACCCGCCACCAACTTAGATTCTAGTCTCACACCAAAACCCACAGTTAGTCGAAATCAATCCACTCCCCGGATTATATTACCCCTTACGAAAAGGACTGGTATATTTGGACAATAGTAAACTTACTACAACAAGACCATATATACAAATAAGACGCTCAGACGATAATACTCTAGCGATACAACTTTACTCAATAATCTCTAAACTACAACAGTTCAGTCTCTAGGACACTCTCCTTCACAACCAATCAGAATCCTTGTACGTCACCCGTTTCCAGGGTACGCCCTTTCAAGGTTTCCACTACCGGATTCTGCGGTCGTGTCAGCTTGCGCCTTCCCAGACCTCCGGCGCTCCCCCAAGGTCGCGTCCAGCAGCACATCACCAACCACCCGTTCCATGTCCTCCCCCCCCACTTCACGCAGTGGCTCTGTCTCTGTCTTCAGGCCCAGCCTCGGGGAGGAAGCAGTCACGGACAAAGGAGAGAGATTCCCTGACAACCTGCCATAAATTGAAAACAAAACTTTTGTCCAAATTTATCAACACCAGGTTACATTTTACTGCAAAAAGAAGAACATGGCACGTATGCAAGGAAGCAAGCTCGGGTGTGAGATGAGCAGTAAAAGTATGGCCATGAGAAAACTTGTGGAAAATATGGCTTAACTTGTTTGTGATTTCCCCCCCTCAATTCTTTAAATGAAATTGCTGTATATATGATGAAAAACCAACTATTATTTATTACACATAATAGTAAAATATTAACAGTGAAATATAACAAGAGGCCCTAGATCTACAAGGTCCCATGAGAAGTCAAGTCTCAGTGCTTGGCAAGGGCACTAATAAAATAGTGTTAGAGCAGATGTCTGTTGTTTGGCCATTCCAGTTAATCCTTAGCATAGAAAATTGCTTGTGAACAAGTTATTGCTAACTTCCCAGCGTCTAATACAATAATGTAATTGTACTGAGTTGCTGCTTCCATACAGAATGTCACTTCTCTCTCAAAGAAAAACAATGAAACAGAAGTCTAGCACGCACCGTCAATTTTTTGGGGTCCAAAATGGCGGCCGCCGCTCAGTTGGCACTACTCTTATATATACAGGGACTCTAGTGCTAGCCAGCCCCACCAATTCGTTAAATAATTAAAATGGAAAAAAAATTAATTAAAAAAATGGCGGTCGTACCCTTGTCCCGGAAGCTCCGGGACGGTTTCCCAGGGAATTTGGCATGTATCCCCATGCCAAATACCCTAGGTTATTTGGCATTCCCGTGCAAAATTTGGCATCCCCGCGTGGTATCCCTTCAGGGAATTTGGTATCCCCACTTTTACACACGCGGCGTCGAATATGGATTCGTTTACTGAAGAAGAACGTAAATATGACGAAGTGTACCAGTATCTCCACCAAGGAGTTTACCCTGAAGGAGCCCAGAAAGCTGATAAAACTATCATTAGGAAAAGATCCAAAAAATTTGAGCTTTTGGATGGGTCTATAAAGACCAAAGAGGAGGCCAAAATATTCTCAGACAAGTAAGCCAGAACACCACAGACATTTAGAGAAAACTATTACCTTGCTACTGGAATTTATTTCAACATGTCATTAGTGCAGGTTATAACAGATCAAAATAGGAAGAAGAAAATTTTAGAAGCCTGTCATGACAACAGAGTTGGTGGATGCCATTTTGGTCAGGACAAAATCATCAATAAAGTCGTTTCCCTATACTATTGGAAGGGAATTAATAATGACACAGAGAAATGGGTAGGTTAAAAAAAACTGTGTTACTTCAATTGCTAGTTAATTCGGCACTTGTGTGACTCGCGTTATTTAATCTTCGGCCCTAAGTTAAGTTTGTTGTTTGTTCCCGTGTGTGTGTGTGTGTGTGTGGGGGGGGGGGGGGGGGGGGGGGGGGGGTGTGCCTGGAATAATTAATGTGTTGTATTGCACCTGCATAATGTCTTCATGTTATTCATTTAGGTCAGCTGTTGTGATGTGTGCCAGCGATCAAAGCGGAAGTTTGATAAGCCAGCGGCAGCTCTACATCCTATTCCAGTATCGGATGTCTGGAATAAAATTGGGATTGATTTAATTGAACTTCCCATTAGTGCCAGGGGCAATCGATATTGCATCACATTAATCGATTATTTTTCGAAGTGGGCTGAGGCAGAGCCAATTCCGACTAAAGAGGCTAAACATGTAGCTGAGTTTCTCTACAAGATGATTATGCGGCATGGATGTCCACAAGAAATCATCTCTGATCAAGTAACTAGGAATAATCTCATAGCTTTTTTTTACTAAACATATGGTCAGATTTTTTTAATTTCTTTAAATTTTTCTGAACCCACACAATGACCATCTGCACTAAGTTCATTTGTTTGTTGTAGGATGCTATTTTAGGTGAGGTGGGAGGGATTTCCCGCAAAGGTCTTAGGCTGTATCCATAACTTATAGTCTGGCAAATATTTATTCCTTTATATAGGGAAGAGAATTCTGTAACCAGATCGTGGACAGGTTGGAAGCTCTGACTGGATTTAGACACAGAGTAACAAGTGCGTACCATCCGCAATCAAATGGCCTTGATGAAAGGTTTAACCAAACATTAAAAGCATCTCTACAGAAGTTGGTCAATGATGAATGTGACGATTGGGATAACCTTGTTGATAACGTTTTGTTTGCATATCGGACAAGTTGTCAAGATTCAACGAAGTTTACTCCTTTTTACGTTATGTACCACCGAGAAGCAAGACTTCCAATTGATGCAAGTTTACCAGGTCGAAGCAAGGAAACTGATGATGCAGATATGGATGAGAAAGTTGAGGTGCTTGTTGAACTGAAGAAGAAGGTCCATGATCAAGTCATGCACAACATTCTCAAGGCACAAGAGAGACAAAAGCGACAATATGACAAGAAGCATAACAAGGGCACTACTCTAAAGGTATACAGGATGGATAATAATATAAACACTGTGTACATGTATTATTAAATTTTTATGGTCGGTGATAAAGTGCTCGCAGAAAATTCCAAGAATAAAGGAAGAAAAGGTGGAAAACTGGATGTCAAGTTTTTTGGGCCGTACATAATCAAAGAAGACCTAGGAAAAGGAAGGTGGCATCTTATGGATCAGAAGGGAGAACTTCTCAGGAAGTCCTATAATACCCAAAAGCTGAAGTTGTGGTTGACACCCAATGGAGCAGGAGGTATATATAACAATGAAAGAGGATATTGATATTGTTGTCCAAATATCCTGCAATTTATACTTGATTTAAAATAAAACTGTTTATGAAGGGCCAACGTGTAGATTATTTTAAATATTGTTTAGCTATAGTCCCAACCATTTTGTTTATACTTAGTGAATTCTGAAGCTATTCCTCTGTGTGGTTCGCTGAATGTGTCATCTCCGGTAGACACAAATCTCTCTCCAGAGGGAGATGCTGAGCTTCTGGAACCCTGCAGGAAGAAGCGCAAGATTGACTTAGTAAGACTATCCAGTACGGCTTGAATACTATTAGTATCATACCATTCAGAGCAGTGCAGTTAGTTGGTGCTGGTAGTGAGTAATGGGTCGTAATTCAATTCAACTGAGCTTGACTGTATAATGCACTGGTTGGGCTAAAAACAACAACAACTTTGTGGGGAATAACTATGTCGTGGTCTCTTCACTGTTATTATTTATTATTTCCTTCAGCATTGTGCTTCAATATCGTGCTCGCCACCTTCCACCCCATCTTGCCCTTCAGTTGTTGCTAGTGAAGAGGTATGGCTATGGTTTACATGTGGATTACTGTCTCCAGATACAAAAATCATTTAATCTTTTTTTTCCTACAAAGATGATTTAAGCATGGGTTTTAACTTACTCTTTATGCACCATTATATTTCTACAGGATCAGTGCGAGAGTGTATCTACCATACCATATTCAAAGGCCAAAAAATTAGTGGAAGGTGAACAATTCTTAGCAGGTCGTATACTGTTCTGTAATTATTAATGCTTGTAGGGAGACGCAAACGGTGTGGAATTTGTGCTGGATGCACTGCAGCTGATTGTGGCAAGTGTCTTTTTTGTTGCGATATGAAAAGATTTGGTGGCAAAGGTATTCTAAAGCAGTGTTGCTCATCCAGAAGATGCCTAAACCTAAGGGCTGAAAAAGATGGTATGTAGTTGTGTTGTAACAGTAACTCTGAGTATAAAAAGTAACCTTCATCACAATTCGTGCACCTGTAGAAAATGAAGATTTGCAAGCAAGTGGTCTTTGTTCAAAGGTATCAGGTTTTCTTGATTTTGCATTACATACTTGTTTAGAGTAATTCATGTAGCTATGTGTATTTAATTATAGGTTGCACCATCTAAAACTCCTGTGTCTTCTATACATGATTGCCAAGTGTATCGCCATGACCTTGATACGCTGACCAACAAGGAATGGCTAAATGACAAGGTATTCATTTCATCCTCTAAGTCTTTCCCTCCTTCAGATTTATTTATTTTAGTAATATCAGATCATAGATTCATACGTGTTCCTGATCATGGAAGAAGCGAACAGGAAAGAATTGAAATCTGTTTACAGTGTCTCGTGCTATTTTTACGATCAACTATGTGGTTATGACCAGGTTGCTAATTGGATCAAGGTAATAAATACTGCAGACTTCCCAAAGATATAACATGCTATTATATATTTCTTTATGCAGCTTGACATTTTCACCTACAAAATTTTTATTGTACCTGTACACACTGGTCTTCATTGGTGTTTGGTGGTAGCCGACATTGAGGAACAGGAGTTGAGATTTTACGACTCCTTGATGGTAAAGAATATTCTTTGTTTGAAAAAAATTCTGTTAGTTTAACTAGTTATACGTGTACATGGATGGTTATCTTATTTTGAATTTGTGTTCCTCAGTGACTTTCTCATGAAAAGAAATCCAATTGTGGATTTTTCTAGGTGGAAAATGCTTTCTCCAAAGGTATAGCTATACACACTTACTTCCCAGTGACTGTAATTATATATTGCTTTTTACATTTGCTTGCATGGTTATAGGATATACCAACTCAAAGCAATGCATATGATTGTGGCGTATTTTTGTGCATGGTAAGCAATAACCTGAGTGGTGACACATTATTGAAACCTGCTTTTGCTATGTGTATGTACGTATTATCATGAGAAGAATTTGTAATGTCTTGTTTTCCTATTCCTTCAATTCTTCATGAACATCTCAAATGGTGATTTTGCAATTTGTCAACACATTTTTTTTTCCAGTATGCTAGGTGCCAAGCACTGAATACGACATTTGCTTTCAATCAGGTATGGTTTATATGTGTGTGTGAGTATTATATTATGAAGTCAGTTGTCCGAACATGGTCTTCAGATAAGTGAAGTCATACCACCTGCACATAGCTCTTATCATTAATTTATGTAGCATTTTTGTGTGAAGCAATTGATTTGCTATATTTTTTCAGACAAGTGACTTCCTATTTTACTAATACAGTGGAACCTCCATTAACGGACACTCCCAATAGCGGACACCTACCTTATATTGGACAGATGCTGGTGCACCAATTGATTCTCCATATGAATAGTGCATTAGAAAGTCCCCCAATAGCGGACAACCTCCCAATTCTGAACAACGGACAGCAGCCAGTGCACCAAATAGACATTCATTGATTTTTTAAAAAATCGGCTCTAACGGACAATGGGCGTGGCCCAATACCACCATTGTACGACCCAATACCACCATTGTACGACCCAATACCACCATTGTACGACCCAATACCACCATTGTACGACACCATTGTATGACCCGTGGATACAGTGAAATTGTAGCATCCTGGGTACTCGTGACAATTATTAACTTTATTAACGCCCACCTAGATGGCATCGTTTTATTGTTGTGTAGCTAGCTTTAGGATAGTTTGATTGTGTGTTGTTTTTCTACATGAGTTCTTGGCTGCCTATTTCTAAAAGGGTTCTCCTCTCATACTTCAAATAGATGGTCTTCAACTACAAAAGTCCACTTGCAAGTAGAAATTCTGTTCTTTCTTTCACTCGATCAGTGTAAGGCATAAAAACTGTATGTAAAGGGATCTGCAAATCATATCCAGCTCCTCTGTTGATTCTGTCAACTCAGCAAAACTACCCTAGCTACATGCATAAAAAATAATTATCAGGTGAGTATTATCATGTGAGATCATATTCTAATGAGTTCTGTGGTTGAGTCTGGCCTGCGCAGCAGTTGTCTTTAAGCTTGTAATGAAATGAAATGAAATATGAGCACTTTGGTCTCTTTTTTTTTTATAATAAAATGTAATGCCATGAAATGAAATGAATTTTTATTTTTATTTTATTTTTATTATTAATATTTTATTTCACTTTTTCAAAGAAAAGCAATTTGGTCACTTTTTTTTCCTTCCATATTTTTCTGGTCTCCACAGGGATGTCTCTGAAGTTGAGCGCAGTTGACCACGTGCCAGCTTCGAAATAGCAGCCCATGAAATAAAATAAAATAAAATATAATTTTTTACTGCATTGATAATTTTATATACTGTAATTTCTACCTTTGACCCTTCAAAAACAATTGGGATATTTTCATTTCATTTCATTTCATTTCATTTCATTTCATTTCATTACACGCTTTAACATTTCATTTCATTTCATTTCATTTCAAGCTTAAAGACAGCTGCTGTGCAGGCCAGACACAACCACAGAACTCATTAGAATATGATCTCACCTGATAAATATTGTTAATATCTCCGACTCATTTTATCAAATTGCTTTTCTTAGTAAAAGTGGAAAAAAAGTGACCAAATTGCTTATCTTTTAAAAAGTAATAAAAAAATATATATATATATATAGCTATGTATATATATATATGACAACCTCCGAATATGGACAAAGGGGTATGTCCCACTTGTCCATTATTCGGAGGTTACACTGCACGATGTTATTTATTGTTTGTTTGTTTGTTTGTTTGTTTGTTTATCCTGGCTGCAATACCAGAAATTCGGAAAAAAATGAAGACTGAACTTGAAACAATCAAACTAATGTAATATAATTATAGCCATCTGTATAATGTATTTCTGTACAATGTATTGCATATTCAGGGGCAGATCCAGGATTTTCAAGGGGGGGGGGGGGGGGTCCAAAAAAAGTAATAGTTTTCTGTATTGCCAGAAGATGTATATAGAGAGGGGGGCAGAAAATTTTGGAAACGAAGATGCTCTGTGCGTTGCATTTTAGTATATGTTTGGCTATATTCATATATAGGTAGGGTTTTTTAGACAGAATGAAGTTTACTACCTGAAATACAGTATATACCTGCAGAAGCACAAGTTCAAGTAACTGATTTTGAACAAGATATTGACATGATATAAAGTGAATGTTCAAAGGAATGATTCTGGCAGTCCTGGAAAACAGGACATGGTCATAAAGACTCCTAAATTCCCCAAGCCCCCCCCCCCCCCTCCCCCCCCCCCAAATATATATAGCTAGTAGAGTGCTTTAGTGCCTTGAGAAAGCTCTATATAGTTATAATTAGCTATGCATATAGAAACCAAATAAGGTAAAACATGTTGTTTTTTGTCAAAAGTGATATTGGATTGGACAGGTGAGATTACACAATATGTTGATTATTCAATATGTTCACAAAATTGTCTGTTTAATACTTATGCATGCCTCCACAGTTCGCATGTATTTTTTTCATCAAACAACAGAACATGAAGGGCAGAATTAATAGTTCTAGTAGGGGAGGGGGGGGGGGGGAGACATTAATTAATAGAACGTTTTCTTGCTAGAGCTACATATTATGAACCCTTTTCAGGAGGTAGTTTTTATATGGGCCTAGTTAGGTAGCGTATTTTAATTTTACTTATAACCACGGACAGGTATATGACGAGGACACCACGTTGAAGGGCACTCTTTCTTGGCAGCATCACAAATAACTGCTAGCCCTACCAGTGCTTGTAGCAAGAGCTACAAAGTACGTGCTAGCTGGCGTCGGGATGGGGATACCAAATACCCTAGGGCGCGTGGGATACCAAATTCCCTGAGGGGATGCCAAATACCCTAGGGTATTTGGTGTGGGGATACCATATTCCCTGGCATGCCAAATACCCTGCGACAACGGTCCCGCCGGATTTGCACTTGAATGTCTCTCGCACGGGTTTGGTGTTTGTCCTGGATTATGTTTGTACAATTTCGCTACAGCACTGTGAGACTAAAGACTCCTCCTTAGCAGCTGCCAATTACAACTGGCTACAGCACTGTGAAACTAAACAGGCTGCTGCTGCCCCTACACAAGTCAGCGCTTCACTTCACAATGACGAGGGAGGAAAATCCAGCTGCTACCTGACAGTCAGAGCTTTACCTTGGCCTCTCTCTCTCTCTCTGTTATGGCTGAGCCTGAAGAATCAGTAACACTTGTTGGGCCCTTAATAGTGGGGAACCCAAGAGTATGCTGCCACCAGAGATTCCCTCTCCCTCCTAAGACTAGAGGTTTAGTTCTAGACGTTTAAGAGTTTTAATTCCAAGTTGTAATTTAGAAGAAAGTAGGAAATCTGCCCGTGCCAGCAAGGCTGCCCCTTTAAATAGGTTACAGCCTGCCAGTTTAGGAATGTACACTTACAAGGAACCAATGGGGTGATGAGATGTGGGGTGATGACATGACATCCTCACAAGCACACACAAACATAACGGACAGAAATAATCATGAGATAATATGAGATCACACCACTTAAATCCATTCATCTATGGTTCACACTACATGTAGTTATATGTCCAGGGTTAGTATCCCTATTAGGGCTCGGGCCGAACAACACCTCCATGCAAGAAGCCAAAGAGGCAGTGTCACTTTACCTCTACATGGGTAAAAGAATTCCAAGGAATAGGAAAGAGTTATAGAGGTAATAGCCTGTTAGAACTTATATTGACTGTACTAATGTAGATCAATTATATTTGTTATGACTTTATAGGTGACACATTTGCACACTGCTCCTTGTGCTCTTCCGATTTTAGTGATTCCCATGGGGGGAGAAATGATGTGACTACCCTTATCATTACAGGGAAACATCACAAGGAAAAGGCAATGGCTGCTACTACATCCAAATCAGTTTCATCATTTTTTAGACCACAAGCATGAGAGAGTGTTACCGAGGCTGAGACGAGGTGGGCATTGTTTGTGGCTAAACGCAACATATCTTTCCAAACTAGTGATCATGCCACTTAGCTGTTCAAAGAGTTATGTTTCCGGATTCGGATATTGCCAACAAATTTGCATGTGGGCATACCAAAACAGCAGCCATTGTAACAGAGGCTCTTGCACCTCACTATAAAAAGTCTATAACAGAGAATATGACCATAAACCATTTTCCATCATGTTGGACATATCAAATTCACACTGATAAGTCTTGTATCATTCTCATAAGAATCTTTGACACTGAAGAGAAGAATGTGTGTACGAGGTCAACATTGGTACTGCAAGAAACATTTTCCAAGCTCTTACAGAATCTTTGAAAAAGAATGGTTTGGATATCAACAAGGCCTAGCTTTCATGTCTGACACTGCCAATGTCATGAAAGGTGCGAGACTGGGCTCATAAAAAATGATATGCCTCATCTCTATGATGTTGGTTGCATTTGCCACTTGGCTGATCTCACTATCAAAGCTGGCTTACAGACATTACCAGTGAATATAGACCAGTTATTTGTTGAAGTTTTTTATTATTTTTATCATAGCAGCAGCTTTTTGTTGACCATTGGTACTCCCTTTTTGATTCTGAACACCTAAGGCTATCTTAAAGCATTGTTCCACACGATGGCTAAGTCATCTTCGATGTGTGCATAGATATCTCAATCAGCTTGAAGGTTTGATATCTTACTTCCTGTCCTGTGATGAACAGACTGAGAAAGTAATTAGCATCACTCGTAGGCTACAGAATCCTCTCACCAAGCATATTCTTCAATTCTTAGCTTTCATCCTGTCTTCAATGGATCGTTTTAATAAACAATACCAGAAGTCAACAGAAAATACTACCTGCGAACTTTATGAAGAGCTAAGTCGACTTGTAAAGCTGTGCAAAAAAATTGTTGACGGCTGAAACTATTCTTGCTGCTGGTGACAATCTTAGACTTCTCAAGTTTGATGAAGAGTGTCAGGTTTCAGATGAGAGTCTAGGAATAGGTACTGAAACTTGGGGTTGTCTTGCAGCATTTGAAGAAGAGAGAGAGATCCAAAGCCATTCTTTACAGCAGTACACAACTTCTACCTGGCAACCGTTGCAAAAATGGTAAAGAAGTTTCCTTTTGGGGATCCTCTCCTGAAGAATTTAAGCCAGACAAAACATCCACTTATTCAACAGCTACTGTCTTGAATCTGGCGAGACGATTTCTGCAGATTGGTTTATCTGATTCTGAATCACTTGACCGCATTGAAGAGGAATTTAATGACTTTCTTCTTTCTCCAGCTGACATTCCCAAACCAGATACATACCACATCATCAAAACTGTAGAAAAGCCTCTTTTTGGTGTAAAGTGGGCCAGATCAAAACTTTGGCTGGGGAGTTAAGGTTTAATTACTTGTTCCGACTCATGGCTGGTCTGTTGACCACACCCTGCTCCAATGCTGATGCAGAGAGGGGCTTTTCTATACTCAGAAAAGTCCACACGGACCAGAGATCCTGTCTAAACCAGGATACCATTGTTTCCTTAATGTCAGTCAAGTTTAACAGCAATTCCCATTCTTGTTGTTTTGATGCTAAACTTTCGGATGAACTCCTTACAAAATGTAAACAAGCCACAACCATTTCTATGCAAAAATGATACTCTTCATTACAATTTAATTATATTCATGGTGGGTGTGGTCAATGTCCCGGATTTCAATTTTGAAAAGTTGGAGGGTCTGTGTTCTAAGGATGAATAATCCTCGGAGGAAGGCTCAAGTTGGATTGGCTGTGAAGGGTCTTGTGGGGGGATGGTTTTTGGGGGAGAGGGGGGAGAGTGGATGGAGGCCAGGAGGAAAAGTCAAGGGGAACGTCGTATTCACTGCGATTTGGTACATTTGGGCTGTCAGGGGGAGACTCGCTGGTGGACAACAATACAGAGGGGGGTGGAGAGAGGCAAGAACCGTCAGGTGGGGGAGCACCGGGAGGGGATTCATCCAGGGAAGGAGAACCTGTTGGCTAAAGAAAAGATGTCTACGAACCTGAACAAACCCAAGCTGTGAGTGCAAAAAGTATGTTAAGGAGGGTGGGGGTTGGGAGAGGGACCAAATATAGGGAAACTGGGTGGTTGAGAGTGGCGTTTGTTTATTGTAGAGGATGGTGGTCAAGGCAGAGGGGTAGGAGATTGGTCAGGCGAAAGTGTGTGTGGGAGAGGGGAATACACGCACCTTATTGAAAAGAAATATCATGGTAATTGAAAAGAATATATATACCCTAGTTTGAAATTAGTTCACAAGTTCCCGAACACTCGGAGTCTGTGCTCATTGTTCCTCACAAATTCATTTGCAATTGTGACTAGATCAAGGCGATCCAAAGCTTCTTTGTAAATGTTTAGTATCATTAGATGATTAAGTCTATCCTGTTTCATAGTACTTCGTAAGTATGTTTTTATTCTTTTCGTGCAGGAAAAACATCAGCATTCGTAGCAGGCATGACAAGGATTAGACGGACAACCCAGCACACCTGAAAAAATGCACGTTGACTATCAGAAAGATTGGGAAGAAATGTCAAGATATCTTTCAGTGTTACAGTTCCATCTGACTCACGTGAGCTAAAACTTGAACTAAAAGCTTGAACTAGCTCACTCTTATTGAAGTGGTCTCCATAAAAGGAAACGACTTCACTTAACTCAGCAGTATAATCCTTTTTATTGGCAGCTTAAGATTTTGGTAAACACCATATCCTGTCTGATCAAAGTGATCTTGAATTGCTGACATGGCCAAGTCTATTGCTTCAAAGTAAAAGCAACGATAATAATCTTCAACTGCAGTGTACTGATGAGATTCTCCTGTTCCATTCTCAAAACGCTTTGGAGCTTTTGGATTCCGAAAAACGTTATAAAAATGTATCATTTCGGGACTCTTGGCATCCATGCCAACCTGGCTTGGTCAAATACCTGGACAACTGATGGTGGTTTTGTTCCATTCCCTGGCCATTATGTACATTAGTGATTCTTTCCTATGCACTTTCATTCATCTTGCTCTGTAGCTATTTACTCAAGATCTCTAAAGGATTGTACTCCACCTATTTTTATAGGTTAGCTATTATTATCTGGTGTTTTTAATCTGGATTATTGTATTAGTATGTAACTCGGATTAGACTAATTGGTTGATTGGATTAAGGCCTTGTGCAAACATGGCTCTAGTGTACAGCTCAGTTAAAATAAGTTAAACTAGTTATTTACTTTGAAATGATCATAAATACTCTATTTTGCCTTTATTGCTGCCTCATAATTTTTCTAGCACTGTGAATTTTAATGCTACAGTAACATAATACAGTGTCAGTGACCACATGAAGTGGTTGGCATCACTAGATGCCATGATTGGCAGTGCTGAATCAGCTTATAGTCCTGGACTACTAGTCTAAATTGTGAAAAATGCAAAAAAATCTCAGGACTCTCCTGATGGATGGTTGGCATGTAGCTATGTTTTATAATGCCTTGCTACTATAGCTACATTATAGCTGTGATGCAGTACAGATAAACCTAAGCTAGCTATAATGCTCTGCTCAGTTTTAAATAGATATATACCTCTGATCTTTGCCTTTTCCAAATTTCCGCTTTGGAAACTTGTAGAGCCTATTAGGCTGAATTGGCCAGGAATTTTACTGTTTCGAGTCACTCGTGGCCATGATCCGCTCGCTATAATACGACAAAAAGACTTTTTCTGTGGTTTCTGTGCTGCTAACAAAATAGCAAGCTTGGAGGAAGAGTCCATGGCACTGAAGGCTGAGCTTGTTGCTATAAAGGAGGTTTTACAAGAAATAAAAAAGGAAATAGGAAAAAACCCAATCTCAGCCCCTCTCCCAACCAATGAATTAACCTATGCAGACGTTGCCAGCAGTGGAATTCCTACCAACATGGCCAAGCTGTCTTGAGACCTTAAAAGAGAAGAACAACTTCAGAAGGACAGATCCAACAACGTCATCATTACAGGAACTAAACCAGAAAATGGAAAAGAAGATGAAGAAATGGTGAAAGAGATATCTGACGCACTGGATGTATCGCTGGATGAGGCCCAAGTAAGTGTGAGGAAAATTGGGAAAAGACGTGAAGATGGATCCCAAGTCCTATGCGTCACTTTAACTAAAGAAAAGAGAAGAGAGCTTCTCCACAAATCAAAACACCTAAAAGACGGTCTGGCTTTCCAGAAAGTGTTTATTCAACCGGATCTCACAAGAGAAGAAAGAAGTCTACAGTATGAGCACGTCAGGAACTGAAAAAGAAAAGAGCCATCAAACGTGGATCATAAGAAAAGGAAAAGTCACGAAGCTTCAATCCAGTTTCACATCCAGCTTCACTTCAGAAGCTGTCGAAGGTGTATATGCTGTATATGCTGGTGAGGAAATGAGAGGGGGGAGTACTTTACCACCCAATACATCCTGACTAGATTAAAAAACACCCCCTCCAAGTGTGTGTACTTAATACTCATAGTCTTGTAAATAAGCTTACTTCTCTACAATCTTTTATTCTCTCATCCGACTATTCTATCTACTGCTTCTCTGAAACTTGGCTCTCATCCAACATATATAACAATGAAATCATCCAGACAGGTTTCACTATTTTCAGAAAGGACCGGGACACTAGAGGAGGTGGAGTCCTGATAGCTGTGGGAAGAAATTTCCTGTAAGCTTATGTCTTCTCCTGCTTCCCTTGAGGTCATCACTATCTCTTTCTGTTTCCAGCATCCCATTCTTCTCACTTTAGTCTATTCTCCCCCAAATGCAAGTCACGCCTATCTTGAAAATCTGATCATTTATCTAAATACTCTTCCTGCACTCTCTCATTCTTGTTGGTGACTTCAATGCTCCAGAATAAAATTGGTCTGCCCTCAAAGGGTCCTCAACATACTCCAATTCTCTTTGCGACCTTATGTTTTCTCTCAATCTCATGCAGCTTGTCACGTACCTACTCACACTAAAGGTAACATATTAGATCTGGTTTTAACTAATGAAGATGTACGTGTACATGATGTTACTGTTCTATCTAGGTTCCATTCCCCACTGACCACTTCCCAATCTCCTTCCTTGTCAACACCTCGTCCTCCGATGTACCCAAAACAACTCCAAAGCTGATTTTTTTCGGCCTTAGCTCTTATCTTTTGGAAGCTGACTTCAGCTCTTGCTTACTGTCTGAAGACGTGGAGCAGGTCTGGGCCTATATCAAAAATGCCATTTTAAATGCTATGCCTCTGTTTATCCCCAAAGTCAAATTAAGAGCAAAACAACGTCCCAAATGGATTACCAAACATCTACAGCACAAGTACAATTGCCTTCGCACTCTGAAAAGAAGAAATAGATCTCATCCTACCCAATCTCTCCTTGACAAAATAATTCAGTTAGAAATTCATTATTTCTTAAATTAAATGTATGCAATATGCATGTATTCTATATCTATATGCATAATTAATTAATTGAAAGATGATCTTAAGTATGCCTATGAGTCCAAACTGATTCATGAACTTTCCCATTCAAACAACTCAAACATCTACAAATATTTGAGGTCCCTAACAGACTCCAACAATATTCCTCACACAGTGAGCTATGGCTCTTCTAGAGCTTCAGCAGACTACTATAAAGCCTCTCTATTTAATCACTATTTCCACTCTGTGTTTACTAACAGCAATTTTACCACCTCATTACTTGAAGATAATGGGTCCCTGCATGACTCTTTTCTGGAGAATATCTCAATCACTGACTTTGACGTATATGTAGCTCTAAGCTCCTTAGACACCAAAAAAGCAATGGAAGTAGACGGCATTGGTCCAAAGATATTGAAATCATGTGCAGTAGCGCTCTATGAACCTTTCTTACACTTGTTCAACCTCACACTCTCCAAACATGCACTCCCAAGAGAGTGGCGTAATCATTCCATCACACCCATATACAAGTCAGGCGACAAATCCCAAGCAAGTAGTTACAGACCTAACTCCCTCCTTTGCACTGTCTCAAAAGTTCTGGAAAAAATCATTTATAATAAATGCAATGATTCCATCCTTGGCTCCATCTCGGCAACACAATTTGGTTTTCTGAAACAGCGATCAACCCTACAGCAGCTTCTAACTCTCTTTAGTACAATCTATGAGTGCAATGACAAGAAAAATCAGGTAGATGTTATTTATATGGACTTCAAAAAAGCTTTTGATAGTGTTCCACATAAGGAACTCCTGTTAAAACTTAGACTCATAGGAATAACTGGAAATTTATGGCTTTGGTTTCAAGCTTACCTCACAGGTAGAGCTCAATGTGTAACCATTAATAACCTGCATTCTGACCTGCTACCTGTAGTATAAGGTGTGCCTCAAGGCAGCATTTTAGGCCCTTTATTATTCCTTATTTTCATTAATGACCTTCCTCTATCTACTTCTAACTCTTCCATGTTGGATGACACAAAGTGCTTTCGCCCAATCAACTCTGTCTTGGACAAGGATCTACTACAGCAGGACATTGACTCCATTTTTGACTGGAGTAAGAATTGGAGCCTGGCCTTTAATGAATCCAAATTCGTCCACCTGAGTTTCCTGGCAAACAAAGATGTCATCCCTACTTACTATAACATTAGTTCCCATGACATCGCCACGAAAAAATCACACCACCAAGACCTTAGTATCATTCTTTCCACAGACTTAACATGGAGTGAACACTACCTTTATCTGACATCTAAGGTCTACAGATTGCTTGGTCTTCTTCTCCATCACTTCAGTGCTTCAGCCTCAGTTAGTGCCAAAAAATCCCTATACTTATCAATGATTTAATCAAGGTTGATTTATTGTTCCCAGCTTTGGTGCCCTAACCTTACTAAAGACATAATAACCCTGGAAAATATTCAAAGAAGAGCTACCAAATTTATTCTCAACGATTATCACAAAGTTCGCCTTGAAAACCTCAACATACTTCCGCTAATGATGGAGTTTGAACTGGCCGACATCAAGTTTCTAATTAATTCCCTCAAGAGCGTCAACTCAACCTTCAATATTTATAACTACATTTCCTTCGCCAACTGTAATACACGATCAAAAGGCTCAGCTAAACTAAATCACACATACACAAGATCAAGCACCCACAGGCACTTTTACTTCAATCGGATTCCAAGACTATGGAACTCACTTCCGTCCTTAAATATGGAGCTCACTTCCTATACTCTCATTAAGCAAGTTCGTACTCACTTTATGTCTCACTTCAAGAGTAACTTTTCATCTGCAAATCCCTGTTCCTTTCACTATGTCTGCCCCTGCAACAAATGTTCACACCACCTACCACCTTCTATTCTCAATGTATGTCTCTAAATTGTTATCCCCTGTTAATCTTTATTCAGTTAATGGATGCTAGTTTTAGCTTCAGTGCACAATCATAGTTCAACAATCTCGTTATGTCTCATGTCATCACATATCTGTACTGTAAAGCAATAAATAAAAATAAAATAAATAATAAAATAGCACGCACAAAAATTTAGGGGTGTGGTTTGTTGGGCTTCATTTGAATTTTGAAATAAGACAACTGAAGAGAGCTGGCTGGAGAAGAGTCTGAGAGTGCTCTCAGTAAAGATTAGAAATTGCTTGATAACTGGAGGTTGGTATTGAAACTTTGGTACGGCAGCTGCCGGGTCTGCCGGACCAGTTCCTATCCCCCTGCAAGGGAGATGGATTTGAAGGTAGTGTTGGGAACGAAGAAGTTTGATGTGCTGGGATTAGCAGAGACATTTTAACAGAAGGAGGACGAGGTGAGTGTGGCAGGATGTGAGTGGTACGGCAGGATTAGAAAGGGTGGCAGGCGGTGAGTGGAGGTGTGGGAGTTCTGGTGCATGAGAGTTTGGATTCTAGGGTGAGGAAGTCAAGTAATGATGTATTGATATTGTTGTATACAGAAAAAAAGGACAGAGGTCTAAAGAGAGAGAGAGAAGACTCTGGTTGATTATATACTTAGTCTAGATAAGGCTATTATGAGAGAGAAGCAATGGTAAGGTCTGGGCGTCAAAGAAAGCGAACCTGGAAAGAGAAGTTGTGCTGAGACTTCTTCTGAAGAATTATATTGTTAGGAAGTAATATTCCTAGAGTGGGAAGAGGGTTCGCCTTTCTCACAGGACTTCAATGCAAAGATTGGACTAGGAGTGGAGGACAACCCAAACAGTAATGGAAGGCAGTTGTTGGAGTTGGTTAGGGGGTCTGGTTGTGGGGAACGAGTTGCAGTGCTGTGAGGGCAGGTGGAAGTGGGAATGTTGGGAGAGAAAGTCGGTCATAGACTATATGTTGTTTAGTGAGGACATGGATGTAGCTAGGGTGGTAGTTGAGGATTCAGGCAAGCTGGATGTGGGGTTGGACAATAACATTATTTGGGGAGAAATTACGTGGGGTAGGAGAGAGGTACAAGTGAGAAGAGAGTGACATAGAGTTGACAATAGGTTAGACTGGGTGGAAATGTTCATGGGGTGGGAAGAGGAGTTTGAGCAAGAGTTGGGAGGAAACATAGTTGAAGAGGTGGGGTAGGTGGAAGGAGAAAGTTTTGGCTGCAGCGGAGAAAGTAATTGCAAGGAAGAAGATTACAGACAGGTCAGAGTGATGGTGGTCAGAGGATATGGAGTGGTTAATTGGTGTCAGGAAGGAGAAATGTAAGAGGCTAAGGGAAGCCAGGAAGAGAGGGTAGAGAGAGGCTACATTAAGACACTATGGGATGACTATAGAGAAACAAGAAAGGAAGTGAAAAAGACTATTAGGAAAGAGAAGAAGGAATTGAGGAAGAGAACTATAGAGAGCAGGGTGGGACTAGTTGTAAGCTGTTTTGGAATGATTTAAGAGTAAAGAGGAAGGAGAGAAGGATAAAACGAGTGAAAGATGATGAGGGAAGGATGGTGGAGGAGCAAGACAAGGTGTTGGAGGTGATGGCAAAACACTGGGGAGGAAAAAAGAGGATGCCACAGTACAAGAATTAGATTGAATGGGCATGAGCTGGGTATGTGTGAAGAAGTAAGTTGGGAAGGAGTAGTACAGGTAATGAAGTTTTTGAAGAGAGGAAAGGCTCCAGTCCCTGATGGAATGTTGAATGAGATGCTGTATGGAGGTAGAAGGTTGGTGGAGGTGATGGTGCAGGTGATGAATGTGGTGATAAGGATTGAGTGCTGCCCAGTGGACTGGAAGAGTAGTTTACTAGTACCTCTCCACAAGGATGGTGACGAGGACGAAGTACGGAATTATAGGGGAATTTCATTGGTTGTAGTGTGGTGAACGTGTTTGCGAGAGTGTTGGCAAGGAGGTTGGGAGTGTTCGCTGAGGATATGTTTTGATGGAAGCACAAGGAGGATTTAGGAGACAGAGGAGATGTTCAGACCAGTGGTTGGTGTTAAGAGGAATTTGTGAAGTGAGGAAGAGCGAGAAAAAAGCTCCATATCTGGCTCTCTTGGACATATATAAGTAAGGCATATGACAGTGTGTGGAGGGAGGGACTGTGGCGGAAGTTGAGGCAGTATGGAGTAGAGGAGAAACTTGTGAGGACATGTGTAGGATTGTATAGTGGGTTGGAGATGACGGTGATATTGAACGGAAGGAGGTCAAGGTGGTTTGCTGGAGAGAATGGACTTAGGCAGGGTTGTCCTTTGTCTCCACTTCTTTTCAATATTTATTTGATGGGAATGGCAGAGTAATGGGAGAGCGCTGAGCTAGGAGTCAAAGTGGAAGGCTGCTGGTGTGGGGCACTTTGTATGCAGATGATGTTGTTCTTCTAGCTGACTCAGGGTTGGAACTGCAAGCTATGTTGGATGTGGTACAGGCGTATGTGTTAAAGTGGAAGATGAAATTTAATAGCAAGAAGAGCAAGGTCATGGTAGTCTGTCCATGTCCATCTCTCCATTTACCTTGCTTATATAAACAATTCTTGCCCTCCATTTCTCTGCCTTTTCCCTCATCTTCTCCAAATGAACATTTCCTCTCATCCCTGTCAAACCATACTCAAAGATATTTGAAAGCTTCCACATTCTCCATTCTCTTCCCATTAATCTTTCACTCTCCTCTACTACACTTTCCACTACTGTCACTGACTTACTCTTAAGCATAACTCTCCATTTCATCACCATCTTTCCCACCACATCTAACCACTTATAACTCCACCTGATCTCTCGCTAACAATACAATATCACCTGCATACAGCAACCCACCACACCATGTTACTTCCACTTCAATCCTCCTTCAATCCCTAATCCAAATCCTTCCCATCATTTACCTTCTATTGACAAAGGACAACCCTGCCTCAGTCCTGCCTCCACTTACAAACACCTGGTCCCATCTCGATCTAACACCACACTCAACTGAACTCCTTCATACAAGCTTTGCACACATTGACAAATTCTTTCTGAACTCTGTACCCTCTCATCTTCATCCACAATCCTTCTCTACACACAAGTCTCACATGCCTTGCTTACATCCAGAAATGTCAGAAATGTCTGTCACCCCTATGACCTCACAATGTCACACACACACCTCAACACTAGGAACTGGTCAGCACATACTCTCCCTGGCCTAAATCCACTCGGACCCTCCATTAGAAGACCTTACTTGCCGGAACGTCATGTGATCATATAGGAATGTCCTTGGCCACACAGCAACTGCCTCCAACAAAGCCTATCGGCCATACTTGCCAACTTTCCACAAGTTAATTCCGGTGTCGTGCCATATTAGTCCCGCTGCCATATTTGTCCCGCTCAGAAAATGTTCGCGATAACGGGACAAATATAGTGCCATATAGTGCCATATTAGTCCCGCCTGCCATATTAGTCCCGCCTGTGCCATATTTCTCACCTGAGCTGCCATATTAGTCTCACCCAGGGGCAGATCCAGGTGGGTATTTTGGGGGTTTAACCCCCCCCCCCCCCATATGATTTAAAAACCCCCATATAAATTTATAAAACTGCACTCGCCTTAGTACTGATACCAAACCCCCCTTACTGATACCCTAGATCTGCCCCTGTCACCTGCCACATTTGTCCCGCCATATTAGTCTCATGCTCACTGGCCTCACCTGTTATTTTAATATTTTTTTTTAATTTTTAAATATTTTTTTATAAATTGATGGAAATACAAGCGCAAATGCATAGGAATGGCTAATAGCAACCAAATGCTAGTGTTATTAAAGCCACCCTATATAGTTAAATGAGTAATGGGATGCACACATAAGAGATGAATAAGTAAAATAGTCTGATAAAATATAATAAACACAAAGATAATGAATATATAATAGGGATTAGGATTGATAAGGTGACCATGGGTTATGCTTAAAGGAATTAATATTAAAGGAATTAATATTAGGAGCAAACACAACAAAGTCAGGTAAACTATTCCATATTCCTATTTCGAGTCTCACCTGCCATATTTGTCTCACCCGACATATTAGTCTCACCTGCCATATTAGTCTCACCTGCCATATTAGTCCCACCTGCCATATTAGTCACCTGCCATATTAGTCTCACCTGCCATATTAGTTTCACCTGCCATATTAGTCTCACCCGACATAATAGTCTCACCTGCCATATTAGTCTCACCTGCCATATTATATTAGTCACCTGCCATATTAGTCTCACCTGCCATATTAGTCACCTGCCATATTAGTCTCACCCAACATATTAGTCTCACCTGCCATATTAGTCTCACCTGCCATATTAGTCTCACCCGACATATTAGTCTCACCTGCCATATTAGTCTCACCTGCCATATTTGTCTCACCTGCCATATTAGTCACCTGCCATATTAGTCTCACCTGCCATATTAGTCTCACCTGCCATATTAGTCACCTGCCATATTAGTCTCACCCGACATATTAGTCACCTGCCACATTATATTAGTCACCTGCCATATTAGTCTCACCCGACATATTAGTCTCACCTGCCATATTAGTCACCTGCCATATTAGTCTCACCCGACATATTAGTCTCACCTGCCATATTAGTCACCTGCCATATTATAATTATATTAGTCACCTGCCATATTAGTCTCACCTGCCATATTAGTCTCACCCGACATATTTGCCATATTAGTCTCACCTGCCATATTAGTCTCACCTGACATATTATATTAGTCACCTGCCATATTAGTCTCACCTGCCATATTAGTCTCACCCGACATATTAGTCTCACCTGCCATATTAGTCACCTGCCATATTAGTCTCACCCGACATATTAGTCTCACCTGCCATATTAGTCTCACCCGACATATTAGTCTCACCTGCCATATTAGTCTCACCTGCCATATTAGTCTCACCTGCCATATTAGTCTCACCCGACATATTAGTCTCACCTGCCATATTAGTCTCACCTGCCATATAAATCTCACCTGTCATATTAGTCTCGTCTGCCATATTGTCTCACCTGACATATTAGTCCCATTTGCCATATAAATCTTACCTGTCATATTAGTCTCACCTGCATAACTGAATATGAATGTGTTGCGAGTATATATATATATATACACAAGCTATATATAAATTGCAGTAAAAACATGGGAGGAGTATCTAATATATATGGCAAGTAACTTGACCATCATTTCTATCAGAAATCATGGGAGGAGAATACTTGCCATTTACTAATCACAATTAGATGAACAATTTTTGTTTTGTTTTGCAATATATCCCTTCTCTGGATGATGGAGTGATAGAAGGACAGGGTCAAGTATATATATTTGGTTCCTCATCACCATCCTACAATTTAACTTGTGCAAAACTTGAATTAAACAATAAACATATTTCCAGGTCAACCATGATCCTAGGAAGACCGCCAGAAAGTTTAGGATCTCCCAGTATTTCACAGATATGGAGAACTAAGACAGTTTATTGTATGAAAATGAGACATTAATAATTACCCAGAAAAAAATCCCAACAAGAACAAACAGATTCAGTCTCGATTATTTAAGTGGCACCCAATTCCCTGTCGAAACAACTGCCACAGTTCCACTCCTCCTCCCGGTTGATGATGGCTGATGGTGGAATCTGTGCACATGATTGGTGGAACCATTCATTACACTTGCTGCACTGTGCCACTGTGAGGGCACGGTCATGGGGTTGTCTGCAAACGCAGATCAATGGTTCCCTAAGAACAGTCTTGAGCTTCTTGCTTGTGGCTTCCCGTCGGCATCCTTGAACAGGGAATAGTTTGATGTGAGATGTCTGGAAAGATCTCATCAGGTGGGACCGCATCTTTGTTTGATCAAATGTTATTGTTGATGGGTCCACACCATTGCATAATGCGGTTGCAACAGCAATGGCAAATAAACCACAGTCATTGCCTCCGGCCTGTTGATGCATGTATGGTTTCTGTATGGTCAGGTGGCTTCCTTGATAGAATTCCATCCATGCCAGGCATTTTAGTATATCCAGTTCTGCAATGATCCAACAACAATAAAGAACAAACGAACGAAACAACTATTAATTGTTTGTAGTATATAACTAATATAACTACTATTTATTTCACAAGAATTGATTGAATGGTAACACTATTTTAGTGGGTTCGTTGTTGTTCTATACGTGGGCATCTTGCCATTAATATGGAGCTGTGAATCATAATTATTTAGGTGAAATTGCCACTCTTGCAAGGCCCTGGTTCTTAATGTGATGCTTGAGTTGAGATACTACGCAAGTAAAAAATAGAGTATAGATTTCTAAGCTCACACAGTAGTTATCAAGGAGCCCAATTTTTTAATTGAGAGGATTAAAATAAAACAACACTGTTGGATCCAATGACATTATTCAATTTCCAATGCATGTCATAAAAGTTGTTTGGAAATTGAGAACAGTTAATTCTTGATCCACCTAATCAGAATGTGTAATTTTTTTTAAAGTTTAGCATATAAAATATTCTCATTCAAGTTATTTCTTACTGGTTCTTGTATAGAGGCTGTCATACACCCGCACAGTCCCCTTGGGCATTCCTATGCTGGACACACAGACCCAGTGGCCGCCAGTATTCATGATTTGGATATAATCCCGAACCGGAGTTCCAGTTATTGAGCCTCCACTTCCTGGTGCCACATACCCAATGGACTGGAAGCCACCCATCTTTGGAAACTGATTGTGAAGTAGAGCCTGCGCCTCATCTATGTGTGTGTCCTCTAGCCATGCTTCAGACAGCAGAATTTAAAAAAAGTCACCAGGGAATTTTCTGTAACGGACAGGTGGTTTGCAAGGCAAGGGTTTTCCAAGCATTCTAGGCACAACTTGTGTAACACTGGTTACAACACAGTCTGATGTTGGCTCACTAGAGAGAGGTGTGTTTCTATCAGGTGGTGGGAGGACTGGACTATCTTTTTTAGTCTGTCGAATGAGTAGGCATTGCCTCTTCTCTGGACTCCCTGCATCACTCAACTCATCAGGGTTGTTCGAAGTGGTGTTGTGTGACTGGATGGATGAAGGTATCTCATGTTGAACTGGCAACTCTCTAGTTAAGTAAGGGTCCAAGAGCCCGACATTAACCTTAACCTTCATAATGTTTTGGTTGTTATCCTGCAGTGTGCAGAGTCCCTTGGGTGAGACATCAATGATTACATAGGGTCCCAACCAGTCCCGGGCCAGCCTGTCTCCTTTTCTGGATACCTTCCTTGCGTTCCTCTTAAGGACATAATCACCTATGATAGTCAACAGGTTAGTAATATAAAATTAAAACCATCCAGTAAAGGTCGAGCGACAGATAAAAAAATATCACAAGAAAACAGACAAGGACATTCTAAAATTTATCAAAACTCGGAAATACATCTATCCAGAAAATTTTATTATTCTTGGCCTTTCGATTTTTTCTCAGAAACAACAATGGGACTCTAATTTCATTCAGCTTATATAAAGGCACACATTAAAGGTACACATTAATTCATAAAAACATACCTATTGCAAAAGTAAAGCGCTTTAAGCCTCTTTTTTGCTTGGAATCGAAATAAGCTTTATGCTTCGCTTTAGCTTCTTCAATTTTCAACCGTATCTTCTCATCCATGATATGTACCTATGTGATTACAAAGTAAAACAGATCTGTAACATGATTTTTTTAGAGTGCATCAAACATTTTCATTAAACTATTTGTCTCCCATTTTTGGTTACAAAAAAGTGTCATGTCACATATTTATGTTTGCCAGTCAGTTTTGTTCTTACATCTGCCACATGCTTCTCCAAATTAGATTGTATGTCTTCAGGAGACATTGTGAGTGAGATGTTTTCATAGAGAAGCTCCTGCTCATTCTCATGTTCTGTATTGATGGCAATGGAACCCCTAGCTGTTCGGTAGAACATCAACACAAATGGCTGTTGCTTTGTTGACTGGACACTTGTATTGATACCATAAGTTGTGGGGAGTACATATCTACATAAGTACACTAACATCATACATAGAAATCATAACTACAAGCAGCACATTCAAGGTATATGCACACCAAAAACCATGTTTATATTTTTAGTATATAAGAATTTGGAAAATAATATACCGTATTGCTACAATGTGCAATTTTGAGATTATGAGCTCCATAAATGTATAATGCACTCTTAGTTTTGCGTTTTATAATAAGTACCACTAATTATAACAAGATTGGTTGGCACTTTTCTGCGCACTATCCTGACTATTGTACCCTCTGCACATTTTCGTTTGCTCTCCTGATACTTCTCTGATTGATTCCTACGTCTTCGCTAGTAGGCAGGGATCGTTTGAAGCACTTTCGAATGGTCACACTGTAGTCAGCTTCTTTCTCGCTAGTAAACCGTCTGGCTTTTGGCTGCAATATGCACACGGAATGTTTTGTGCGATAAAAAAGGTTGCGAGTATGTTTTGCGAATAACAATGCACTCGCAAAACTTAATCAAGTTTTGTAGCAATACGGTAGCAATAACTACTAATAATGTTATTTTTTATGCCTTTTCATCATTAATTTTTTTATAATATGTGTGTATGTGTGTGTGTGTGTGGGTGGGTGTTTCAGTGTGAGAGGATTCATTGGAGAGATTCTGGTGAGATTTTCTATGGTAATCACAGATTAGCATGAAATGTGATATTGGCATCTATTGGAAGGTGGTGGTAATATAGTAGAAATCTCTATTTATTAACAAACTGTCAATCTTGAAAAATAATTATTAAATATTGGTAGCTTACTTGTTCCAGTCAGATTGAGCATCGTTTGTATACTTGGACAGTGCCCTCTTAAGAGTTTGATTAGTCCGCTCATCTTGGCCATTGCTCTGAGGGTGATATGCTGAACATACCATCAGCTTCACTCCAAAAGCAGTCAAGACAACATCATTGAGCTGAGTTATCAAATAAGTTCACACAAACACACACAAACAGAACATTACTCTGCATGAATATTTATCAAAAGGAAGCAGGAGGAAATGTCCAGAGAATCAAGACTGAAGTCGCTAATAAAGTTATCTTAAATTATGTTAAGTCTGCCTTGTACTGAATAGTCTAACTTTGCTCTTGTAAACAAATCCAACACATTTTCCTTGATTAATTTTCACTTCTCAGACAACATACATGTCATGTCATGAACACAGGTGGCAACAGTTTTATTAAGTTAGTTACCTGGTTTATAAATTCACGCCCCTGATCCATTATCATTTTTTGGGGAGGACCATAACTGTAGATGAGCTCGAGTAGAATGCTTGCGACATCACCAGCTGACTTGGACTTGATTGGCCGAGCAAATACCCACTTGGTAAAGAGATCTGTGACAGTGCAGACATACCTATGGCCTTCGTCTGTGGCCGCAAATGGGCCAATGAGGTCTATACCCAAAATCTCCCACCTGTAAGTTGCAACATGATTTTAAGCAAATCAGATGTGCCTGATTTTATGCAGTTTAATTATTATATAGTGCATAAGATTTGGATTGGTAAAGGATCATCTAACTTGTTTGATCATAATTGACTAGATATAGTAAATAAAATAAAATTAACAAAAAAAATTAATTCAATTTAATCTGTGTTTAATCTGTATATGTAGCATCTCTTATTTTTAAATCTCCCTATATACTAACTTGTCCAATATCAGACCTATTCATGCAGCCTAAAAGTTTAGGCTTCTCTTGCCTACATTTTAAAATGCGTTAGCACTCTCATGTAGGGTTGGCAGGTCAGAGTTCATTCAGCAATACAAACTAAAACTCGCCATATACTCGATTCTATCCCTATACAGACCCTATTTATTAGACAGAAAACGTTAAACTCATTTTCAATATTCTTAGAACTTTATATCTACTTCTACTCTTTCTTTGTGTACATTTAAAATTATTTTATTGCCAGAATACTTCAAATTTCCAATGCCTTGCGTAGATTACTCTGTTTCTCGGTGCAGATGAATAATTACATAATGGACACCAACTTTTTCAAAACCCTTTCAGATCCAAAGACTGCACTCTCCTCCATTTGACCATGCACAATTTCTTTGTTACAATACGCTGTACTGTACACAAAAGCACACAAGGGTGTTTAACCATTCACCTAAAAATTCAATGATATGGGAGCATGCTTCATGTAGTGGGAGCTTGTATCATTAAGCTTGACAAGTTACTCGAATAGATCCATACTTGCATCATTTCCATGTTCATTGCAATGAAAAATTGTAGCCCTAGGCAAAGATTTGCTCATGTCCAATTACTGCCTCCATGTTATCTATTGTCAGGTTCTCTAAAGCATTCAGGTCTGCAAATGGAGTATCATTGCTATCCATCTTCTCAGACTTACATACAATCAAAATCAATACACACTGCTGCAAGCTTGCTAAATGTACTCTTCATAATACTAGATTGTGAAAACAGCACAGTTGAAGCTTGCTTGTGGAAGTTACTTCCTAATGTTATATATTGGGAATGGGGGCATTCACTAATTGCTTTGATAGAATAGCATACAAAAAATAATTATGTAAGTGTCAAAACCTTACACAGAAATCACTGGCCATAAAGATAAAAGCAAAGTGATCTAATTTTCACAGAATTTCCCACTCATTTAAAACAAACGTATCAGAAATTCTTTGTTCCTTCAATGTCTCCAAATTGTGTCCCAATTATTATACTGAACAATATGAAGGGGAAAATATAGGCTCATAAATATTCAGTATACCATGCCCTAAAATCATGTATTTCATTTTTTGTTGTTGTAATATTAGAGAAGATTCTAATATCCAAAAAAATGCTTGGCCTAATTTTAAATGATCATCAACTCAATCATAGCAATTCTTACATAACATATCAGGATCTAGCTAGAAATACCACTGCTATGCTCCATTGCTGAACTAAAAGACATCACAAGAGGTGGTACTAGCACAGCTATGCTAATTGTTTGGTATGTATGTTTTACATATATTAATAAAGGAGATTAACCTTAATTATGCACAGTTGTCCATTCTGTTTCTGGTAGGATAGAGCCCACACAATATATAAATAACCATGTAGTGTATATCTGTAATATCTGCTTTCAGAAAAGCTTAAAACACATCATCAGACATTAGTATACATATTTACAATGCAGCTTAGCACACTCCTCTCAGATATGTTACAAACACTTATGTTTTTACATCATGGATACTGATGGAGTAATTAAGAGTGCTAGTTATAGGGGAACACGTCTTAATTGAGAGTAAATCTGTTTATATATTTAGTGATCTTTTTAGAATGCCATTCTGTTATCTTGTTTATATTTGGTTGTTTGGCTATAGGGTACCTTCATCTTCCTTCTATTTGTGGTGATGTCCAAGCAGGTGATGAGACTATTATGTAGTTATATTGTTGTTAACTCCTTAACTACCTTTCGTGAACTTTTACTAGTTGACCATGGCTGTAATACAACTGGTGTTTTGGGATTTGGGCTAGTGCTAGAGAACTCAATAATGCCATGGGAACATGATAAAATATATTGGAATGGTATATACATATATCAGAAAGTTTGGTAGCATATTCTCTATTTATTTGACCCCTATTTGATTACAGAAAAAAATGCTCAAACCTTGGCTCTAACTCATTCTGGAAGCTTCTTATCCTATCCTAAATGGTGGTTTTCAAAGTTTTTTTGGCTCTAAACTTCAGTAGTAAATCAACAGCACCAAATAACTTTGAAAGACCATCTTGAAAGGTCCATTTTCTATGTATTTATCCACTTTCCCCCTACTCGTAACTGACAGCTTCAAAGCAATTTTTGTACCAAAGGGCTTGAAATTGTATATGAATAGCAGTAACAAATCGGTTCTCAATTAAGTATACATTAAAACTTGATAAAATGCCTTCAATACATTAAACATACTCGGATGTGTGCAGTATTGAACCCAGCTGGGAATAGATCTAGCTGGAAATAGATTCGCCTAACAGGTGGTACCACGCATTGGTATAGTATACCCTTGTCATAGTAGCATCCCACACCTGGAATTGCCATCAGCTCATCATCTTACTGAAGCTGTTTATATCTCCAGAGCCATGTGCTTACCAGTTTTGATTAGTCTTCCCAGGCTGCTTTCTTATCGTCCTAAAGCATCGTCAATAAGTCACCTCATTGATGTCAGTAGATCACTTTCTTTGATTTGTGAAAGCTGCCTGAATCTTAAACTGTCATAGCTACACAGGCTTGCTGTTCCTTTCCAAAGAGTTGAGGTGCTAGCATGAATGCTCATTGTTCCTCTTTTATCACATATTCCTACATCAGGTACCCGAACATCATCAAGCATACCTTAATCATCTTCAGTTAGCTTCACTACTTTAATGTCTCTCTTTTGGTCAACCTTCACTGCACCACTTCTTCAAGATTTTGAACTCTGTCTATGAGGCCTCTCGGTATATCTATATATCTGACAAATACCTTATTAGTCTCAGTGCATCGTCTCTTCATCCAGGCCAAAGCCTATAATTCTTCTGCTCATAGTCCTTACTCGCCTACTAATTCTCTTTGATGTCTACATCTATCTCCTGGCAGTACCTTTGGCACACAGCAAGATTCTACAACTTGGTGCCAGTATTACTAGACTCCTTGCAACTTCAGTTGGACCATGTTATCTTCTACTGCTAGCTTTTCAGCTTGATTTGAATCGGTCATCTGTCATAATCCCACTCCTTCCAACAAATGTGAATGAATGGAGTCTGCAGTGGCACAAACAAGTTACGATAAAAATATATTATTAAGAGAAACAAGAATAAACATAGCTACAGCATGAGTAGCAAACAAGAACAAGAACTCAAAAATCACTCAACAACATTACTAAACCTACCACACTGTTTTTGAGGTGCCTATTTAACATATCCATCAACGTTCAGTGATACTCATCTGCATATTACATAAAGCTAGTTAATGGGTTTCTACACCAAGTCAATGTCTGTTCATCACAGTACATCACATGATGCATGGGCTAAGAGTTCTATGAACAAACACTTGTGGTCATCTTAGGATAAATTGAACTTTTCACCATGAAGGATGACCATTATAAATTAATCAAAAAGTAAAATTAAAGCAAAATCTGCTTGAAAGGCCACACTAGTGCCTTCTTTGTTTTCTTAGAGTGACTTGCTCTTCGTAATCTGAGACTGGGTCTTTCTTAGTCTGGCTCAACCTTGTTCCACCTTTCCAATGGGATTTGCTCCTCCATTCTCCATCGGTTCAGTCTAAACGTATTATGCAAGGTGTATGTTTAGTTTTTCAGTGAGTTTTTTATTTAGCAATCGTGTCCATATGCGCCTATTCGCAGTTTAATGCCTCTTTCAGGTTTCTTCATAAAGAAGAATAAACCAAATTGAAGGTAGCAAATTGCAGTAAAACTAGTGACCACATGGAAAATATATCACATGTGCTTTTAGGTAAAGGATCATTATCGAAGCTGGTGGCGAAGTAAGAAGGGTGAGTCTAAATTGCTTAACAATTTATTCTCATTTGGAACTGTTGGACGAAGCAGAAATCCAAAAGAAACTACGTCTAATTCCTATGCTGTCACCAAAGTAAGAACCAAAACCAATCATTTGGATAAAGTCAAAGGTAGGTGGAAACATTGTTGCTATATTGTTGTGGATAATACTGTCAATGTTACACTTCATCTAATCTTTAAGAAAAAGTGAATATGACCCTATAATTATGGTGATATCTTCATATTATCTTTTTATGATTTGCAAATTGTACCTTGGAAGTAGAGTTTAGAGGCTAGAGCAATGAAATATTTGTGTGCTGTTGCTGATGATGTCCTGTTTATGAGTGTGGCATGATCCTCAAACTGGACATAATGATATCTAAATTTTATGTTTTACCTCTTTTTCTAACAGCAGAAGCAATTGCAGGATTGCAATTTAGAAATATGAAAATGGTGAAGAGCAGTGAACAAATATCCACTTTGGAAGGCAATGCTGATACTGATTATGGCACTACATCCAATTTTGAAGGAAATACAGACACTGATTTTGGCAGTCTTCCCAGTTTTGTTGGCAGTAGGGATATTGATTTTGGCCACTTGCAGGTTAGAAATGTGCAAATATTAGATTGCAGTGGAAAAGTGCTCACATCTGAAGGTGAAACTGAAAATAATTATGTGCAACAACCATCAGAAACTGTTCGAAAACCTTCTTCAGAAGATATTGGAAACTGTATTATTATAGAAAATGAAATGAATAGTGACTGATGGCAAGAAGAAATGAATGTGAACAGCAATCATGGCTAGTCTACAGAACAAGAAAATAACAAACACAACAAATGCACTCAATGTACTATTTTGTCTAGAATTTATCTTTTTATTAACCCTCTCATTTACTTCAATCATTTTACTATATATTATAGCTTTACACTTGGAGGATTAGATAATAAATATATAGCTACACACAAAGGGGAAAATAAGTCTAATTTTATATGGTCAACAACTACTAGTATTGGGTTGGGGCTTGTGGCATGAAGGCAAAGGAGTACCTTCTTCCCAGTGGATCGTGGTTGGGAAGGAGGTGCTTGGGATGTAAGGTATGTGTGTGTGTTGGAACAGAGGATGTGGGTTATATGGAAAAATCCTCTAGAATGGGAATACAGAGTGTGTGTCAGTAATCTGTGAGTCTGTATGGTCTAGGAAACTATTTAATATGTGTGTATTTTGTTTTCCATTTCATATTGGGGGGATGTTCTGTGTTTGGGGAGAAGTATCCTTCTTAGAAAGAAGCCGCCTAGGGTCAACAGTATAACTATTGCTTGGGTTAGGGTTTGTTAGAGTAGTGTGAGTGTGTGGGAACTCAGTGCTTGTGATGGAACTGAAGGAGATCTTCTTCATTCTGGCCAGCATGAGCAAAGGTCTGGTAGAGGTGGAGTAACGCAAGTGGCCTCTTGGGGTTGGAGGAACAAGCTTCATCATTGATCCTATGATTGAACCACCCTCTTGATATCCTTTGGCTCATTAGGGAGACTGTTCAGCATGGAGTTATGATGGGGCAAGACAGAAGTTTTTATGGAGTTCTCACAGTGGTCTTGATAGCTGGATAACAATTCAGTGATCACATGCGAATGAGTGGTGGTGTACAACTAGCCAACATTGTGCAATGGTGCTCTGTGTTTCAGGTTGTAATGAATAGATAAAGGGATTTCTTTCTTCAGGATTCCAAAGTGGTGAAGGCACTATGGAAAAGCTCAGTAACAGGAGGTGTGCTAGTTTTATCTCTATAAAGAGGATTGATTAAGAGGATTGATTTGATGGAAAACATTCTCGGGGATGACATTATGTTCAAGGCATTTTTTGTCAGACAAACCAGCATCTCTATTAGATGAAATAAATCCTGACTGGCTACCAATGCTTAATCTTAGATATAGCAATGAGATATCTGAGAGCAGAGTGTTAGCTTGAGTGTCTCTCTGTGAAAGTTCAGATTCAGGTGACACTATTAATATCAGCCCTAAGAGAGATAGTTATCAACCTTCTGACGTGATGGAGGAATTGAAAGATGATCTTAAACGTATACTTTGTTGTACCCCTTATCACTACTAGTACATAATTTCAGGTCATAATACACCGATCATCAGTTTTACTTCCTAGGGCTTCAACTTGGTTGTCATGTAAATATTACAAATCTTCTTGAAATTACTTCACAAGATACAGTGTCATATCTGTCACTAGCTTGGGGAGTGGAAAGTGAGTTAAAAAATTGACTGAAAGTTGTGGCATTCTTGGGAAGTAGCTAGATGGGGATGTTGTACTTTCCAACAGATGCTTCAACAACCTTAGGTATGGGAATGATGCAAGCATGACTCCACGTTCCAGCTTTTAATCGTTCAATATTACAAGATGGATTATTACATGCAATCTCTTCATGATCATCTTTGGATTGCCTGCAATAACAATAGATGCCAGCAGTGGTTTCAACTGAAATTTATCTACAACCAAAAATGATGCAGGATCTTCAATTTGGTGATCAGGAACACGAGATCTCAAATACCATCTTGCTACAAGCTCGGATAAAACAAAAGTGTTGAAGAACTCCAGTGACTTTTCATGCAGGTTTACCAAAACTGGAGACAACAAATTAAGTGAATTTCTGGCTCAACTCTTTCTCACTGAAAATGTGCAAACTTCAATGTCACATTGTTGAACATCCTGCATGTAGATCTAAATTTGTACGATCCACAATTTCAAATTATATAATCATTTCATCATCATATTTAATATACATGTATGTGTGAAGTGCATCTGTAAGAAGGATTAGCCCGGCTCACACCAATAACAGTGGAAGTCCTGCCGAAACAGTACTGAGATGCTAGTGAATTTCTAAGCTAGCAGAAGTTGCCTCTAGCTGTTGGAGACAAACAGATGCCTGGATTGACTTGTATCAAGGCAGTTGAGATCTGGATCAAGGAGTTTGAGCCTGGTTAGATAAGAGCTCTGAGTGAAACGGGGCACTGTTGCTGGGTAGTGAGAAAGGTGATCTGTACTTCCCTGGCCGAACTTACTTTCACTCCTCAACATGTTACCATGCAGTATCTCCTTTCTGACTCTAAAGAATCTGGAGACTGTGAGATCAGGTCAGTTCAAGTGCATGACCAAGCCAGAGTGGTTGTAGGGGGGGGGGATACTTGGTGTTGTGGATATAGGTGCTGATGTAACTATCTTGAGTTGTGGCATGTTCAAACTGGTTACAGCCACACTATACTTCCAGTAAGCATGTCAATATGATTAGACTTCAGTGCTATTCTTTTGTGTTCCCAGAATTCATAAATGATGTGAGATTGTTTTAAATAGCTACTACTGGTTATGTACATATCTACCTAATATTTATATGAGTTCATTCTTTTCTTGTGTGTCTGTGTTGCTTTACTATGTCCTCAATAGCCACTTGCACAGAAGACCCAGGGTGAAAAGGAGGGGGGGCCAATATGCAAAACATTGTCCTGAAAGTCACCAGATGTGCCAAATAATGGTTGCAAAATAAGATGCATGCCAAAGCTTGACAGGTTTTAGAAGTACAATGAAGTATTATATATTGACTCAAAATAATTATTATGAAGGTACAGTACAAAAATTAATGAGTTACAGCAACATGTGTCGGGGATGATATCGAGTAAATTCCTTGACAACTTCAGTGTTGCCGGATTTTATCCAAAATGTTTGGATTTTTGACTCTTAAATTTTCTGTTTGGATTTTATCAATCAATGTTTGGATTTTTCATCATTAGAAAATTGTTTGACATTGCATGCATATCAGACCATGTGCAACCTAATTCAAAGCCACTCTCTGTGGTATTAGCTGAGTGTGGTCATTTTGGGGTCACCTGGTCTGTGCAGGAATATGCCTGAGAGCCAGAACCCTGTGATCTATGTACATGCTCATGCATGAGCTATCTGGTTATGTATTTAAACCCTGATTTGTGCAGAGTTAGAATCCTTCACAGTGAGTGTCAGAGAGAGTTAGCTATGGCATCTTCAGAACCCAGTACTTCAAGGTTACCAGAAGAAGATTCTTCAGATATGGATTCTGACTCTGATAATGAGGTTTCACAAGTTGACATTGACTGTCAAATCTCAGGTCTTCTAAATCTGCAAAAAAGTGATTGTGTGTCTATTGTAGACAGTATGCAAAGACTTTCCCATGGGCCACAACTTCGAGAAAGGGATCTTCTTTTGCCTTCTGTATTAAGTGCTCTCGTGATATAAACCTTGGAAGAGGTGGCACTAGAGATCTCAGGAGACATCAGGAAATGAAATTACACAAACACTCAGAAAAAGGGTATACTGCGTCCTGCTTTGGGCCAATAAGAGAGGAGTCTGTAATCCATGCAGAATTACTCTTCGCATATTTCATTGGACAACACCATCTTGCCTTTCAATTAGGAGATCATTGTACCAAACTATTTAAGTTGATGTTTCCTGATTCTTCTATTGCTAAACACTTTAAGTGCAGTCGTACTAAAGCAACAGCTGTGTTGAAAGTTATTGCCCACGATTGTTGGAAAACCATTTCCGCAGCAGTTAGAGAGACTAAATACTTCAGCCTTCAAACTGATGAGACAACTGATATTACCGTTACACAACAAGCAGCTATTATGCTTCGATTCTTCGATAACACCCAAGGACAGGTGAGATGTGTCTTCTTTACCCTAGAGAGTGTAGAGAGGACAACTGCAGAGCTGCAATCGATAGACATTTTCAAGAATGCACTACCCTCCTTTATGATAATCTTGTTGGATTAGGTACAGATGGGGCCAATGTAATTTTTGGAGCAAGAAATTCAGTGATGTCATGGTTACGATGTAATCAGCCAGCTTTAGTTGCTCTTCATGTCATTGTCACATAGCAGAACTAATAGCAAATGAGGCCTGCAAAGTCTTGCCTTATCAATTGGAAGATCTGACAACTGATGTATGGTTTTATTTCCAGAAGAGCCCAAGGAGGCTGCGACAGTTTGAAGAATTTCAGAGTTTTGTGGAATACAAGTTGATAAAAGCATGCCAAAAATGATGGCTCGGCCTTGAAGTTTGTGTAAATTATCTTATCGAGCAATATGAAGCCTTACTCTCATACTTTGGAAGCACTGGGGATAAGCAGGCAGTAGTGAGAAGAGTAAAAATTGTACCTGAAAAGCCTCTGACCAAAGCTTACTTGCTCTTTCTATGTTCTGCATTACCAATTGTTAATAATTTCAACAGTTACATGCAGCAGTAATCTCCAATTCTTCATGTTCTCTCCAAGAGCTCGATGGCTTAATACAAAAATTTCTGTTGCGGTTGATGAATTCTGAGTACGGGTGTGATGCTGAACATGTTTCACAAATGTATATTGATAACTCAGAAGAACACGAAGTTTTCGTAGGTCACAACACACTATCATACCTTGAAGAAGAGGATGGTTATCACCTGAAGATGTGAGAAAATTTAGGGAGACTATCCAAGCTTGGTGGATTGCTGCAGCCAAGGGAGCTGTCAAACGATTACCTGTGAGTCACAAGTTACTCTCCAATCTCAAATGGCTTCAACCAGGCTTACAACAATACAGTATGGCTGGTCAGGTGCTTGCTGCAGCAGAGTGTGTTCCTCAGGTAGTTCAAGTTGGTGACGAACCCAGCCTTCAAGAGGAACTTATGGATTTCTGCACATCACCATTAGAATCAAAGAGATTGAACAAATGTGTAATGTGGTGACTGGATTTTTGGGTTCTATCTCATAAACAATCACAGATTATTGACATAAAGTTCCAGAAATAAATTCGTCAATTAGTGGACCATCAATAGTCACTCCCCATGATGAAATCTCGAGATTCCAAGCTCCCCAAATTTTTATCCACACTCTATTTTCATATCTATTATTTCACGCCAGCTGTATAGTTTTACCTGTATATACATCAGCGAATAGTTCTTACCCTGGTGCTAACTTTATGAAAGTGAGTGTAAAAATAAGGAGTTTCTGTGAAGCCTTTTCCAACAACTTTTGCATTCTCTGGTTGGAGGAATACTACTATTTACGAAAATAAGTGTGAGAGAATAATCTTTCATATGAATGCAGAATATATAGTATGCTATCAAATCACATATATATGAAAACAAATGAAGCACACTGCTAGTTGGGGAGAGCATGGCAAGATGTAGGTCAACATAAACGACAGCAAAAGCAAACAGAACAAAACACGAATTCAGTTAACAAAGCAAAGTCCTTGTTCTGACCAGGTTTTCCTCGCTGTATATTTGTGTATTTGGCCACCAGATATCGGACTTTATAACTCTGTATCAGTTCTTGAGCAGATCTAGTATTTTCTCCACATAAATATGTACAGATTACCCAAATTATATACCACACTCCATTTTTATACTTAGTTTTATGGGACATGTCTAGTTTTACCAGTAAATCTCAGATTAGTTCATACCTTTTCCACAAGTAAATACTGGGATCTCCAGCTGAGCACAGAAATGCTACATTCTTCAAGATTGTATGGGTTACCAGCTAGATCTTAAGTCTGCAGCACTTGTATTTGTTCAGTGTGGATTTAAAGAACTTGAGCCTTTTCACTCTTTCCGATGTATTTTCATCTCCATGAATGTTGCCACACCAGCAGGCATTGTGGATAAGCATATATATTTGTGTGAATCCATTCCTTCTGTCATAGAATCAGCCTTCTTCCAGAGCGGACACTCTAATCCTCCAGACAGATCCCTGACTCTTATGCGACGCCTACCCTTTACTTCCCAGTCTAACCCACTGGACAGTCTCAGAGTAAGCTAAACTCAGCAATCTCTCCTAGATTGCTGGATCCCCAAATAACAATGAATTGTTATATTGCATAAAAGAGATAACTCTGCACAAAGGCAATCACAATACAGTCTCAGCCACAAATTAATGTCTAGCTTAGCTCTTAACTTACAGACTCTTAGTTATCTAACATTATCTTGTCTAACAGTTCCTTTTATATTATTCTAGCTACTGGGGTTCCATATCATCAGGTCGCCATGGCACCATCCCCTGGCGACCAATCAGAGTGCTCCATGTCACCTTCTGATAGATCTGTCTTGATTAGTTCTGGGCTCTGAATGGAGGTGGTGGTTGGTAAGTTCTCAGGGCTCTGAATGGAGGTGGTGGTTGGTAAGTTCTCAGGGCTCTGAATGGAGGTGATCTCTGTTGGTAAGTTCCCAGGGCTCTGAATGGAGGTGGGCTCGGTTGGTAAGTTCTCAGGGCTCTCCACCACGACTTGTTCTGACTGGCTGTCAACAACAGCTGTTTCTGTGGTATCAGTCAGGGAGGAGGAATTGCCTGACATTTCCCCTTCCTCGGCTCGAGACCCGTCTCGACTGAGACCATCGGCATTGGCGTTGGCGGATCCCGATCTGTGGGAGATGACGAAGTCGTAATCTTGTAAGGCCAGTGCCCAATGTGTAAGTCGGCCATGGTGGTCCTTAATGTTAGCCAGGTGGGCCAGAGGGTTGTGGTCGGTTTCCACCTTGAATTTCTTTCCTTCCAGATACACCCGAAAATGTTTGATGCCAGCAACAATGGCAAGGGCTTCTCTTTCGATCGTGGAGTACCGTTGCTCCCTCGACAGAAGCTTCCGCGAACCGTATGCCACTGGATGTTCTTCACCTTCAAGGTCAGTCTGACTGAGCACGAACCCTATACCCGTCGCTGAGGCATCGGTCTGCAGGGTAAAGGGTCTTTCCCAGTTTGGGGTTATCAATACAGGGTGGTTAGTAAGGGCTGTTTTTAAGGTGTTAAAGGCCACTTCACATTGTGTATTCCATGTAATCTTATTTCCTTTACTTTTCTTAGTCAAATCGGTCAAAGGGATAGCTATTTCTGAGAAACGAGGTATGAATCGCCGGTAATATCCGGTTAGTCCTAAGAAAGCTCTCATCTGTTTTTTAGTTTGTGGGGGCGAGTATTCAGAGATGGCTTTAACCTTACACGACATAGGCTTAACCTGACCTCCTCCTACCAAGTGCCCAAGATATACAAAATGACTCACTCCAAATTTACACTTCTCTTGCTTGATCTTAAGCCCTGCCGCCCTCAATCGGTTCAGAACTTCTGTTATGTGTTCTAAGTGCTTTTCCCACGTTTCACTGTAGATAACAATATCGTCAAGGTAGGCTGCTGTAAATCTTTCTAAGCCATGAAGGACATGGTCCATTAACCGCTGAAATGTGGAGGGGGCCGAGACCCATAACATATATATCCATACACCTCCACCAGAGACTACAACCCCCGTAACCATGTTGAGCTCACCCACAACATTGATGAGCAGCATGATGAACATCCCCACAACTGTGAAAACAGCTGTAAAGATATTGATCACACCCACAACAGTATTGGTCACACCTCCAATAGTGGCAGCTACACCTACACCAGTGCTGACGATGCTCTCAGCAGATATAACCACACCCCGTCAAGATGGTATAATATCTACTACCATGGTAGTAACCACAGCAAACATTCCTACCACCATGACCACTTCCACATCAGTTTTAACCACACCTGGAGTAAAGGGTATGTCATCCTATATAGGGAAAGATAGTGGGTCTTTTTTCTGTTGCAGTACCATGCTAGTAGTGTAGCATGTACTTCTTAAAATTGCATGAGGGAAAATGCAGGGCAAAACAGTAGGGATAAAACATTCAACAAATGAAGACCGCCAAGGTTGTCAAACAATTTTATTACGAAAGGAATTGTTATAATTCTAGATGGGTGGATTTTGCATTTTGACTATTTTCTTAGTGGCTTTTGAGTTTTCACTTTTGATTTGGATTGGTGATTATTTTAGTAATAGTAAATTCACATGGGAACACTCAAAAATTTAATAGTTAACCTCTTAATAAGTAAAGTTGATTTGCAAAGCAATTTAGTTTGGTAGATTTTTTAAATAATCCATTTTACACTGGCTAATAATTTACACTACTCTACGTAGATCACTGCAGATGTGACTTTAACACCCTTCTGGCATAGAGCCTTGACATTTCTGTGTGATATCTGCAGAAGGAGAGCCCAGTTTATCCAACTAATTTGTTGTACATTCTCAGATGAGGACTACAATCAATCAGAATTATGCTAATATTATGGATGTGTGAAAGTTAATTCTGTCATTCTCTAAAGGTGGTGACATATTTTTATTGAACATAAACGAACAAATCAGTAGAAACAAATTAAAGCCCTACCACTCTCTCCTTTTCTTAGTGAGAATAAAAATGGCTTGTATTAACTAATTTTCTATCATTCTATATATGTCTACAAAGAAATTGTTATAGCATGATATAACATAGACACAGCACTAACCTTCACCTTTCTTGAGACATTCGACTCTGGTGAAAGACATTGTAGAAGTGGGAGAGCCTTATCCATGGAGGCAAGCCTATAACTAGAATGAGGCAGGTGAGAGCAGACATTCAGCACAGTGCCAAACCACATGAAGTAGATAAGGGCCGACTCTATCCACAAAGGCAAACCTATAACTAGCATGACGCAGATGAGATAGCAGATTTTAACTACAGAGGCAAGCCTATAACTAGCATGACGCAGGTGAGATAGCTGAGAGTTTAACAAGAGAGGCAAGCCTATAACTAGCATGAGTGAGATGAGGCAGATTTTAACAAGCTAATAACAAGCATGAGGCAGATGACATAGCAGGTGTTAACATTAGAGGCTAGCCTATAACTAGCATGACACAGATAAGATAGCAGGTATTAACCACAGAGGCAAGCCTAGAATTAGCATGCTGTAGATAAGAGAGTAGAGTTTAACAACAGAGGCAAGCCTATAACTAGCATGAGGGAGATTTTAAATATAGAAGACACAGAGGCAAGCCTACAGCTAGTATGAGGCAGATGAGATAGCTGACTCATTTGGAAGTTTGTTTTTCTGTTTGTTTTGTTTTGTTTCGTATTTCATTTCAGAACTCCTAGCCTTATCATTATTTTATTATAAGCCATATAGCTTCCACAATTGTTTTGTTTTTCAATGACTAGTGGTCAGAGCTAATGCTTATATGCTTGCATATAATTATATATAACTGTGGCAGTCTTAACATATGCCAGCTGAAGTAATCCACTTCTAGCTGCAAACAAAACACTTGGCAGTTGTATTTTCTTGCTTTTTATGACAAAAATGGCTTATTCAGGAGAGGAGTGCATACAAATGAAAGTGAGTATGGAAACTGACGAGGCATAAGTGGAAGTGAGGGTATTAACTGTACAAGTAGTGATAGCCACTGTTATAGAAGTGGGAATGATGAAAAAGATTAGGATGGAGCGTCATTTATAGGAAGTGGAGGCAGTATGACTGTTCCAGGCACAATGGGTGGAGATGGTATGAATAATGGAAGTTATTGTGATATAGGATGTGAGAAGAGTCCTGAAGTGCATCTTTTCAAATCCTGATTGATCTGATAGGAAAAACCCTGAAATCAAATTATATTTCTAAAGATGATTTGGCTGTCTTAACTACCACCTAATGGCTAAATAATTTACTAGATAACTATTGTAGCTTTTTCAACAAGGAACAACTTCTTAATGTCTATCAGCTAGTTAAGTTCACAATCTGGCAAAATGTTGCCATAGAACAAGTACTTCGTCTACCCATAGCTAAAACTCAGGGTGAAATAGGTTATTTGCAAAAAATTTATGTCAACAAAGCTAACATTCGCTGGTAGGCTCTCAGCTCTAGTTGTCTGTCAGACATACATGAAGTGCAATGTTTGATGTACTTCCCAGCTTTCAGATGAGGTGGCAATTTTTTGAGAAATGACAATATTTGTTGCTAACTCAAAATTCAGTAAATAGCTAGCTATGTATTTACACTACCAGAGCAAGCAGTCACACAGATGCCCAATTAGCAAACAAATTCTACAAAAGAACTAGGTTAAAACACAATCTTGCTAGATCGATAGTAGGAGGCTAGCTCAAATACTGGCAACTCCAGTCTATGGATCGAGATTGCTAATACTTTGAAGAGGTCGGAGAGGTTCATAACATTCTTGTAGCCAAAGAGAATCCTATGACGGCATGCAGAACTTACTTTCTTGTCATGAGCAATTTCCTGAAGTATTCTCTCAAAAATGGCATACAAGTGAAAATAAATATAAAATAAAAAGTGCTGTCTAAGCAACTTAAATTATGCCTTATCTGACTAAAGATTCAATTATTCACATATTTCTTGTGAGTTGGTTTCACTGGGTTGTGTTGTATTTTATATATACTGTTCTATTTTTAATATAACTCCTGTCAGAACACACAGTCTCTCTTTCTCACTGACACAAAAATACACATACACACATACACTCATTCAAACACACAGACAATGAGACAGAGAGATACACATGCAGAGAGACAGACAGACATATTCACACACAACGACACACACAGACACACATATTAACACATGCACACACAGACACACTTACACACCGTTGTTTCCATATTCATGTCTTGTCTAATGAGAACATTACAATGTGTGGCTGACCTCCAACCAAACTCTTGCTGCACATATAGAGTAGCAAAAAAGGTTGCAATGCTGCTGGTAGGTACACATTCTAAATGCAGTCTTAAAATACACAGGTATAATTAATACTGAGAATGTTAATGGTGCCATAACTACACCCACAACATGTAAATCCATACACCTCCAGCAGTGATGACAACCCCCATAACCATGTTGAACTCACCCACAACATTGATGACCAGTATGATGAACATCTCCACAACTGTGAAAACATCTGCAATGATATTCAACACACCAACACCAGTATTGCTCACACCATCAAAAATGGTAGCTAAATCCGCATCTGTACTGACGATGCTCTCAGCAGACATAACCACACCCAATCAAGATGGTAAAATATCTACTACCATGGTGATAACCACAGAGAACATTCCTACCACCATGATCACTCTAATATCAGTTGTGACCGCACCTGGAGTAAAGGGTACGTCATCCTAGTATACCTTGCATGTGCAATAGGTAATGATTGGTATTGTAGCACATTGCATCTCTGAAAGATTAATGTCAATGTCATGTAGAGTAGCCATAAAGAAAGATGGTAGGTCTTACTTCTGTTGCACTAGCATACTAATAGTGTAGCATGTACTTCTTAAAATTGTACGAGGGAAAATTCAGACAAAACATTAGGGATAGAACATTCAACAAATCAAGATCTCCAAGGTTGTCAAACAACTATTACAAACCAATTGTCATTTTTTATATGGGTGATTTTTTGGTTTCTTAGTGGTTTTTAATTTTTCACTTTTGATTTTTTTACTGTACTGAGTGATTTATGATAGTTAACTAGAGTTGGAACACCTTTTTCAAGTAAAGTTGATTTGGAAAGCACTTTAGTTTGGCTGATTTTCAAATAATCAGACTATTTTATTGCCCTAATAGTTTGTGTACATCACTGCATGTGTGTGCATGTATCACCTTTCTGGCATGGAGCCTTGAGATTTGTGCATGATATCTGAGAAGGAGAGCCCAGTTTAATTTCTGGTGTTCATTTTCAGATTAGGACTAATAATTTCCATTGCTAATATGGAGATGTGAAAGTTCTCTCTGCCACTCTCTGAAGGTGTTGACATCTTATTTATTGCATAAACCAACAAAAAAAGTTCAGTAAGTGCAAACAAAAATTAAGCCCTTACCGTTATCTCCCTTTTCTTTTACAGCACAATAATGAAATGCTTTAAGAAAATTTACTACATCATGTTATGTCTACAAAGAAACTGTCATCATATGATATAACATAGTCACAGCACTAACTTTCACCCTTATTGAAACATTCGACTCGGGTGAAAGATACTGTAGAAGTTGGTCAGCCATATCAACTGAGCCTAGCTTATAACTAGCATGAGGCAGAGAGCATACATTAACCACAGAGTCAGACTGCATGAAGCAGATAAGGGCATACTCTAACCACAAAGGCGAACCTATAACTAGCATGATGCAGATGAGATAGCAGACTTCAACTACAGAGGCAAGCCTATAACTCAGGTAAGATAGCAGAGTTTAACAAGAGAGGTAAGCCTATAACTACCATGAGGGAGATGAAGCAGATTTTTACCGCAGAAGACAGGCTTATAACTAGCATGAGGCAGATGAGATAGCAGGCATTAACCACACAGGCAAGCCCACAGCTAGCATGAGGCAGATGACATAGCTGGGAGTTTGTTTTTCTGTTTGTTTGTTTTTGTTTTGTTTTTCCTTTCAGAACTCCTAGCCTTATCATTATTTTATTATAAGCCTTATAAATTGTTTTGTTTTTCTTTGACTATTGGTCTAATGCTTATATGCTTGCATATAATGATATATAACTGTGGCAGTATTTAGCATAATTATGCCAGCTGAAGTAAGTAGCTACTGCCACTTTCCAACTGCAAACCAAAACATTTGGTAGTTGTATTTCCTTCTTTTTTTACGACAAAAATGGCTTATTCAGGAGAGGAGTGCATACAAATGAAAGTGAGTATGGAAACTTATGTGACAGAAGTGAATGTGAGGGTATTAACTGAACAAGTATTGATAGCTACTGTGGAGTGATGAAGAAGATGAGGGTGGAGCTGCTTTTATAGGAAGTGTAGGCAGTATGACTGATCCAGGCACAATGGGAGAAGATGGTATGGGTAATGGAAGTTATTGTGGTATAGGATGTAAGAAGAGTCCTGAAGTACATCCTTTCAAATCCTGATTAATCTGAAGGGAAAACCACTAAAAATATAATTTTATTTCTAAAGATGATCTTACCAAAAGGCTAAAACCAGGTACTAGCTACTTATTATAGATTTTTCAACAAGGACAACATCTTTAGGTCTATCATCTTGTCAAATTCACTATCTGCAAAAATATTGGAGTACAAAAAGTATTTTTAATTAAAATTACCTTCCCAACAACTTCAATTTTTTATTCACTCTACATTTCGACTATCTAGCCTTTATCAGGTTTATTCATAGCTAAAAGTAAGGGTTAAACTGGTTGCTAAAAATTGACGTCAACAAAGTTAACAGTCCCTACTAGTCTATCAGCTCTAGTGGTCCTACTGACATCCATGAAGTGCAATATTTGATGTACTTTCCAGTTTTCAGAAGAGGTGACAATTTTTTTTCTCGAAACGATACTTTTTTGGGGGGCTTAAAAATCAGTCAATAGCACTTTACACTACCAGAGCTAGCAGCCACACAGATGCCTAATTTGCAAACAATTTCTACAAAAGAAGTATAATCTTGCTAGATCGATACAGGTAGGATAGCTATAATATTGGCAACTACAGTCTATGGATAGAGATTGCTAATACTTTGAAGAGGTCTGAGTGGGTTCGTAATATTCCTGTAGTGATGGAGAATCCAAAGACGCATGCAGAACTTACTTTCCTGTCATGAGCAATTTCCTGAAGTATACTCTCAAAGATTTCATGCAAGTAAAAATAAAAATAAAATAAAAAGTGCTATCTCAGCGACTTAAATTATGCATATGTGACATCTGAGGAAAGATTTAATTCTTCACATACATTTTGTGATGGTGGTTTTGCTGGGTTATGTTGTATTTTATATACACTGTTCTATTTTTAATATAACGGACAGTTCATGAACAAACACTCTCTCTTTCTCACTCACAAACACACACATACACACACATTTAAACACACAGCGAGATAGAGGGACACACATGCAGACAGACAGACAGACAGACATATTCACATACATAATGACACACCCAGACACACACACACACATTAACACATGCACACACAGACACACATACATACTGCTTATGATAGTAGTATTGTTTGCTGTCAAGTTCATGTCTAATGAGAACATTACTGACCTCCAACCAAACTCTTGCTGCACATATGGAGTAGCAAAAAAGGTTGCAACGCTGCTGGTAGGTACATATTCTAGATGCAGTCCTAAAATACACAGAGATAATTACTACTGAGAATGTTCATGCTACCATAAGCACACCCACAACATGTATATATCCATACACCTCCAACAGAGACCGTAACCATGTTGAACTCACCCACAACATTGATGACCAGCATGATGAACATCCCCACAACAGTGAAAACAGCTGTAAAGATATTGATCACACTCACAACAGTATTGGTCACACCTCCAATAGTGGCAGCTACACCCACACCAGTGCTGACGATGCTCTCAGTAGATATAACCACACCCCATCGAGATGGTATAATATCTACCACCATGGTGGTAACCACAGCAAACATTCCTACCACCATGACCTCTCCCAAACCAGTTGTAACTGCACCAGGAGTAAAGGGTATGTCATTCTATATGCTGCATGTGCAATGGGTAATGATTGTTATTGTAGCACAGTATCTTTGAAAGATTAATGTCATGTAGAGTGGCTATAGGGAAAGATGGTGGGTCATTTTCTGTTGCAGTAGCATGCTAGTAGTGAAGCATGTACTTCTTAAAAATGCATGAGGGAAAATGCAGAGCAAAACATTAGGGATAAATCATTCAACAAATGAAGACCTCCATGGTTGTCAAACAATTGCTTCTAGATTGGTGGATTTTGCATTTTCACTGTTTTCTTAGTGGCTTTTGAGTTTTCACTTTTGATTTGGATTGGTGATTATTTTAATAATACTCTACGATTCTCTAAATGATAGTAAATTCACATAGGAACACTAAAAGTTACCCTCTTAATTATTATTTTTTCAAGTAAAGTTGATTTGCAAAGCACTTTAGTTTGGTAGATTTTTTAATAATCTATTTTACACTAGCTAATAATTTACACTACTCCACATACATCACTGCATATGTGACTTTAACACCCTTCTGGCATAGAGCCTTGAGATATCTGTGTGATATCTGCAGAAGGTGAGTCCAATTTATCACACTACATTCTCAGATCATGATTACATTCAATCAGAAATTGATAATAATTATTATGGATGTGTGAAAGTTAATTCTGTCATTCTCTGAAGCTGTTGACATCTTATTTATTGAACATAAACGAACCAAAAAAGTTCAATCAGTACAAACAAATTAAGCCCCTACGCCTCTCTCCTTTTCTTAGTAAGAACAAAAATGTCCAATTTTCTCCTTCATGCTATATATGTCTACAAAGAAACTTTTATAGCATGATATAACATAGTCACAGCACTAACCTTCACCTCTCTTGAGACATTTGACTCTGGTTAAAGACATTGTAGAAGTGGGAGAGCCTTATCCATGGAGGCAAGCCTATAACTAGATGAGAGCAGACATTAACCACAGTGTCAAACCATATGAAGTAGATATGGGCAGACTTTATCCCAAAGGCAACATGTAACTAGCATGACACAGATGAGATAGCAGACTTTAACCACAGAGGCAAGCCTATAACTAGCATGAGGGAGATGCAGCAGATTTTAACCACAGAAGACAAGCTAATAACTTGCATGAGGCAGATGATATAGCAGGTGTTAACAATAGAGGCTAGCCTATAACTAGCATGCCGCAGATAAGAGAACAGTGTATAACAACAGAGGCAAGCCTATAACTAGCATGAGGGAGATTTTAACCATAGAAGACACAGAGGCAAGCCTACAGCTAGCATGAGGCAGATTAGATAGCTGACTCATTTGGGAGTTTGTTTTTCTGTTTGTTTTGTTTTGTTTTGTTTTGTTTTTCCTTTCAGAACTCCTAGCCTTATCATTATTTTATTATAAGCCCTATAGCTTCCACACTTGTTTTGTTTTTCAATGACAGAGCTAATGCTTATATACTGATATATAACTGTGGCAGTTCTTAGCATATGCCATCTGAAGTAAGCAACTTTTCAGCTGCAAACAAAAGCACTTGGTAGTTGTATTTTCTTGCTTTTTATGACAAAAATGGCTTATTCAAGAGAGGAGTGCACATACAAATCAAAGTGAGTATAGAAACTGATGAGGCATAAGTGGAAGTGAGGGTATTAACTGTACAAGGAGTGATAGACACTGTTATAGAAGTGGGAGTGATGAAAAAGATGAGGATGGAGCTGCATTTATAGGAAGTGGAGACAGTATGACTGTTCCAGGCACAATGGGAGGTGATGGTATGGATAATGGAAGTTATTGTGGTATAGGATGTCAGAAGAGTCCTGAAGTGGATCTTTTAAAATCCTTATTAATCTGATAGGAAAAACCCTAGAATCAAATTTTATTTCTAAAGATGATTTGGCTGTCTTTAACTACCACCTAAAGGCTAAAACATTTACTAGATACTTATTGTAGCTTTACAAACAAGGAACAACTTCTTTAGGTCTATCAGCTAGTTAAGTTCACCATCTGGAAAAATGTTGGAGTAGAACAAGCATTTGGTCTATCCATAGCTAAAACTCAGGGTGAAATTGGTTATTTGCCAAAAATTTATGTCAACAAACCTAACATTCCCTGGTAGGCTCTCAGCTCTAGTTGTCTGTCAGACATACATGAAGTGCAATGTTTGATGTACTTCCCAGCTTTCAGAAGAGGTGACAATTTTTTTTTATAGAAATGACACTATTTGTTGCTAGCTCAAAATTCAGTAAATAGCTAGCTATGTACTTTATACTACCAGAGCAAGCAGTCACACAGATGCCCAATTAGCAAACAAATTCTACAAAAGAACTAGGTTAAAACACAATCTTGCTAGATCGATAGTAGGAGGCTAGCTCAAATACTGGCAACTCCAGTCTATGGATCGAGATTGCTAATACTTTGAAGAGGTCGGAGAGGTTCATAACATTCTTGTAGCCAAGGAGAATCCTATGACGTATGCAGAACTTACTTTCTTGTCATGAGCAATTTCCTGAAGTATTCTCTCAAAATGGCACTACAAGTGAAAATAAAAATAAAATAAAAATTGCTGTCTAAGCAACTTAAATTATGCATATGTGGCCTTATCTGACTAAAGATTCAATTATTCACTTCTTCTTTTGAGGTGGTTTCCCTGGGTTATGTTGTATTTTATATATACTGTTCTATTTTTAATATAACTGCTGTCAGAACACACAGTCTCTCTTTCTCACTGATACAAAAACACACATACACATATACACCCATTCAAACACACAGACAGTGAGACAGAGAGGCACACATGCAGACAGACAGACAGACATATTCACACACACAACGACAGACACACACACACACATATTAATACATGCACACACAGACACACATAAACACCGCTTATTGTAGTCGTTTTATTTGCTTCCATATTCATGTCTAATGAGAACATTACAATGTGTTGCTGACCTCCAACCAAACTCTTGTTGCACATATGGAGTAGCAAAAAAGGTTGCAATGCTGCTGGTAGGTACACATTCTAAATGCAGTCTTAAAATACACAGATATCATTAATACCGAGAATGTTCATGCTATCATAACCACACACACACATATATATCCATACACCTCCAACAGTGATGACAACCCCCATAACCATGTTGAGCTCACCCACAACATTGATGACCAGCATGATGAACATCCCATCAACTGTGAAAACATCTGCAATGATATTGAACACACCCACACCAGTATTGGTCATACCTTCAATAATAGTAGATACATCCGCAGCAGTTCTGACGATGCTCTCAGCAGATATAACCACACCCAGTCAAGATGGTATAATATCTACTACCATGGTGGTAACCACAGAGAACATTCCTACCACCATGATCACTCCAATATCAGTTGTGACCACACCTGGAGTAAAGGGTACGTCATCCTATACCCTGCATGTGCAATGGGTAATGATTGTTATTGCAGCACATTGTATCTCTGAAAGATTAATGTCATGTAGAGTTGCCATAAAGAAAGATGGTGGGTCTTACTTCTGTTGCACAAGCATACTAATAGTGTAGCATGTACTTCTTAAATTGCACGAGGGGAAATTCAGAGCAAAATATTAGGGATAAAACATTCAACAAATCAAGATCTCAAACAACTATAATTTATTACAAATCAATTGTAATTTTTTAGATTGGTTGTTTTTGCATTTTTTCTTGTTACTTTGTTTCTTAGTGGTTTTTAAGTGATTTTTTGACTGGTGATAACTTAAAGTAATACTGAGTGATTCTCTAATATGATAGTAAACTATCGTTGGAACACTCACAAATTTCTTACTACATTTTTCAAGTAAAGTTGATTTGGAAAGCACTTTGATCTGATATATTTTTTAAATAATTAGCCTATTTTACACTGGCCTAATAGTTTGTGTACATCACTGCATGTGTGACTGTATCACCTTTTTGGCATGGGGCCTTTAGATTTCTACATGATATCTGCAGAAGGAGAGCCCAGTTTAATTTCTTGTGTTCATTCTCAGACCAGGACTAATAATTTACATTGCTAATAATTATGGAGATGTGAAAGTTCTCTCTGCCACCCTCAGAAGGTGTTGACATCTTATCTATTGAACCTAAACCAACAGTAAATGAAAACAAAAATTTAGCCTTTACCGCTATCTCCCTTTTTTAGTGAGCACAAAAATGGTTGGCTTTAACTATTATTTACTACATCATGCAATGTCTACAAAGAAAGCATAATATAACATAGTCACAGAACTAACTTTCACCTTTCTTAAGACATTTCACTCGGGTGAAAGACATTATAGAAGTGGATCAGCCTTATCCATGGAGCCAAGCCTACAACTAGCATAAGGCAGATGAGATAGCAGATGAGATAGCTGACTTTTTCTGTTTGTTTTGTTTTGTTTTGTTTTTCCAATAGTGGTAGCTACACCCATAGCAGTGCTGATGATGCTCTCAGCAGATGTAACCAAACCTAGTCAAGATGGTATAATATCTACTACCATGCTGGTAACCAACATTCCTAACACCATAACCACTCTCACACCAGTTGTGACTGCACACAGAGTAAACGGTATGTCATCTATACCCTGCATGTGCAATGAATAATGTAGTACATTGTATCTCACAACGATTAATGTCATGTAGAGTAGCTGTAAAGAAAGATGGGTGGGTCTTATTTTTGTTGCAGTAGCATCATGTAGTGTAGCATGTAATTCTAAAACTGCATGATGGAAAATGAAGAGCAAAATGTTAGGGTCAAAAAGTTCAATAAATCAAGACATCCAAGGCCAAGGTTGTGAAACAACTAGTAATTGTTTTTTTCTAGATGGGTGAGTTTTGCATTTTTGCTGTTTTTTAGTAGCTTTTGAGTTTATACTTTTGATTTGGACCAGTGATTACTTTAGTAATACTGAGCGATTCTCCAATATGATAGTAAACTCATGTGGGAACACTCACAAATTTAATGGTTACACTCTTAATTTTTACCTTTTTCAAGTAAAGTAGCACTTTAGTTTGGTAGATTTTCAAATAATCTATTTTATACTGGCCAATAATTTACACTACTCTACGTACATCACTGCACATGTGACAGTATCACCCTCATGGCAAGAGCCTTGAGATTTCTGTGTGATATCTGCAGAAGGAGTACCCAGTTTATCCAACTAATTTGTTGTTCATTCTCAGATCAGGACTACAATCAATCGGGAATATAATTACAGGACTACAATCAATCGGGAATATAATTAACTGCTATTATGGAAATGTGAAAGTTCTCTCTGCCACTCTCTGAAGGCTATGTCATCTTATTTATTGAACAAAAACCAACAGAAAAAGTTCAATATGTACAAACAAAGTAATCCCTTACACCTCTCTCCCTTTTCTTAGTGAGCACAAAATGACTGGCTTTAACCAATTATGTCTTCAAAGAAACTATAGCATGATTTAAGATAGTCACAGCAACAACCTTTCATCTTCCTTGAGACATTAGACTCGGGTGAAAGATATTGTAAAGTGGGAGAGCCTTATCCATGGAGGCAAGCCTAAAACTAGCATGGGGCAGATAAGAGCAGACATTAACCCCAGTCAAACAACATGAAGTAGATAAGTGCAGAATTTATCTCCACAAAGGCAAACCTATACCTATAATGATGCAGATGAGATAGCAGGCATTAACCACAGAGGGAAGCCCAACTAGCATGGGGCAGATGAGATAGCAAGTGTTAATCACAGAGGCAAGCCTACAACTAGCATAAGGCAGATCAGATAGCCGACTCATTTGGGTGTTTGTTTTTCCGTTGTTTTGTTGTTGTTTTTCCTTTCAGAACTCCTAGCCTTATCATTATTTTATTATAAGCCCTATAGCTTCCACACTTGTTTTGTTTTTCAATGACTAGTGGTCAGAGCTAATGCTTATATGCTTGCATATAACTATGTCAGTTCTTAGCATATGCCAGCTGAAGTAAGAAGCTACTGCTACTTCTAGCTGCAAACAAAACACTTAGCAGTTGTATTTTTTACGACAAAAATGGCTATTCAAGAGAAGACTGCATACAAATAAAAGTGTGTATGGAAAACTGATGTGGCAGAAGTGTATCAATTGTTCAAATAACGATCTAGATGAGAATGGAGCTGTTTTTATAGGAAGTGGAGGCAGAATGACTGCTCCAAGCACAATGGGAGGCGATGGTATGGGTAATGGAAGTTATTGTGGTATAGGATATGAGAACAGTCCTGAAGAGAAACCCCATTAAATAATATTTTATTTCTCAAGTAGATTTAGCTACCACCTAAAAGCTAAAACCAGTTACTAGGTGCTAGGACAACATCTTTAAGTCTATCAGCTAGTCAAGTTCACAATCTGGAAAATGTTGGAGTAGAAAAAGTATTTGGTCTATCCATAGTTAAAACTCAGGGGCAAACTGGTATTTGCCAAAAATTTAGGTCAATAAAGCTAACAGGCCCTGGTAGTCTCTCAGCTCTAGTGACCTCTCAGACATCCATGAAATGCAATGTTTGATGTACTTCCCAGCTTGCAGAAGAGGTGACTTTTTTCCCTCAAAATGACACTATTTGTTGCTAGTTTAAAATTCAGTCAATAGCTAGCTATGCACTTTAAACTACCAGAGCTTGTAGTCTCACAGATGCCTAATTAGCAAACAAATTATACAAAAGAAGTAGGTTAAAACACAATCTTGCTAGACTGATAGTAGTAGGCTAGCTCAAATATTGGCAACTCCAGTCTATGGATCGAGATTGGTACTTTTATGAGGTCTGTGTGGGTTTGTAATATTCCTGTAGCCATGCAGAATGCAATGATGCATGCAGAACTTACTTATCTGTGATGAGCAATTTCCTGAAGTATTCTCTCAAAAATTGCATACAAGTAAAAATAAAAGTAAAATAAAAAGTGCTGTTTCAGCAACTTAAATTATGCATGTGTGACCTTATCTGAGTAATTCACATACATCTTGTGAGGGTGGGTTATGTTGTATTTTATATAATTATACTGTTCTATTTTAATGTCCGCAGACTGTCAAGAAAACACACTTTCTCACTCACTCACACAAACACACAAATACACAAGCACACACACATACACACATTCAAACACACAATCAGTGAGAAAGAGAGACATACATGCAGACAGACAGACAGACATATTCACACATACAATGACGGTCGCACACACACATATTAACACATGCCCACACACACACATACACACTGCTTATAGTAGTAGTATTGTTTGTTCTCATATTCATGTCTAATGAGAACATTACAATGTGTGGCTCACCTCCAACCAAACTCTTGCTACACATATGGAGTAGAAAAAAGGCTTGCAATGCTGCTGATAGGTACACATTCTAAATGCAGTCTTATAATACACAGGTGTAATTACTACTGAGAATATTCACGCTACCATAAGCACACCCACAACATGTATATCCATACACCTCCAACAGTGATAACAACCCCCGTAACCATGTTGAGCTCATCTACAACATTGATGACCAGCATGATGAACATCCCTACAACTGTGAAAACATCTGCAATGAAAATGATCACACCCACAACACTATTGGTCACACACCCAATAGTAGCAGCTACACCCACAGCCGTGCTAATGATGCTCTCAGCAGATATAACCACACAGGATATAATATCTACTACCATGGTGGTAACCGCAGTGAACATTCCTACCACCATAGCCACTCCCACACCAATTGTGACTCCACCCGGAGTAAAGGGTATGTCATCCTATACCCTGCTTGTGCAATGAATAATGATTGTTATTGTAGCACATTGTATCTCTCAACGATTAATGTCATGTAGAGTAGCTGTAAAGAAAGATGGTGTGTCTTATTTCTGTTGCAGTAGGATGCTAGTAGTGTAGAATGTGCTTCTTAAAACTGCATGTGGGAAAATGCAGAGCAAAACATTAGGGATAAAAAGTTCAACAAATCAAGACCTCTAAGGTTGTCAAACGACTATATTACAAAGCATTTGTAATTTTTCTAGATGGAGAGTTTGCATTTTTGCTGTTTTTAGTGGGTTTTGAGTTTTCACTTTAGATTTGGACCGGTGATTACTTTAGTAATACTGAGCGATTCTCTAATATGATAGTAAACTCACGTGGGAACACTCATAAATTTAATAGTTACCCTCTTAATTTTTACCTTTTTCAAGTAAAGTTCATTTGGAAAGCACTTTAGTTTGGTAGATTTTCTTCTTTTTTATACTGGCCAATAATTTACACTACTCTACATACATCACTGCACATGTGACAGTATCAATATATATATAGAGCAAGTTATGATGGCGTGCCACTAATGTCCTCTCTTCACCCTCCTGGCAAGAGCCTTGGAATTTCTGTGTGATATCTACAGTAGGAGTGCCCAGTTTATTGTTGTTCGTTCTCAGATCAGGACTACAATCAATCGGGAATATAATTAACTGCTATTATGGAGATGAGAAAGTTCTCTCTGCCACTCTCTGAAGGCTATGTCATCTTATTTATTGAACATAAACAAATACAGTCTGTTATCCCCTATACATCTCTCCCTTTTCTTAGTAGCACAAAATGGCCAACTTTGTCTACAAAATAACTATTATAGCATGATATAACATAGTCACAGCACCTACCTTCACCTTTCTTGAGACATTTGACTCGTATGAAAGACATTGTAGAAGTGGGAGAGCCTTATCCACGGAGGCAAGCCTAAAACTAGCATGAGCCAGATGTGAGCAGACATTAACCACAGTGTCAAACCAAATGAAGTAGATAAGGGCAGAATTTATCCACAAAGGCAAACCTATAACTATAATGAGATAGCAGGCATTAACCATAGAGGCAAGCCTACAGCTAGCATGAGGCAGATGAGATAGCTGACTCATTTGGGAGTTTGTTTTTCTGCTTGTTTTGTTTTGTTTTGTTTTTCCTTTCAGAACTCCTAGGCTTATCATTATTTTATTATAAGCCCTATAGCTTCAACACTTGTTTTGTTTTTCAATGACTAGTGGTCAGAGCTAATGCTTATAAATTATGCTTGCATATAATGATATATAACTATGGCAGTTCTTAGCATATGCCAGCTGAAGTAAGTAGCTACTGCCACTTCTAGCTTCAGACAAAGCACTTGGCAAACTGATGTGTCAGAAGTGAAAGTGAGTATATCAACTGTTCAAATAACGATCGAGGTGAGAATGGAGCTGCTTTTATAGGAAGTGGAGGAAGTATGACTGCTCCAGGCACAATGGGAGGCAATCGTATGGATAATGGAAGTTATTGTGGTATAGGATGTGAGAAGAGTCCGATTAATCCGAAGGGAAACCCCCTTAAATAATAAATGTATTTCTCAAGATGATCTGGCTATCTTTAACTACCACATAAAAGCTAAAACCAGTTACTAGCTACATTTTAAACAAGGACAACATCTTTAAACCTATCACCTAGTCAAGTTCACAATCTGGAAAAATGTTGGAGTAGAACAATTATTTGGTCTATCGATAGATAAAACTCAGGCGAAAACTGGTTTTGCTATTAAAAAATTGTCAATAAAGCTAACTGTCCCTGGTAGTCTCTCAGCTCTAGTGACCTCTCAGACATCCATGAAGTGCAATGATTGATGTACTTCCCAGCTTGCAGAAGAGGTGACAATTTTTTTTAGAAATGATACTATCTGTTGCTAGCCTAAAATTCAGTAAATAGCTAGCTACGCACTTTAAACTACCAGAGCTTGCAGTGTCACAGATGCCTAATTAGGAAACAAATTCTACAAAATAAGCACAATCTTGCTAGACTGATAGTAGTAGGCTAGCTCAAATATTGGCAACACTAGTCTATGGATTGAGATTGCTAATACTTTGAAGAGGTCTGTGTGGGTTTGTAATATTCCTGTAGCCATGGAGAATGCAATGATGCATGCAGAATTTACTTACCTGTCATGACCAATTACCTGAAGTATTCTCTCAAAAATTGCATACAAGTAAAAATAAAAGTAAAATACGAAGTGCTGTCTCAGCAACTTAAATTATGACCTTATCTGAGTAAAGATTCAATTATTCACATACATCTTGTGAGGGTGGTTATGCTGGGTTATGTTGTATTTATATATACTGTTCTATTTTAATATCACCCCTGTCCGCAGACTGTTTAAGAACACATTTCTCACTCACTCACACAAACACACACACAAACACACAAGCACACACACATACATTCAAACACACAATCAGTGAGAGAGAGAGACACAGATGCAGAGAGACAGGCATATTCACACACACAACGACACACACACACACATTAACATGCACACACACACATACACACTGCTTACAGTAGTAGTATTGTTTGCTGTCATATTCATGCTAATGAGAACATTACAATGTGTGGCTTACCTCCAACCAAACTCTTGCTGCCCATATGGAGTAGCAAAAATGGTTGCAATGCTGCTGGTAGGTACACATTCTAAATGCAGTCTTAAAATACACAGAGATAATTACTACTGAGAATATTCATGCTACCATAAGCACACCCACAACATGTATATCCATATACCTCCTACAGTGACGACAACTCCCGTAACCATGTTGAGCTCACCCACAACATTAACTACCAGCATGATGAACATCCCCACAACAGTGAAAACATCTGCAATGATAATGATCACACCCACAACAGTATTGGTCACACACCCAATAGTGGCAGCTACTCCCACAGCCGTGCTGACGATGCTCTCATCAGATATAACCACACCCAGACAAGAGGGTATAATATCTACTACCAAGGTGGTAACCACAGCGAACATTCCTACCACCATGGCCACTCCCATACCAGTTGTGACTGCACCTGGAGTAAAGGGTACGTCATCCTATACCCTGCATGTGCAATGAATAATGATTGTTATTGTAGCACATTGTATCTCTCAACGATTAATGTCATGTAGAATAGCTGTAAAGAAAGATGGTGTGTCTTATTTCTGTTGCAGTAGCATGCTTGTAGTGTTAATGTGCTTGTTAAAATTGCATGAGGGAAAATGCAGAGCAAAACATTAGGGATAATACAATCAACAAATGAAGACCTCCAAGGTCGTCAAACAACTATATTACAAAGCAATTGTTATTTTTCTAGATGGGTGGTTTTTGCATTTTTACTGTTTTCTTAGTATATAGTTCACTTTTAATTTTTTGACTGGTGATAACTTAAGTAACATTGAGTGAGTGATTATCTAACATGATAGTAAACTCTCGTTGGAACACTCACAAATTTCTTACTGCCTTTTAGTAAAGTTGGTTTGAAAAGCACTTATAGTTTGGTAAATAATCAGCCTATTTTACACTGGCCTAATAGTTTATGTTCATTACTGCATGCGTGACTGTATCGTATCACCTTTCTGGCATGTAGCCTTGAGATTTCTGCGTGATATCTGCAGAAGAAGAGCCCAGTTTAAATTGTTGTGTTCATTCTTAGGTCTGGCCTAATAATTTACATTGCTAATTATGGAGATGTGAAAGTTCTCTCTGCCACTCTATGAAGGTGTTGACATTTGAACATAAACCAACAAAAAAGTTCAATAAATACAAACAAAAAATAATCCCTTACCGCTATCTCCCTTTTCATAGTGAGTAATCAAGTCTACATATAGCGTGAAGCAGATGAGATAGCTGACTCATTTGGCATTTGCTATGTTTTTTATGTTGGTTCAGTTTGGTTCATTCAGCCTATAGCTTCCACTCTTGTTTTATTTTTCAAGGACGAGTGGTCAGAACTAATGATCATATGCTTGCATATAATGATATATAAGACTGGCAGTTTTTAGCATTTGTCATTTGCTGACTCATTTGGTTACGATTTGAAATCCTTCCAGTCACCATTCTTATTCATGGTCAAACATTCAAAAAGATTCACATTCAATAATGTAGGCTAGAATCAGAGATCATTATCAAAAAAGTGCTAACATAGATACCTTTCAGCCTTTTTTATATCAACTTTGTTAGCTATATGGAATAATATTTGCTATATATGGAATAATACTGTACATGGATAATCATTCTCTACAGAGTTTATTTAATAAGGAGGAATACTTTACATGTAGTCAATTGTATGTATTAAAAATTGCATCATACACCTATGGTCTGAACATTTTATGCTATATGTGGAACTATGTCTGTGTACAGAATTAATATCAGAACTATTCAGTGAAGGTGATTCCGAGAAGAAACTGGATGACTTGATAAGCTTGTTCAATGGAACACTCCCCCAAACAATTATTAATGTACGTAAGAGACAATGTGCTAGGTTTGTGCATATTATCTATAGATTTGGATGAGTGTGGTGATGGGGGTAGGAAACTCCATCAAACATGGTAAACTTTTTGTTTTTTTCAATAGGCATTCTCAGGCATCTGCTTCGGTATACATTTTTCCTAGTCAAACTCTAACCATATACTCTCAGCACATTCATCACACTCTTTAACACATCATATTTGGGTGAATCAGGTTAAAGTCAGCTCATTGTAGAGATCTACAAGGAAAAACACTGGATTCACAACACACTGGATTCACATTGCACTGAGTTGATGCAGGTTGAAGTCGGCCGAGATAACTCTATGGGGCAACACACTGGATTCACATCACACCGGGTTGACATACATTTGAAGTAACCATATAGTTGATGGACTAAATAATAACCGATTGAGTCAAGCTAACTTGGTTGACAATGATTCTATGGGAGAAGTCATTAAATCAACATTACACAAGGTCAACACAGATTAAATCATTGACTGAACCTTAAAATCATTTTTATGTTGGGCTATAGTGAAATGTTGTACTCAAACTGGCTATAACCCATTTATCAGTTTAAACACCATAATTATGGTGGTTTCAAGATGCTATCAAGAAACTCTGTTGTATCTCAGGCCATTTTTTATTTAACTATAGCTTAATTGATCAGTGAATGCCCAGATATAACTCTAGAAACTTGGAAATCCCTAGTCCTTATCGTTGGGTTGCTAAGCTAAAATCAGAACACTATCACAGCCTAATTGATGGTGTCTGGTATACCGCTAGGGAAGTGTTGGCGGTATTTTTTATAATGATTTCGTGCTGCCAGATGGCAAATTGAGAGATGAAAAAGTAGAATAAATCTCATCTTGCTTGTGAAAGACTGGTTTGAACCATAAATAGTAAGAGATAATTCTCTCAACACTACCACAAAGATGTGGAGAGAATGAAGAAATCAATAAGGCTGTTCTTGGTATGCCTAAACATCTAGCAGTGAATAGAATCTATATCTGGAATTAAGCAGAAGAGAACTCAGATCAAAGCATAATTCTTTCCTGAGTAATTGGGGGTATATATATGTGTGTGTGTGTGTGTGTGTGTGTGTGTTTTTGTTGCTGCAGGGTAGCCAGTTAGAGTACTAATATCAATAATTTCTCTGGTATGGGTTACAAGCCAAGCAGATCTCTCAGTGTGGAACTGTTTGATAGCATCATCATTGAGCATTTCATTATCTTGTGTCAATAATCATATTATTTTGTGATTTGTTGCTAGGCAACCATTTTCAATAACCATATTCCATTTTCATTAGACATTCTTTAGTGGTTCGTAAACTAGTATATAATAATATACACTTACCTTTACAGCTGCAAGAAAGTCACCAGTGAAAGAGTAAAGGAGGACCAGACTATTTCTGCGGGTTTTCCAAAAAAAAAATTATGCCATGACTGTTATACTATGTTTCAAGTTTCAGTTTACCATTCTTGGGTTATGATACATTTTATGCTGCTCTTTCATTATATCCCATTTGGGAAATAGAGGTGAGAAGGATGAATAACATGGTATCCAAAGAAGTGCATTGACAACATCTAAATATTTCAAACTCGGTCTTGGTACATAATTTTTATAGCTTCTCTAAAAGCTCTATTTTTGCTCTACATGGCTATGAACAATCGAGATACATTTCAGTCCATGTGCTCTCTTCACCTGCCAGTAATGGGTTGTATTTGTTTGTTTTTAATTAGAAACTGATCACTCTATATGTGGTAACAACACAAATGGTAAATTTAGATGAGCAACAGTAAAGTGGTTTGTAAGTGTGTTTTTAATGACCTCGCTGCCACTACAGGTAATTTAACAATTGTTTATTTCAACACCACTATGGGAGTAACATTGGAAATCACACAGAATGTGATATCGAAAATTATTGACAATTGAACCATTAAATACTATGACATTAAAAATTAATCCACAAATATTAACGGGTCGTCCCATATACCAGAACAAATTATATTGGACCAGTGAATACCTGATTTCATCTTTGCTTTCTAGATTGTGATGGAATCTGCTGCAGATACCATTATCAACATATCTAAGGTGAGTTTGCTATACTTTCCAGTATATCACATGAGCAACACATGATTATCACATGAGAAGAATGTTTGCATAGTACAAATTATTATAATTATGTACTGATCATTGCAAGGTCATGATCATGTGATCATTACAATATTGCAATATGCAAATCTTGGAAAACTCCAACATATCAACTGAAATCAACCAACACACCTAAATTTAGTGTCAAAAATCCAAAATCCAAATATGTGGTAAGAGTCACAGAGTCTACCGAAACATACTGAAGTGGCTGATGAATATTAGAGGTAGAGGGTTGGTCGAATGACTTTTGACTAGTCGCAATAAATTCTAGCCGAATTCCTGCTGTGCTAGCCATCTCCAAATCACATTCCAAGAATAAACATTGTGGATATTCCAGAGAACGGCAAACTCATCGGGGGGGGAAAATTTTTTTATTATTCTACAAATCACATTATCAGGACAAATTTTTTAATTACTAGGCACTACCTCATAAGTACAGTTTAAAAAATTGATCACAAATTTGTATCAGTATGTATTTGCATCTATTCTTATGTGTTATCTCAGGAAGCTGATTCTAAAGCTGGTGGGCGCGTCTTGAAATTAATGGATTCATTTGCCCTCAGAGGATGTAATTCAAGTAGTGATGGAAGACTCTCTAATAAGATCTTTAGTAAGACAGCAATTATTAGCATTTGAAATCATGTAATGCAGTGATACTAAATGTTACAAGGTGGTATACTACATGATAATTCGTATCATAATATGTTTCTGTCAAATAGTGTTATGTGGTGGTAAATGGTGACTCATTTTGTGCCACATGTTGAATGGTATAGCAAATTGCCTTTTTTTATATTGGGAACATCATGCTTGAGCATTATAAATATTAGTACATACTATAACTACCCCATGCTAAAATACACGTGAGGTCTGATGTTACAAAACATTGGTCACAATAAATTGGTGTGCTATATTTGAAGTCCTTTACTTGATTATGTTACAGACACTTTTTTCGCAATGCGGGGGGGGGGGCTCTAACAATCTCTCGGTAAAATGTGTTCCTCAACCTCATTGTTGGAGAGTATACTTGTTGCTGAATATTGGGGGTTATAATTTACAAATAATTTATGGATGAAGTTCATAACTTGGGTCAAAGTAACATATTGAATGTGAGCTGATGTTGATATTGTCAATATTTTTAAGTAGTTTATTGGAACATGATATATAGGTGAAGTGAAAGCATAGCTTACCATCATATTGTACACAGTCTTAGAAAAGCAACTAACCTTTAGAAAACAATTATTTATCCTGGAAATACCACCATTTCTGATCATGCTGATTTTAAAAGTTAAAAGTGCATAATCACAAAACCACCTGAATGTGTATGAGTTTGGTCTCAAGCCATTCATTTAGCATTCCTGTTTGAATGGACTGGAGGAGGCCATTTGGAGATTGTATTTCCATGCCATATGAAGAGTACCTCAGTATGCACCAACTATGAGTGCTGGTACTAACTAATAGTTGGCATAGATGATCAACAACAAAAAATGTTCTCAATAGTGAGATGCAAATAAAATAATGCATGTGGTGGAAGTACGGTCCTACATAACTTATTAATGCACTCAAGGGATAATGTTGATCAAAGATTCCCTATAATGGTCTTATCCCTCTTTCAAAATATCACAAGGCCGGTATCTGACCACAACACATCTTGGCAGCTTCTCGTCATCCAAAACCATGAAATCTTAAAGCATGGTTTCAGCTGCATCATTTCCTAAAGCAAGGTTCCAGAACCATGGTTTCAGCTTAATCCTAAACTATGCTTTCAGCTGAATCATGGTTTCAGCTGAATTTAACTCTATAAAAACACTTCAAGCTTGCCTTGAATCCTTCAATGAGGTATTCATTGGCAGCAAAAAACACATTAAAATCTTGAGATTCATCTTCAAAGATTTATTTTCTAGTCTTTTCCCAATGCATTACTAACATACAGTAGGTCAATTTTTATGATTTTTACAATAAAAGAGCTAAGCATTGCAACAACTAAACTGTTTCTCAATTCAGTAAAATACCTTCTTCTTGAATGGTAAGCACTAGTTTAAATCATTTCAGGCATCCTAATAGAGCAAATATTAAATAAGGATGAATACAATCAACACTACAATGGCTCCTTCCAGACATTCTTAAGATTGAGCCAACAAATGCAAGCACAAAGAAAATGAAAATCTCAATGAACTCTCAGTTGACATTTATAATCACCTTCTCAATAATCTACTTCAAATTGTGTTCACTTGACGTTTGGACTGGATGCTCTATCCTTCATCAGTCAGTGACTATAAAGAAAATGAAAATACTGAGAAATAGGGCCTGAATAAAGTTGGAAACAAAGTTTACTAGTCCTCAATCATCTACTAGTACTTCGTTTGTTTCCTGTACTTCATAGTCATTGTTGAGATCCAAGAAATATTTGTGACCTTCTCAAGTTTCCAGCTTGGAAGTGAGCTCAGCAATATGAGGTATGGCTTTATCTACCACCACTTCCTGCTTTGAAGTGATAGTGTAATATAATTATGGTATCGGTTTATCTACTACAATTTCCTGCTTTGTAGTGTGCTCAGCAATAATGGTATAGCTTTATGTGCCCCCACTTCCTATTTTAGCATTGAATTTTACCATCTGCGCTGTTAATCCTCCTGATGTTCTGGTTTGAAATATCGATTTATCTGTGAATCATAAGATGAGCATGCATTGCGAATACAATTTGAGGTTGAACATTGTTTTTTAGCATTGAATTTTAACATCTTCGCTGTTATCCTCCTGATGTTCTGGGCTTTATAGTTTGAAATATAAATTTATCTGTGAATCATAAGATGAGCATGCATTGCGAATACAATTTGAGGTTGAACATTGTTTTGTTCAGGCCTCGTAATCGTGTAAACATATCAAACTATTGGAGGTCTAATTCATTTACGGAAATAGAGTAAACTATCATCCACACAAGATTAATCCATGTGGTATAAGTAGCAGCAGTATAGACTTCCAACTATACCAGTTAAAATACTTGTGATCAATATTTGTGTGTATACATAATATGTATGTATACATGATATACATTAATATATACACATGAGTCTATCTGTATGTGTACTTTGGCAATCATTATCGTAAATAATAGCAACAGTTATAATTGGCAAGTTCTGATGAACTACCAAAAAGAGATTGATTGTCTTAACAAAGAATGCAATCACTTTCTCAAAAATAAAATTAAATCTGCTGACTCAATGTTTATTCCTGATGACGGCCAGATGAAGACTAGAACATCGAAATGAAACATAGAGTGACCATATTTACGAGGAAAAGTCAATATTTGCTTTATTTACTGCAACTTCATTAGGATTTGTAAGCTATGTATGAGTACAGGGGCGGATCCAGGATTTAAAAGGGAGGGGGGGAAATATCAAACACATCGTCTGGAAATTCGCCACATGCATGCCAAAGTTTGACAGGATTAAGAAGTACAATGAAGTATTATAGATTTACTCAAAATATTATGAAGGTAAGGTACACAAATTATTGAGTTACACAACATGTGTCGGGGATGACATCGAGCAAATTCCTCGACAACTTCTTCTGCAGTAAGGTTTATATCCTGATCTGGTAGAAGATTGCTAACCCATTCAGTCTTTCTTGCCCTATGATGTTACAGATTGGTGTTTTTATCAATCTTAGCATGCTAATAGATCATTCAGATTCAAAGCTGATAACAGGAAGTGAGGCCATGATGTGCAGAAGTATGTAAATGACAGGTGAAAAATCCTTGTCGGTATGTTGTAGGGCTTTTGGGGGCGTATCTATCTCAGAGGCCTGCTGAGTCTGACTTTCACACTTTTGTCCACATGTCAAACGCAAAATCAAAAGCTGATGGAAGTGTTAAATCATCTTCATAGAAGCACAAAGAGAATCAAATGAGTGTGTCACTATGGATGCTACGCTGATAGAAGTAATAGCATGAACTCAGCAATGGTTTTCCTACTCTTGGAAAGATAGTGATCATTTAACTTCTCAATTGCATTCTTAAAATTTGTCAGAGTCCTATTAACCCCTAACTCTGTACGGATGCTTCACATTGCCAAAATACTACACAAAACAAGCAAAATCCACCATGTTATGATCAAGAATATGTTAGGCCTTTGTACATGTTCAGCCATGAAACTGCCATTTCTGAGCTTTGAAGGTATGTGTGGGGAATTTAAATCCTTCAGTTGGAATAAAATTATTTTTGAGAAATAACAATTTCTCATTATTGCTGAGGTTCTCAGGGATTTTAGTTGTGCTAACTGGGCTAAGTCTCCCGAATGTACATCAGGATGAATTTCACTTGAATCTGAAGCACTGCTTCCTCTTATGCCACTCTCTTCAAAATCAACATCTGAAGCAAAACAGCACTACTTCCTCCTAACCACTCTCTTCAACATCAACAATAGAATCGGGGCATCTGCCATCAATATCCTTGCTGCTACTCACCAACACAACTGCACTACTTTTAGCACAAGCTATGAAGAGTTAGACTGGTTATCTTCTGATGAAGAATCAGCACCACTCCAGACCGAATGGGATGTTGAAGCAGAGAGGCACTGCAGAAACTGCCACCCGGTTGTACTGAGGTTCCAGAACTAAAGTAATCAATAAATAAATCTGGTCATGTTACATCAATCTGTCTCATAGGCAATATACTTAGCTATAGCTTACTTCTTGCTACAAAAATATTGCCGTCACAGTCTTGGCTATTCACTTTACAGGAGGTTCTCTTGAGATAGAGGCACTTTTAGACATGATCTGACTCAACTGGTGCAGGATTCACTTACACTGTCAGATAAAAAATTACACTGCATGCTTGCTGTTGCAGCTGACAAAGTAGTTTGAAGGTTAGAAGCAGAAGGTCTTACCTCAAACATAATATGTTTGAGGTAAGACCTTCTGCTTCTAACCTTCAAACTACTTTGTCAGCTGCAACAGCAAGCATGCAGTGTAATTTTTTATGTACTCCTCATTTTCTCATTTTGTGCTAAGTATTGATCAGGCGTTGATTACAGTTGATAATGCATGTTTTATTTTACCTGTTTCCTCATAAATATTATTATGCTAAAAACTAATACTAGAAGAAAAAATTCTAATGAATATCATTAACTTGAAGGGGGGGCTTCAGTCACCAAGGTCCCCGCGCCAACCCTGGATCCGCCCATGGAGTAGGAAAGTGTATGCATGGAGAGGGTGTGTGCATATGCATATGTTATGAATGTACAGGTTGATGTGTCGTGAATGGATTTATGTTTGTTTGTGTTTACCTATATTATGCATCAAAAGATACTAATAAGTTTTTAAATTTGAACAGTAACTGGTTGAGATATACAAACTGAGAATTGAAGTTACCCAGTTAGAATTTTGATAACTCTAAGCCAGTAGTTATTATAATAATTGCAACACATCCTGGTATGTAGCTTTGGTCATTAGAGAGCTTTCATCTGGTGAATACAAGAACCCTGACCTGCAAATGAAGATGTTGCAAGAACCTGAGGGGTCAATATCCATTCCAGGGGAACTACTCTCTGCATTTCCTTCGATGGGTAGAGGTAAACACAATTTAATGATATGTGAGTGAAGGTCACATTTGAACCTCAAACTATTTTGATTAGTAGCATATTCTACCTAATTATGATAACTGTGAAATTTTAAATGCATTACCTGCAGAGAGTATTCTGCAATAAGCATGAACATCCACTTTTCTTATTTATAACATTCATTTATAACATTCCTTCTCTCTCCCAAAGATCTGTTTTGTATGACCATCTCTAAGATATTTTTCCACCCACGACAGACAATAATGCCTTTATACATGCAGTAGTCGAGTTGGTGGAGATGGAGGATTTTTGCTCCTTCTATGACCATGCATATCTTTGTAGGAATTTGTGTTGCTTCTTATATCTTCAAGAACCTTTCAGGTGTTTTTCCAATAGACACAGTGGATAACAACACAAAGTACGTAGGTTTATGGACTGCTATTTATAATCTCTAAAGTTGAAAATATGTTTGTTTGTTTGTATGTATGTATGTCTGTGTGAGGTGTGTATGGCTTATCAAATACTTGAACCTAACTTGGTGAGTAGGTCGAGGGTGGACCAGGGAGTGTTTCAAATATTATGTGAAAATGTAATGGGAAAAAATGATTTGCAATGTGATATGGGTCTGACAGATGCAAGTTCAGTCAATTGGTAAGATAGATACACTTTTATATGTAGGGAACCAGCGTAACCAATTGATATAACCAAATAGCTTTAAATGATTTTCCTCAAAATATAATAATTCAGCTTGCTCAACTGGTTTCTAAGTTTTCATACAGCCTGGTGCTTCTTTTCTGCATCTGTGGGAGCTCTAATTACTAATAAACCCCAAACAGTTTTCATTCTCAGAACATTTATTAAATTGTTTTGATAGAATATATGTCTATAGATTCAGGAACACAAAAAGGAATGTCAAATTTATAAATAACTACACTGAGGCATGGATGCAGAGTGCAGGTTAACTTCAGTTGGACGATAAATTCAAGCTGTTAAATACCAAAGCTGCAATGCAAACCTGCCATGAAAAAAGTCAAATGGAGATTTACTATACCACATTATAAAATTCAGCTCAACTTTATATCATCTAAATGATTGACATGAATGACATAATATCGGAAGAGATTTTCTCATGACTCAGATGTAGAAGGAGTAACAAGGGCCTTTAAAACGTGACTGACTTTACTCTCTGAAGTACAATTCACAGTTACAAACTCTTTGAACCTCCTTAATCAGCAAAAGGGTCTATTATGACAAGAATGACAACAATTTTTGTTTGATGCATACTGTTACAAAATTTCAAGATCTAGATGTTTTTTGTAACTGATTGAACTACTAATGATTTAGAAATTCAGGAATAGCTTGAAGACTTCCCAAGTGCTGCCACAGAACTACATTTAATGGACAAACTCATCAACAACCTAACTACAACTAATTGTTGTCGTCATTTCATAAATCTTCCTTTGTAAAATACATCACTATAGTTCTGATGCTAATAATGCTACGCATGTGCATAACCCAAAAATGATTCATAACAGCGATATAAGCACTTCATATTGAGATAGGATATTTTACGGTACCTAAAAGCTAGACACCATGGGTGCTAAATATCCAAGTGATTAACAATTTGTTAACAGTATGTTACCACTGGCTTAACTACATGGAGTTTCATAATTTCCATGGAAAGCCAACCTTTTCTGATAGTCAAACATTTGTCATATCTTTATTGGCTAGGGAATTTATAAGACATCACACAAAACAACTTCTGGACTCATTTTTTGAACCCATGTCCTTTTTTTACACACATTGGCCTTAGAATACTTGTATGTCTATAGATTCCTGATTGCATCTGTCATCTTCAGAAGACCAAAATCCTCAATTATTTCTAGGGTATCCTCCTGGACACGCTGGAAAAATGCATTCATCAGCCTAATATTGCAACTCTATTTCTAAGATTTGTATATATAGTATGCTAATGTTTACCATGGTAAACACTTCATGTGGACAGAGAAAGGGTTTCATAACCAGACTAGAAATTTTTATTGTGTGAGTTTGGGGAAAGGGTGGGAGGAGGGGTAATTTGTAAATTGGAGAATCATGAATGAATTTGGCTGTTATGGTGTGCATATTAATATCGTCGTTTGGGAAAATATAACTTAAATTTCCATGGGATCATCATGCCAAATATTCATTCTTCCCCCCCTCATCCCCCCAATTGGAAAATAACAGGCACAATTTCGTATAAACGACCTCGACCATTTCAAGAGAAGCATGAAGCTAAAATATGGACAGGTTTCGCTTTAGTCATGGCTATTCACGATGTCTACTACTGCATCTGAGTGGCAGCCATAGGAGATTAGCTAGTATGTGAATGAGAACATGATAATGTCAATGACAGATTTGCAGTAATAGTCGATAAAGACAGTACTCTTTTTCTAATTCTTCAACCTCTTTATTAGCTACTGCTATAGCCTTTTAGCAAAGCGATGTTGGTATCAGGGCCTTTGCAATCATGCAGTTCATCTTCAGGCTGAAAATACTTGTGAAGAGAGTCATGGCAAACTCTAGTTTTGACAGTATTGGCTAGAACACAAAATAGTCAGTTAACACACAAGACATGTAACCCACATGCACCATTTTTTTCTTTTGATCTCGCCAAAGTTTTACTTACTTATTGTCAAAAGTTGTGAGATATAATTATTTTTGTGGTTGACTCCAGCCACAATATAACAACCAAAAAATACCACAAACTTCAATAACCTTCTAGTATAAACTGTTGGTGAATATAAATGTGTATAACAATCAATGTAAGCTGTACTGTTCGTTGTCCAGGCCAAAACCTACAATATTATATCATCTTCCTTAATGGAGATGAACATGTCTAATTATAACTTATATGCTTAATTTGGCAACTATAATTATTAGGCTGGGGTCGGCTGTTGTGTCATCCACTCTGGGCTGCAGGGGAAGAAGTTGTAACTCCAGTGGTTACACCTTGAAAAATCCAGTTATAATTGAAATTCGGCATTTTAGTGATCTCGTAAGTTAAGCCAAAACTAGTGCACATGCACACATGCACCTCATTTCTTGTTGTTGCTGTTGTTATTATTTTTGTTGTTTTTTCTTTTATCCAGAGTGATAAGGTGATACCAGTTTGCATCTTTTTGGATTTAGAAACGTAAGTCTTAAAGGAACTAACCATGGGTGTAACTAAGGCATGCCTCAATCTTTCTTTTTTTTAAATATCTTAGTGATTTCAGATGGTGATTTCTCATTCACATAAACAGGTCTTTACTGACAAAGTCAGACATGCCCAATGTCAGATTTTGCATGGGAAAAATCAATGGCAATGGGTTTCAGCCACTAAAGACTGCCAGCACACCTTGAATCCTTGCTCTATCAGACTTCTCCATTCAATTATTATGAGTCCTTGAAGGAAGTTGCAACTGACCTTCAATATTCAATAGAAAATAGAACATAATGTATAGGCAGATGAGAATTTAGCGGGGAAAGTGGAGGTTTGCTTTCTTCAAACTAGCTATGATCTTTTTTAATTGATATATATAATGACAAAGAAGAGCATAATAATGAAATTATTGAGTAAGTCTATGATTGCCTGCTAAATTATTGATGCTCAAAGATGGAGAGGAGAGTAGGCAAATTTACTAAGCAAAGAAAACTGTGGTGTGGGTGTGGGTGTGTGTTTGGGGGGGGGGAGGGGGGTGGGGGGTGACATGCTTCTTCCACCTATGTTCTAGCTAATATTTATGAAATAGGCAGATAATGAGATGATTATGCATAATTATAGTTAACCAAGTAACAGATATAATGTGTGTTGATATCTGTAGTTAACAACAATAAACAAGTTATAAAGTGTTCAAAGTGCTAGAGAACCCCAAGGTCACACTTGCTGTAGTCCTCCACCACTCAACTATAATATACAGAAACTAGAAAACAAGCAAACAAAGAAATTAAAATAATTTAAAAAACAAATCAATTTAAAAACCAAAAGTTAAACAACACTCGACCTATGTAGACCACAACCAGATCATGACCCTTTATCGTGGTTTATACCACTATCACACTGAGTGCAATCTTGTTTCTACAGGTCAAACCAATATTGTTTTCATTTTTTCTTGTGAATATATGCGGGTGATGGTTGAAGCCGATTCTCCATCTCTTATTTAGTAGCTTTTTCATGAATATATTATATATATTTTTATATATAATGTGAAAACATAATAAGTTGCATTTTTTAACAAATCTGTTCAACAGTGGTAAGAAATTAAAAGCTACTGTTTTACATCGTGCTCCATTTACAACAAAATGTGCGACAAAGAAATACATTGAAGAGCACCTCTTTTCTTCAGAGTGAAGGGATGCAAAGTGGCTAGATATACCTATTTGTGAGAAGATTATTTTCTGCTTGAAAATATTACTTCATGCCAGCATTATGATAACATCAGCAATTTCTAATATTTTTGGTGGGCTCACTCACTCATTTGAACCAGAAATAAATCTTTCTTACCATTTATTAATTTATGATGAATAACTAAACCTCTCCTATAGACCAGTTCAGAGTACTGTACAATGCCCTAGCAATAACAACTTCAAAATGGATTGAATGTTAACAGAATTATGAACTACAAACATTAATTTTATCCCCATATTCAAAACAAAGCACTTTCTCCAACAATTGACAGTGAAAATAATATCCACCACTCTAGTGATGTTATCTTTCTTCCAGCCATATTCCTACTGATGTGAGCTTCTTGCTAAATGTGTTTCTCACATTTCCTTCAATTGTTTTGCTGTTTTCTCCATGCTCTTCCAAATTCAATCATCTAGAATGTGATCAGTGTGTTGCACTATGAATTTTTGATGCTCTCAATGTGAGAAATGATATTAGGATTGTATAAAAATGCATACTAACCAGGTGATATAATCATGGAGAAAATGGAGACATCTTTTCAATTTTGACATTTACCTCTACCATCAACTCATCCTTATCTTCCTCTCACCCTCTTCCCCTCCTACTCTCCTCATTTCCTCCCACTCCTGTCACTACTACACCCTCCACATGCCACAGAAATCTTTGGTCATCTAGAGGTTGTAACCGCAGCTCCACATTGTCCAACTCTTCCTTCTCCGTCTGTGAGTGTAGTCACCTTACCCACTTTGCCATCTTGCTTAGTCCTGGTATAGAGGTAAGTAATTATTTGCTTGCTATTGTTGACTAGCAGATTTGTACATACATGCATGAATACTTACAAACATACATACATGCATGCACATTTAGTAATACATGCTAATTAATTACTAATTTAACTATTTAGGAATCCTATGTACTGTTTCTCCTTAATGTTATAGCAGATATATCTACAGAGAGAATACCAATAGACAACTATTACATTAAAACTATGCTAAAGTTGGCACATTGAAACCTAACCCAACAAATAAGGTGACAGAGAACTGTGCCTAATAAAAGAACACTGTAGTTACTGAAGTACTAATGTTCACATAGAAAGCATTGTTGACATTAAGTTCAACGAAAATACATGGAAAGAATGTTTGTGGCCATATTAGAACAAGTTGGAGACAAATTTATTGCCTGTTGCACTGGAGCTTATTTGATAGCGGTGTAGTGAACACTCCACTCTCATCAAAGCCAAGCTCCCTAACTAACAATTGAACTGTTGGTACCTTATATATTCATGCAAAGTACAGACAGTATATCAAGCAGTTACCTTAGTGATGTAATCATCTGATTGGCTGTAATGTTATTCCTTATAGGGAACTGTCTGAGTTGAGTAGATAAACTATAAAAGGAAGAGTCTTCTCAGTATGATTATCAAGATACATTCTCTAATTATTTTATCAGAAGTTATAGAATTAGCACAGGGACTGAGCCAAGATCAGATATCAGACAGAGAGGCCGGGGTTGTGGGTTAGCTATACAGTACAAGGCTAACCGTAACAGGAAGTAATTGTCGAGTATAATGGAAAAATATTGTCCACCGAGACATATATTTAATTCATCAGACGGAGCAATAAACAGCCTCCTTATATGTGTGTATGAGATGCAACATCAAAATTTTGTTCTTGTGCTTATTTATAATTATCGAATTGATGGTTAAATGTAACAACAAAACCAAGTAAAACAAATACAGATAAGAAAAAATGAGAGCTAGAAATGAGGAGGTAGAGCAAGTCGTGTAGAAACTGGAGAACTGAGGAGAGCTAGGCTATGGAAAATTAAGCATCTGTGTGCATAGCTTACTCAATATACAGAGCTATAAATGACCTCTGCATGTGTATCAGTTTAAAACTATGTTTTATCCTTCCATTCATTGTCATATGCCTACACTCAACACTCCATGTTTGAACATCGCTAGTAACAGACAAAAAAATAAAATGACCATTGTAGTCTTTTCCCTCTATAGCAAGCTAGAAAGAAAAAATGTGTCGAAGATTCTGTTTACCCGATTCACTTTAGGCAAATAACATATCAACAGTACTTATTTGAAAGAGCTCTCAGCAATGAAGAAGGTAACTAGACTTTTGTTGGTACTTTGTCACATGTCTTTAAGAAAAATTGCAGGCTAATTTCCTATTTTTTGTAATACACTCCTTTCTCTCTCTCTCCCTATAATTCTTTCTGTATGATGATCTGCTAATTAAGTATCATATTATTTTATAAACACATTTCCTTTTTCTCTCTATCCCCATACACATATTCAATTTTACTTTTATACCTCCTCTTTTCCTCCTTCCCCTCCTCTACCATTACCAACGTCTTTTCGAAACCTTCCCTCCTCTCATTCATTTCACCTATATATCTCTTCTTTCCATCCCCCACTCTAAAATGTCATACCTTTGTCTACTGTTTACCAGATTGTGGGGAAGGACAAGTTTGCTCTGGAGACCGTCAGCTATCTGGGAGTTAGCTTCTCCGTGTTATGCATGATTGCTACAATTTGTATCCTCACCTACCTCAAGTGAGTAAACTCTCAAACTGCAGACACATAGCCACCCAAGAACCAAGATTGTAGACAGTGTGTATGGGTAACTCATTCGATGTGAAGCCATTGGCTTGAAATGGCTGTGATTCTATTAGGCTATGACTTGGTCAGAACTTTATTAGCCAGCACTTGTGCTAGACACCCACATGGATAATAGAGGGAAGGGAAAAAATCAAGTGTAAATCAGTAGATGAGGGTATACCACATAGGTATGGTGCAGTGGCATGGATTGATATAATATCATTATATACCAAACACTGTAAACAAATCTTCACCCTCTAAGTTTCACTATTTTTTACAGGTTAGCATGGGGGAAATGGGGGCAGAATAGGAAAAGGGTAAAGATTGGTGCTTGGTGTGGTACTAGGGCAATAGCTAGGTTTGTTTCAAAGCTTGCTTAAGTGGGTATGGCTTAGAATATTTGATTATGGTATCGTAATGAACAGAAGTTTATGTCAGCAGTACAATAGTGGTAGAAAAGAGAGAATTGGAAAAATTCATGCCCTTTTTTGGCCAAGCCATTTTTAGCCAATTTAACAAATTTATCTCTTTGCAGGGCACTGTGGAACATGCGCACATTTATCCATGTCAACCTGTGCATCTGCCTCATTATATCTCAAGTTACCTTCGTTACAGCTGTCGATAAAACTGCCATAGAGGTAATTATTAAACATAACCAGGGCTTCGACCCTCTATGAGTGTTAGCTTCTATATCAAAATATGTATGTTTTTAGCTTTACATCATTTAAAAGCAGCTATAGTAATATGCCTCCAATGCCAATATACTGATCAATAGTCTGCTTTATTTATTGAGTATTTTGGGGGGTTCTTGGTTGTTTGCACAATATATGTTCTGAAAATAAGCCTTTTTTTTTAATTGCACATAGGAATTGTGTCAAGCAATTGCCATAATGCTTCATTACTTCTGGCTCACCACCTTCATGTGGATGTTGATGGAGGGTGTGGTCTTAACCATAGTTCTGGTACATGTGTTTATCAAGCACCCGTATCGCTACATAATGGGCTTCACCATCGTGAGCTATGGGTTACCTGCCCTCTACGTCTTCTGCGTGGCAGCACCGTTAGGTCTCACAATCAAGGATAACCAGGGACGTCCTCAATATGAAAGCTCCAATGTGTCTGATGCGTAAGTTGCAGAATACCTTGAGATTACTATTTGAATATGTAACAGTGTTGTGTGTATGTTGTAAGATCTAAGCATTTTGACATGGAGAAGAAATGGTATAAGAAACTGTTTGTCAATACAGTTAAAATACTAGAGCGGTCCTTCACTAAACAAAAAAGGAAATTAGTTTAAAGGTTTATTCAAATACAGGTCTGAATATTGAGAGCACCAACAGATTACTTGTGCTTTGGAGATGTTGAAAACCAGAAATTTGTAGTAATTTGTTTATTAATCCTACTATATTAACCTTCTCAATAATCAACAATTTAAAATTTACTCTCTCGACATTTCTGAAGTTTTTAAAGCCTAACATAAGCTCAGTTGATTAGATGATTTAGCCTTTATCTGGAATAATGGACACTAAGATTCATGTGAGCCTGCTATATACTGAAAGCTAGCTATTCACAATGTGCTACAAAACCACACCTCAGCACATGCATCCAGCATGCGAACCGCATGTGAACCAGATGTGTAAAAAAAAGTATAAGTAATAAATAATAATAATAATAATAATAACAATAACAATAATAATAATAATAATAATAATAATAATAATAATAATAATAATAATAATAATAACAATAATAATAACATCAACAATAACAACAACAATAATAACAACAATAATAATAACAACAACAACAATATAATAATATTAACAACAACAATAATAATAATAATAATAATAACAACACCAACAACAACAACAACAACAACAATAATAATAATAATAATAATAATAATAATTAATAATAATAATAATAATAATAATAATAATAATAATAATAATAATAATAATAATAATAATAATAATAATAATAATAATAATAATAATAATAATAATAATAATAATAATAATAATAATAATAATAAATTAAAAATGATAAATAAAAAATTAAAAAATTACAAATTTTTTTTTTTTAATATAAATATTTAATAAAACTAAAATAAATAAATAAATAAATAAAATTAATAATAATAATAATATTTATAATAAATAAATAATAAAACAAAACAAATTAAATTAAAGAAACAAACAAACAACCAAACAAAAAAATAGAGAAATATATTAAAAAATAATAAAATATATAATTACAATAATTTATTTTATTTTATATATTAACAAATAAATAATTAAAACAAATAATTAATTAAAACAATAATACATGTTATAATAAATTAATTAAATTAAAAATAAATAAAGTAGGTAAATGATAAATAAGATAAACTAAGAATAATTATGATCGTCATGACTTCAAGTTCAAACTCTTGAAAGTGGCTCCCCGGCAGCCAGGTAAGTCAATTCCACAGTCTCGATTGAACTGCTCATACTTTGGTCGGCTTGATGGGCAATTACTCCTTCAATATCTGTCTTCTGGACTGGTTCAAGATGGTGGCTTCCTCTTACAAAATAGTATGTCCATTATCCCATGCATGTTCAGCAATTGAAAACTTCACCTTAGAACACTTTTACAGGCGTCTTGATGTTCTTTCTCTGGAAGCTGTGCAAGTAATTTTTGGAATGTCGACGAAAGATGAGAGCTTGCATGAGAGGATTACACTAGGTGCTGACAGGATTTCTAAACTGTAAAATCCACAAACTTTACATGCAAAAGAAAAATACGACAAGCAGAAACAGGGTGCAGTAATGGGCTCTCCAATATCTGCAGTGGTAACCAACTTTTACATGGAATTCTTTGAGGAATTGAACTCAAAACTGCCACGCTGAAGCCAAGGATTTGGAAGAGATATCTGGATGATATCTTCTGCATTGCGTAGAAGGGAAGTGAGCAGGAGTTGTTAGACCATCTGAACAACATCAGGCCATCCATAAAATTTACCATGGAACTTGAAATGGACAGACTGTTGCCCTTTCTGGATTACCACCTACAAGGAAAGGAAGATGGAAGGCTAACTTTAACAGTTTACAGAAAACCCATGCACACAACTGGTACCTTAATTATAGATCACATCATCCTATTGACGTCAGAAGAGAAGAGGTGAAGAGCTTGTATGATAGAGAACAGTAACTGTAAAGGAAGACCATTGGAAGAAAGAACATCATTTAAATAGGGCCATAATAGAGAATGGTTATCTGCAAGCTTATTGTTCTGTAGATGCATATAAATGCAGATAGGAAAATAAGTACACTGATACTGGCAATCGGGTCTAAAAAGAAGGATCCTATGGTAGTGAATGCTTGTGTTGCAGGGATGAGTGAAGACATCAGAAGGGTCTGCAGGAAGTTCAACATCAAAGTCTTTTTCAGATTGGGAAGAACCCTGAGGACTCATCTGAGCACAATGAAGGATATTTTACCAGCTAATATGCATTCATGTGAATTCATCATTTCCCTTACAATCTTGAAGGCAGGCAGTCCATTTTTAATGAAGGTAAATCTATGTGGCAACTTCAGGCTCTGAGAGTGCAACCGAGGAGATCTAGGAGATAGTAGCTTTAGCTTGTATGTCTACTCTGTGGCCGTTTGCTTGGTGTTTTTATTGACTTGATGTTCTAATTACACATTTTATTACATATTTCATTGGATATATTCTTGTGATTAACTCTTCCCCAAAAGTACTTAATAATTAAGTAATCTCAACTTTATTGTATAAAATTATTGTAGTGTCTTATGAATTTTTAGTTGTTGATATACCATTGTTGTTTATGTTAACAGATGCTGGCTTCATTATGGCAAACATTTCAACTGGGCCTTCATAACTCCTGTCATTGTCATTATTGTCGTATGTTAATAGAGTATATTATGTAGACTATGAATAGAAACACTATCTTTGCTCTAATGAGTTCTTTCAATAGTATTTGACCTTGAAGAGAGTTAATTAATGAAATAGCATTCGCTCTATAACAGTGTTTGCAGCATGCATTCACACACTATGCATGCATGTATACATATAATTGCCTAGCATTCCAAGTATGTTGATCCAAGTAGCAACATATGGCATTGAAGATTGTTATATTCTGGTAGTCTGTCCTTGGACTAGAGATATTACAACAAAGCTACCACTAACTCAAATTCTCTAGCTCTTGAGATCTCTCTCTAGGTAGCTATGAACTTGCAATGCGACTCATAATAATATTTTATTCTTCATTGTAAGAAATATTTCATAGTTTTTAATTTCATAAATGAATAAACAAAAAGAACACATGGTCTACCTATGGTAGCATTATCAAGCAAGTAAACTATATTGGTTGACTTAACTAAAAAAACGAAATCGGAATATACCCATGTAGACCAGACAAAACTTTAACGTACAAAATACATGTAGCTATACCAAATATATTGATATAAACAACCTTTTTCTAATTGATTAAGCTAGTATGAAGTAGATTAACAATAGCTTAATGTGGACATACACAGATCAACATCAACCCTGTTGAGAAAGGTTGGAATAGTTCGAATATGATACCATTGGGGGATGCACTGGACTAACATCACACTGAGTTGAGGCAGGTTGAATTAGATTGACCATAGTTCTAATATGAATATTCAATCGCACTCCGTTGAAGCAGATTGAAGTAGGTTAACAATAGCTCCATGGAGACATACATTGGACCAATATTTCACTTGGTTGAGGCAGGTTGCAGTAGGTTGACAATTGCTCTATGGGAAAAGATGGAATTTTGTGCAATGCCCTGGTGTGTTATAAGGAAGATTACCTAGGACAGTCTGTCGTATCCTATAGAGTTGACAATGAAATCATTTTATGTTCTTTGTCTTGTTTTGGGTTTTTTTTCATTTTGTAGTTGTGGTTTTTGTGTTTGTTGTTGTTAATTTGTTGTTGCAGGCTAATATTGGATTCATCATCATGGCTATATGCATCATGCAGAAACACAAAAAAAGAGTTAACGGAAAGTCCATGTTTAAAAAAAATGCTAGGTAAACAACAATAACAATAAATACATCCATGTTTTGTAACTAATAAAAATTCTATTTTTTCCTAGTGATTGGCTGAAGACAATCATGTCGCTTGTGGTTGTCATGGGGATAACATGGATAACCGGAGTGTTGGTGTTTCATAAAGCCTTACCTTTTGTGGCCTACATCTTTGCCATTACAACAGCCTTACAGGTACTGTGGTGTATAGTCCTGTGAAGATGTGACAATCTAATTTTGTGTCTTGAATGTTTAATCCTTGAAGTATTTTTGAATCATTCTCTGTTGGTAAACAGCTCCAAACTGAATTGTAGGTACAATTACTGGTTGACCACCAAGTAATTGTTAGGGTTAAATTAACAAGTTTAAGGCTATAAATGTTTTCAGTGATAGTTATCGTAGAATTGCAAAACAATTGGCTGTTATTTGGTATAACAATCAGCTCCACAAAAGGAAAAGTGACTTTGCACTAACCTGTTTTATCTACAACAAAACTTACAACAGAGAGATCAGTCCAGACAAAATGCCCCATTTATCAAAGCATAGGGATTGGTAATGGTTTCCAGTCAGTTTAGATTCCTATGCAACAATTCTCAGCAGAAAAAATTCCATCTAGTAACATACAATTTTCAAGATAGCGGTCACATATTCTCTATTATAATAATATAAGCAGAAAATTTGCTTTCAGCTAACATGAATGCATTAGCAGTGCTCTCATTATATTGGTTTGTCACACATTTCAAAATTACATGCCTAAAATATAAAAATTGCTCATACCTCTGCTAAAGCCATAGTTTTGGCCAATATTAGCTCCTGAAACACCCTGAAACTTTGGCTAAGGTAGTAATTTATTAGACAGGAAAACGTTAAACTCATTTTCAATATTCTTAGAACTTTATATCTACTTCTACTCTTTCTTTGTGTACATTCAAAACTATTTTATTGCCAAAAGACTCCAAATTTCCAATGCCTTGCGTAGATTACTGTGTTTCTCGGTGCAGATGAATAATTACATAATAGACACCATTTTCAAAACACTTTCAGATCCAAAGACTGCACTCTCCTCCATTTGACCATGCACAATTTCTTTGTTACAATATGCTGTGCTGTACACAAAACCACCCAAGGGTGTTTAACCGGTCACCTAAAAATTAGATGTATGAGTGTTTGCTTGGTGTAGTGGGTGCTTGCATCATTAAACTTGACAATACCTGCATCATTTCTATGTTCATTGCAATGAAAAATTGTAGCCCTAGGCAAAGATTTGCTGGTTGATTTCATGTACATTTAGTGCCTCCATGTTAGCTATTGTTCTGAGGTTCTCTAAAACATTCAAGTCTGCAAATGGAGTATCCATTGCTATCCATCTTCTCAGACTTCTAAACAATCAACAAAATCAATACACACTACTGCGAGCTTGCTAAATGTACTCTTCATAATTCTAGATTGTGAAAACAGCATAGTTGGGGCTTGGTTACTTCCTAATGTTATATATTGGGGATGGGGGCACTCCCTATATTGTTTTGATAGAATAGCATACAAAAAATTTAACTATTAATTATGTAAGTGTCAAAACCTTAGAAAGAAATCACTGGCCATAATGATAAAAGCAAAGTGATCTAATTTTCACAGAATTTCCCACTCATTTAAAACAAACGTATCAGAAATTCTTTATTTCCTTCAGTGTCTCCAAATTGTGTCCCAATATACTGAACAATATGAAGGGTAAAATATAGGCTCACAAAAAATTCAGTATACCAAGCCCTAACATCATGTATTTCATTTTTTGGTTGTTGTAATATTCGAAGATTCTAATATCCAAAAAAGTGCTTGGCCTAATGTATTTTTTTTAATGATCGTCAACTCAATCGTAGCAATTCTTACATAACATCTCAGGCCTAGCTAGAAATACCACTGCTATAGCTCCATTGCTGAATGAAAGGACATCAAAAGAGGTACTAGCACAGCTATGGTAATTGTTTGTTATGTATGTTTTACAAATATTAATAAAGGAGATTAACCTTAATTATGCACAGTTGTCCATTCCGTTTCTGGTAGGATACAGCCCACACAATATATAAATAAGCATGTAGTGTATTTCTGTAACATCTGCTTCCAGGAAAGAATACAACACATCATCAGACATTAGTAATAGTATACATATTTACAGTGCAGCATAGCACCCTCCCCTCTGATATGTTACACACACTTATGTTTTTACATCATGGATGCTGATAGAGTAATTAAGAGTGCTAGTTATAGGGGAACATGTCTTAATTGAGAGTAAACTGTTTATAGAATGCTTTTGTATTTAGTGATCTTTTTAGAATGCCATTCTGTTATCTTGTTTATATTTGGTTCTTTGGCTATAGGGTTCCTTCATCTTCCTTCTATTTGTGGTGATGTCCAAGCAGGTGATGAGACTATTATGTAATTATATTGTTGTTATCTCCTTAACTACCTTTCGTGACCTTTTACTAGTTGACCATGGCTGTAATACAACTGGTGTTTTGGGATTTAGGCTAGAGCTAGAGAACTCAATAATGCCATGGGAACATGATAAAATATTCTCAAGTTTAATTGGTATGGTATATACATATATCAGAAAGTTTGGTAGCATATTCTCTATTTATTTGACCCCTATTTGATTACAGAAAAAAATGCTCAAACCTTTGCTCTAACTCACTCTGGAAGCTTCTTAGCATCCTAAATGAAGTTTTTTGGCTCTAACTTCAGTAGTAAATCAACAGCACCAAATAACTTTGAAAGACCATCTTGAAAGGTCCATTTTCTATGTATTTATCCACTTTTCCCCCTACTCGTAGCTTACAACTAGAGACACCTTCAAAGCAATTTTTGTACTGAAGGGCTTGAAATTGTATATGAATATATAGCAGTAACAAATCAGTTCTCAACTAAGTATACATTAAAACTTGATAAAAAATGCCTTCAATACATTAAACATACTCGGATGTGTGCAGTATTGAACCCAGCTGAGAATAGATCTAGCTGGAAATAGATTCGCCTAACAGGTGGTACCACGCATTGGTATAGTATACCCTTGTCATAGTAGCATCCCACACCTGGAATTTCCATCAGCTCATCATCTTACTGAAGCTGTTTATATCTCCAGAGCCATGTGCTTACCAGTTCTTGATTAGTTTTCCCAGGTTGCTTTCTTATAGTCCTAAAGCGTCGTCACTAAGTCACCTCATTGATGTCAGAAGATCACTTTCTTTCATTCGTGAAAGTTGCCTGAATCTTAAACTCTCATAGCTACACACAAAGGGGAAAATAAGTCTAATTCTATATGGTCAACAACTACTAGTGCTGGGTTGGGGCTTGCGGCATGAAGGCAAAGGAGTACCTTCTTCCCAGTGGGATGATGGTTGGGAAGGAGGTGCTTGGGATGTAAGGTATGTGTGTGTGTTGGAACAGAGGATGTGGGTTATATGAAAAAATCCTCTAGAATGGGAATACAGAGTGTGTGTCAGTAATCTTAGAGTCAGTATGGTCTAGGAAACTATTTAATATGTGTAATTTGTTTTCCATTTCATATCGGGGGATGTTCTGGGTTTGGGGAGAAGTATCCTTCTTAGAAAGAAGCTGCCTAGGGTCAACAGTGTAAGTATCGCTTGGGTTAGGGTTTGTTGGAGTAGTGTGTGTGTGTGTGAACTCAGTGCTTGTGATGGAACTGAAGGAGATCTTCATTCTGGCCAGCATGAGCGAAGGTCTGGTAGAGGTGGAGTAATGCAAGTGGCCTCTTGGGGTTGGAGGAACAAGCTTCATCATTAATCCTATGATTAAACCACCCTCTTGATATCCTTTGGCTCATTGGGGAGACTGTTCAGCACGGAGTTATGATGGGGCATGACAGAAGTTTTTACAGAGTTCTCACAGTAGTCTTGATAGCTGGATAACAATTCAGTGATCACGTGCGAATGAGTGATGGTGTACAACTAGCCAAAATTGTGCGGTGATGCTCTGTGTTTCAGTTAGATAAAGGGGTTTCTTTCTTAGGATTCCAAAGTGGTGATTGACAAGGAAAGCACTACGGAAAAGCTCAGTAAGAGGAGGTGTGCTAGTTTTATCTTTATAAAGAGAGTTGATTTGATGGAAAACATTCTCGGGGATGACAATATGTTCAAGGCAATTTTTGGTCAGACAAACCAGCACCTCTATTAGACTAAATAAATGCTGACTGCCTACCAATGCTTAATGTTGGCTATAGCAATGGGATTTCTGAGAGCAGAGGGATAGCTTGAGTGTCTCTCTGTGAAAGTTCAGATTTAGGTGACACTATTAATATCAGCCGTAAGAAAGATAGTACAGTTAATTCTGACATGATTGACGAGTTGAAAGATGATCTTAAATGTATACTTTGTTGTACCCCTTATCACTACTAGTACAAAGTTAACACAATTTCAGGTCATAATAAATCAACCATCAGATTAATTTCCTAGGGCTTCAACTTGGTCGTCATGTAAATATTAGAATGTAACAAATTCTACTTGAAATTACTTCACAAGGTACAGTCATAATTATGTGTCAGTAGCTTGGGGAAGGAAAAGTGATTGTTAACATTAAATACTTGACTGAAATTGTGGCATTCTTGGGAATCAGCTAGTAGTAGTTGTACTTTCCAACAGTGGCTTCAACAACTGTAGGTATGGGAATGATGCAAGCATGACTCCACGTTCCAACTTTTAGCAAGGGCAAGGAACAACTCTTAAATTTGGAAGTTGAAAAAAACTTTCATTTTCTGAAAATGTGCGGCATCCATGTTGAACGTGTGACTGCTGCTGTGTGCAAAAAAAATAGAGTATGGAACTCTACCTATTCAATTTTTAAATGTATGTAATTCAATTTTTCCATTTGATCTAGGCAATAAAACTTGCGCATAACACAATCTACACATTATTAAAATGGCAGATATTAGTCTTGACTGAAAGTAACATGTGGCAACATGTGCAACACCACTTTTCTTTTGGTCTACACCTGATTTGCAAATACAATGTTTGAATATTACAAGATGGATTATTACATGCAATATCTTCATGATCATCTTTGGATTGCCTGCAATAACAATAGACGCCAGCAGTGGTTTCAACTAAAATTTATTTACAACCAACAATGATGCAGGATCTTCAATTTGTTTGTGATCAGGAACATGAGATCTCAAATACCATCTTGCTACAAGCTCGGATAAAACAAAAGTGTTGAAGAACTCCAGTGACTTTTGAATGCAGGTTTACCAAAACTGGAGACAACAAATTAAGTGAATTTCTGGCTCAACTTTCCCAAAAAATGTGCAAACAACAACGTCACATTGTTGAACATCCTGCATGTAGATGTAAATTTGTACTTTGTAATAGTATGCTTATGCATGATCCAAATGTAAATTATATAGACATTTCATCATCATATATAATATACATGTATGTGTGGAGTGCATGTGAAGGAAGGATTAGCCCGGCTGACCGATAACAGTGGAAGTCTTGCCGAAATAGTAAGCTAGTTTCTGACTGAGGTGCAAGCTTTGTTGGTGAATTTCTAAGCTAGCAGAAGTTGCCTCTAGCTGTTGGAGACAAGCAGATGCCTGGATTAACTTGTATCAAGGCAGTTAAAATCTGGATCAAGCAGATTGAGCCTCGTTCAATAGAGCTTCAGTGTTGCCATAGTGTTAGATTTTATCCAAACTGTTTGGATTTTTTACCCTTAAATTTTTGGTTTGGATTTTATCAATAAATATTTGGATTGAGATGTGTCTTCTTTGCCCTAGAGAGTGTAGAGAGGACAACTGCAGAGCTGCTATTTAATGGCATTTTCAAGAATCCTTTATTATAATCTTGTCGGATTAGGTACAGATGGGGCCAATGTAATTTTTGCGAGCACGAAATTTGGTGATGTCATGGTTACGATGTAATCAGCCAGCCATTGTCACATACCAGCACTAATAGCAAATGAGGCCTGCAAAGTCTTGCCTGATCAATTGGAAGATCTGACAACTGATGTATGGTATTATTTCCAGAGGCACTGCTGGAAATGCACCAGTTAGTACTGAGGTTCCATAACTAAACTAAACAATAAATCAATCTGGTCACGTTACATCATTCTGTCTCATAGGTAATATACTTAGCTGTAGTTTACTTCATGCTAGAAAATTATTGCAATAGATGCACGCTCTTGGCCATTCGCTTTACAGGAGGTTCTCTTGAGATAGGGGCTCTTTTAGACATGATCTAACTCAACTGGTGCAAGACTCACTAACACTACTCAGATAGAAAGCCACACTCTATGTTTGGTGTTGCAGTGACACAGTAGTTTGATGGTTAGAAGCAGAAGGTGTGGCCTATATCACCTCAAACACATGTACTCCTCATTTTCTCATTTTGTGAAGTGTTGATCAGGTGTTGATGACAGTTGCTAATGCCTGATGTATTCTACCTGCCTCATAAATATTATTATGCAAAAAACCAAACACTAGAACAAATAGATCATAATGAATATCATTAACTTGGAGTGGGGTGCTTCAGCCCACAAAGCCCCCCTCCCCCACCTGGATCCGCCCTTGGATAGGGGAAATGCCACCAGTAAAGAAACTGGAGGGCCCTCTGGGAGAGAGAAGGACACTATAGGCCTAACCAGCAAGATGTGACAGCGTGGCTACAAAGTACGGGGAAGGGGATGAGGCAGAAAACCCGAGAGACTCCTTAACCCCACACAAACTGGAGGGAAGCATGGCACGATGAACAGAAAAAAATGCCAGGCTGGAAAGCAACTGGGCCAGACCAGATCTCAGTACACTGGGTAAGCCAACCAGCTAGGGGGGAAAGAGACAAGGGGGTGGTGGTACTGAGAGGGGGATGGGAGAGCACGTGGGGGGAGCAGAAAGTAAACCAACCAATACAATTCCAGGATGGCTGGTGCAACAAGCAGCCCAGGACAGTTCAGGTAGGACAAGCACTAAGAGTACAAAATCCAGGAAAAAATTGGAAATGTTTTCCCCACAGACCCATAACCTGCCTGAGCAAGGCTGACCAGCAAAATTACTATAGTACTGGGGGCCCATGTTTGAAGCCACAATATCCTCCCCACTGAGCAGAAAGCCCTCACGAAAGGGAAATGAGGCTGCCTAGATGCTCTGTTGATAGAAGAGGCTATTGCCCGGGAGGCGCAGGTAAAAAAACATATGGCCAATGAGGCATTAAGCAATTATCATTTGCATATTGTACAGACATGCACAAATAACCTGTCGGTCGGTGGATAGATTATAAGAAGGCCTTCAACATGACCCCACACAAGTGGATCCTAAAGAGTACTGAAAAACATCAGAGCACCAAAAGAAATCAGAAGGATGATCCAAATCCTAATCCCCCTATGGAAGTCAGACATATCCCTCAGAGTGACTGAGCAAGAGACAGCAAGGATCCCCATTGACTTCAGGAGAGGCATATTTCAAGGTGACTCCCTCTCACCACTCCTCTTCTGTATCTGCACGGCTCCTCTATCCCAAGCCTAGCATGAAACACAAGGGTACGCCAGCAGTATCAGAGAGCCCCTCACCCACCTACTATACATGGATGATTTGAAGGTGTACGCGGCCTCAGGCTAAAAATTGAGCGAGACCCTAAACAAAGTCGAAGAAGTGTCAGATGCAATAGGGATGGAGCTCGGGCTGCAGAAATGTGCATCAGTACACATGAGAAGAGGTAGGAGAACGAAGAGAGGGAAGGGGACAAGGCTGGGAAGTGGGGTAATAGAAGAAGTCAATGGCTCGTACAAATACCTGGGGGTTGAGCAAGTATTCAGAGCAGACCAAGCCAGAGAGAAGAACCAAGTAACGGTAGAATATAAGAAGAGAGTAAACAACTTGAGTGCCAAAAAGGTAACTGAACTCCACAATTCATGGGGTGTGGGACTGCTCTGATATTACCTCGGGGCAGTGCGGTGGACCAGGTGCAATATGAGAGGCCTAAACAGGTGGACGAGGAAGAAACTATCGGGAAAAATTGTACACAATAAGAGGGCATCAGTTGAAAGGCTATACCTCCCCAGAACAGAAGGAGGACAGAGCCTGCTAAACCTCGAGGAGCAATGGGAACTGGGAACAGTATTAGCAGCCGCATACCTGATGGCAAAGGCGGGCAAACCCTGATAGGAGAAGCGGAGAAAATCCTGTTGAGAAGAAGGCTACTACCACCACAAGGCCCCGGGGAACAAATGCAGATGCAGACATCAATCGTAGAAGAGCTCAGAATGATCCAAAAGGGGACTAGAGAGGAGAGGCTAGCAGTGAAGCAGATCCATGTGTTACACTATCAACAGACCTAAAGGATATCAAAGTCTTAGGCAACACAAACAAATGGCTAACAGAAGGTATGTTGTCATCAGAAACAGTAGCGATCATAGTGGCAGCCCAAGATTGGCATCACGATACAGAGGGGTAGGAAGCATTTGGGGATTGGTCAGGCGATAGTGTGTGTGGGGGAGGGCGATAAATGCACCTTATTGAAAAGAAATATCATGGTAAATTGTAAAGAATATATATACCTGGAATAAACCTAGTTTGAAATAAGTCCACAAGTTCCCGAATAATCGGAGTCTGTGCTCATTGTTCCTCACGAAATTGTGACTAGATCAAGGCGATCCAAAGCTTCTTTTTAAATGTTTAGTATCATCAGATGATTAAGTCTATCCTGTTTCATAGTACTTCGTAAGTATGTTTTTATTCTTTTCATGCAGGAAAAACATCTTTCACTTGCAGCATTCGTAGCAGGCATGACAAGAATTAGACGGACAACACAGCACACCTGCTTAAAAAAGGCACGTTGACCATCAGAAAAATTGTGAAGAAAAGTCAAGATATTTTTCAGTGTTACAGTTCCATCTGACTAAAACTTGAACTAAAAACTTGAAGTTGAGTTGAAAGCTCACTCTTAATTAATTGAAGTCATCTCCATAAAAGGAAACAACTTCACTTAACTCAGCAGTACAATCCTTTTTATTGGCAGCTTTTACAGGAAATTCTTCAAGATTTTGGTAAACAGCATATCCTGGCTGATCAAAGTGATCTTCAATTGCTGACATGGCCAAGTCTATTGCTTCAAAGTAAAAGCAACGATAATAATCTTCAACTGTAGTGTACTGATGAGATTCTCCTGTTCCATTCTCAAAACACTTTGTAGCTTTTCGATTCCGAAAAATGTTATCATTTCAGGACTCTTGGCATCCATGCCAACCTGGCTTGGTCTAATACCTGGACAACTGATGGTGGTTTTGTTCCATTCCCTGGCCATTATGTACATTAGTTGTTCTTTCCTATGCACTTTCATTCATCTTGCACTGTAGCTATTTACTCAAGATCTCTAAAGGATTGTACTCCACCTATTTTTAAAGGTTAGCTATTATTATCTGGTGTTTTTAATCTGGATTATTGTATTAGTGTGTAACTCGGATAAGACTAAACCAAGTTGGATGATTGGATTAAGGCTTGTGCAAACATGGCTCTAGTGTACAGCTCAGTTAAAATAAGAAACTAGTTATTTACTTTGAAATATCATAAATACATTGTCCTGATAATGCAAACTCTATTTTGCCTTTATTGCTGGTGGTTGAGCCTCATGATTTTTCTAGAACTGTGAATTTTAATGCTCCTAAACAGTGTCAGTGACCACATGAACAAGGTGGCTGGCATCACTAGATGCCAAATGATTGGCAGTGCTGAATCAGCTTATAGTCTCTTGGACTCCTAGTCTAAATATGAAAAATGCCAAAAAATCTCAGGACTGTCCTGGACCATGAATGGTTGGCATGTAGCTATGTTTTAGATTTAAAATAATGCCTTGCTACTATAGCTATATCATAGCTGTGATGCAGAACAGATAAGCTAGTTATAATGCTCAGCTCAGTTTTAAATAGATTATACCTCTCATCTTTGCCTTTTCCAAATTTCCATTTTGGAAACTTGTATAGCCTATTAGACTGGAATTGGTTAGGAATTTTACTGTTTCGTGGCCGTTCGCTATAATACTAATAAGCACGCGCAAAAATGTAGGGGCATAGTTTGGTTGGCTTCATTTGAATTTTGAAATAAGACAACTTAACGAGAGCTGGCGTCTGAGAGTGCTCTCAGTAAAGATTAGAGAGTTGCTTGATAACTGGAGGTTGGTATTGAATCTTTGGTCCGGCAGCTGCCGGGTCTGCCGGACCAGTTCCTACCCCCCTGCCATGGCCAGGAGTTACCAACAGAGAATCTTGAGGATGAAGATAAGCCCAGAATGCAGAAAATGCGGTCAGATCCCAGAAACCCTGGGACACATCATCTCATCCTGCCAGTACCACAAATGGACCCTGCACAAAGAAAGGCACGACAGAGTGCTATACCAATTAACAAAAGCTGTCCTCAAAGGCCTTGGGATAGCAATCTCACAAAGTATGTGGTTGAGAGGTGGTCAGAATCCAGGAGTAATAGATGACAGACAAGTTCATACAAGTTGACATGCCACTAAGTACTTTACGAGTGACAGCGGGATGAAGGCCCAACCTAACTGTGGAGCTCAAGGGAGAAAAGAAGGTAATATTGTTCGAGGTGGCTTGTGTGTGGGATCCACTGGTCAAGGAGAGAGAGACCCAGAAAATGTCCAAATGCATTGAACTCACAGCCGACCTGGCACAACAGAAGCCACACTATAGGATCTCAACAGTTCCAGTAGTGTTCGGAGACATGGGTTATATGAGGGGCCACTTAAGAAGAGCAGGAATCCTAACCGAAAAACAGATCACTGAATTCATAGCCAATGGACAGAGAGAAACCCTGTGCTCCTTGGTGGAACTTATCAAGAGGCTTATGACAGAGGAATGAACCCTCCCCTCTGACCACCCCCGAAACCATATGTGAACATTATACAAAAGCCCACGCACATGTAAGCACCAATTGATGAAAGAAACTGTTCATTGTATTCACAGCACCTGCCAAAAGTGTAAAGAGAGCTCACAAGCAGACGGAAAAGTGAAACGGGAAAAGGCTAGTCAAAGGGTACGGAAGAAATAACAGAACCATACCCAAGCAAGCAAAATGCGAGGAGGGGCAAAGCGACAAAGGAATTGATCTTATACTGAGCTGGCCATCACACATCGAGGTTCCTTCCCTCCCGTGCCGATCAGCTTGTAGTCCAGTAGACAACACCACCTGTGCGCAAATAAATCGGAGCCATGCCCATTGTTTGCAGAAGTTGTCTATAGTTGTCCGTAGTTTCCCGACAAGCCTCTTGCTACTTGTTCGCAGGCTCATGTTTTGACTACAGCAGCTTTTCATCAAATAATTACAAACTAGTTTGGTAGACAAACACACTTCAAAGAGTAGAGCAAACTAGTAGTATGCTTGAGAGACCATCACCAGCTCTTTCTTAGCAGCCGCCCTCCTCGCAAGAAAAACATTTTCTTTCATAATCAGGCTATGAGTGATTTTTGTTGGTCTGTCCACACCATACCTAAACTGATGTGCATTAATGCATGGTGGCTCTAGGGAAAAAATCATAGAAGTCGATGCACGTTCGTCGCGACCGTATGAAGTTAAAAAAAATCAATTAATCACGCCTGCCAATGTCAGGAGAAAATCACCCGACAAGCACATACTGTTACTGTAGTTGAGATGGAGTTTGTTGTGTGCGTCCTTCTCTTGCTGATCAGCTCCCGTAAATCGCAGGAAACATTTGCTGCAGAGAAGAAAGAGGAGAGAGTTGAGGGTAAGGCAGAACCAACAAAGGTTGTGACTGCACAAACTTGAGAAGTGCAGATGCAGGGTGTATAAACATGGCAACAGTTCTCTAGCTATGCAGCTAGTGTAGCTAGCTAGTTTAGCACAGACCACAGTTAGTACACATACAGCTACTACCTACACAAAGTTCCAACCTGTGTGGAGGTATCGCAAAGACGTCAGTGAATGAAATTCATTTCAACACACACCTCTTTTCGACTCAAACCACCTATGAGGTGGACCAGATCAATGCGCATTTATAGACCAAATGTAACTTGCTTTCTGATAGCAGGTTTTATTTTGACATACAGTTATCTTTTGGAACTGCAAGTTGGAATGTGAACCTCTAAAACTCATTCCAGTAACTACTTTCCAGCATCAAGTCTTGAATGCAACAAGTCTTGAATGAACTGCGATTGATAGAGCCGAACAAATACTATGAAGAGATTTTTAATATATATTTTTTAAAGTGGACTTGTGTTCTGTGAAGGGGTCTAAATTAAACACTGAAACCCTTGTGGTTACGACTTTGGCACTCCATAAATTCTGCATACTTTACTGTATGAATTTGATATATAATATAGATCTCTCCGTGTGCTCTCTTTGGATATTAAAAAGTTGCATATAGTAGCGGTCAAAAATAACTTTACGTTGCATTTCTGTACAACGTACGTGGTACCCTCGAGCGCTTAAAATACAACAGATGATCTGATCTACCATTTAACTCTCTCCCTACTGCACCATATACATTCTGACCGCCCGTAATCGATTTTTTTAAATAATATAATCCTTTTATTGGCAAGGTTCTGCCCTGAAACTTGCTACTCTCACAAGGTTCATAGTACCAAAAAAAATCTTACAACATAAAAGTTATATTAAAAAAAGTGGAAAAATTTGGATAAAATATGTGCATATTTTTACCCTCTCACACATTGAAATTAAAAAAACCTCTCATCCTGCCAAGCTAGAAGGTTGGGTCTGTGTAAACTAGTACTTAGTGGTCAGGCACAAATTTGGCCAAGCACTTAGGATGATGTCAGTTCTAGTTTGAACTAACTGGCTAGCTATTCTAGCTTTGGGATTATTGTTCTAGAAGCTTCTACTCAGTTCTGACTTTGACCATGTGCTAAAGTTTGGTGGAGTATCAACCAGAAGCTTCTACTCGGTTCTAGTTTTGACCATTTGCACAAGTTCTGTGGAGTATCAACCATTATGGCCACATCTTTGCCAGGTCCTTCTCACCTGTATACTGCAGATGAGGTTTTATCACGTTAGATTTATCTAGCTCTTCTGCAGATGAAGACAAGTTATTGATCTATTTGATCAAGAGGCACTCAGTCAAGATTTTAATTTGAGAATGAACAATTTTACGTTGACAGAGAGTGAAGCGAGATCTGGAACTGATACATCCGCAAATGATGAAGGAAGTGATCCTTCTGCAGATTGTGTAGAAATGGGAAGTGAGTCTAGTTCATCTTGTTCTTCAACAGACAATGGGTAAGATTTGTTACACAAAACAGTTGTTCGTTTTTATGAATTTATATGACACATGGAATACACCGAGGAAAGTGTAGTGGAAGAAGCCATGGAAGAAAATAGTGGGAGGGGCCGAGGGAGATGTGGTAGACCTGTCGAGGATTTCTGCCAGTTGATGAGCCAGGTATGAAGAAGCATAGTGATGTTGATATGGCTACACTGTCCAACCCCACTTTTCTACCCTCATGAACGCCTGGTCCCAATATACCCTCAGGCTTAAGTAGTGCCCTTAACTACTTCCTACTATTCTTTGACAATGAAATTGTCGACACCATTTGTATGAACTCCAATAGTTATGCTGAGCTCTACGAGGATAAGTATCCCTATAGCTATAACTGTTACCCCCAAGATGGATTGAATCAAATACACATGGGCCTTCATCACAGGATGACTAGTTCTCCTACTGAACCACAGACACTCTTTTTTCATCTCAGTTTATTATTTTAATTCTAATCAGCAAGGACACTTTCTCTGCCATTGTAACTTTTCTTCACATCAGCGATATTGACCCAACTAACATTCATCAAACTGATTGTCTTTACAGAGTTCATGTTGTTCTAGACAGTATAAGGGTTTATTGTAAGAAATTCTACCCTCTGCAGCAGACTAGGGCTAGGGCTAGGGCTAGGCATGCGTCTGTGATGAACAGATGGTAAAAAACAAAGGACGCCTCACGTGCAAGCAATATGTCAGAATGAAGCCAGCAAAGTGGGTTTCAAGCTGTGGGTTTTGTGTGGCTCATCAAATGGTTACACATGGAATTATTCAGTATACCATGGGAAAGATGGAGAGAGAGTGAGTGCTAATGGTTTGAGTTATGATGTCGTCATGCAGATGGTGAAGCGACTGCAGAAGAGGATACGTCGTCTACATGGACAATTTCTATTCATCCCCCCCACTTTTCTAAGAGTTGGTCAAACAGGGATTTGGCAGTGTGGGAACCATGGACCCTACTCGCTGGGGATGTCTGGCCTCTCTGAAAAATCAGAAGGTAAGGATGCGACGGCCAGTGAATGAGAGGGGATATGGGTGTGGTTCCGGGATGGATCCTCAATTTCACACTATGGAAAGACACAAAGGTGGTATGTGTGGCATCAACAGTTCACTTGGGAAATTCAAACTACCAAGTCAAAAGAAGAGTGAAGACATCAGCAGGCGCTGCAGAGCACATGGTATCTATTCCTGATGCAACCTACCATTACAACAAGCAAATGGGAGAAGTTGATCTATCATATCAGCTCCTCCAATACTTCCAGACAAGGCGCCAGAGCCACAAGTACTGGAAGACACTCTTTTACCACTGCATTGACATAGCAGTAACCAATACATATATTACATTGGATGAGCTAAGTGCTACAGCAAAAGGAGATGGCTTGGAGTTTAATCCTAATATTCACAATGATTGCATATGGCTCATTAAGTAGCTACACAAATAGCAAGACTGAAAGATTCCTCTCGTATTTGGCTAAACTTATCTTTTTTTCATCATGAAACTTTTTTGTTTGTACCAGCATACTTTAGGGAGTGAACTCAATGGCTAGCGATTCATGCTTGAGAAGTTCTTGCTATGTCCCTCTTTGTATAGTTCAGGAGTCTAGTTCTTTCCTGTTTAAATGGCTTGTGAGACTAATTCCTTGTTTCTGTCTAAAATGATGTTAAATTTATTTTATAAAGAACATATGTATGTGCGTTATATAGTAATGTGAAAGTACATGTTTGCTATTAACCACCTGTTTGATGGTTGGAAGTGGGTAATATTTGTAAGAAAAGTCACTGGCTCAGTGAGCATACATCTAGGAGCCAAAAAATGTTGTCCACTGGTAGCAATGGCTATGATGAATGAATAGTTGTTCACAAAGTTAAAAAATAGCTACAGCAACTAGAGACAATACTATCTTTCTGAAACTAAACACCTCTATGAAAATAGCCGCCATTTTCATTGCTCGCATTGAATGTGAAATAACTCATAGACTCCATCACCATGCTGAGTATGCACTTAAAGACTAGGACTATAGCTAACAGTGGAATAAGTTCCTAACGTTAAAAGGAGTATGATATATGTAAAGGAGCTATCACATACTGCACACTCTCCATATACTTATTTGATACTTGAAAGTAGTTGCTAAAAACCAAGTGGCAGTATTTTGGCTACCATAGTGTTTTGGCCCCTCCTAGAGTGCTGTAAAATTGGATACTTGCATCTGCTGCATTATCAAATAAAAATTAGTGGTAAGCAAAGACAACTAGATTATTCATTCAAACAATTGCCATGAATATTATCTATCAGCTTTTGATTTCCATTTTTTGGATTAATTCAATAAATGATACTAGCATGTTGTATAATATATCAATCAGTAATCTGATTTAAAGGACATCATTTGAAGTGATGTTTTATAAATGTCTATTTGTAAATTTCTTCTAGAAAATTTGTGTTGTTTATATTATCAGATGCTGCCTTCATTACGACCAACACTTCAACTGGGCCTTCAAAACTCATGTCCTTGTCATTATTATTCTAAGTACTGTATATATATAATTATATATAGCTCTGTATATACACACACAAATGTATGACAGGTTCAAATGTATTGATGATAGATTTCTCACCAAATCAATATCGAAGACGTTTGAAGCAGGTCAGAGTGTATTGAAAATATATATCTTTGGGGAGTCACATTGGATGAACATCAAACTGCAAATTGACAATAGCTCTAAGGGCAGGCAAACTGGTACAATGTAATACTGAGTTTGAGCCTTGTTGAAGTAAGTTGAATAGCTCAATGCAGACAACAACTAGGTCAAAATCATAGTAGCTATGGGCTAATGCATGTTGCCTAACTGGAAACATTGACAGTGAAAATATTTCACATATTTCAATTACTACAAACTTGGCAATAAATATAAGTAGGTTGTAGGCATATTTACTAGTGTTTAGATCAAGCAGAATTAAGGATAGCTTTAAAATTCCTTGTCCTATGAGAGGTTACAATATTTACAATAATAGATGAAAATAACTAGAGCATGAACATATCAATAATTGCCACCTTTTTGAGATCTGGTAATCTTTTGTGCACATGTATGATATAATGTCGAAATAATAGAATTTGCCATCATATAGTGTGCACAGCTAGGCAGTTTATGAAACCACTCATTCTATTCTGAAATATGCTATATTAATTTCACCCACAAAGTCAGTGGCCTTGACACATTTTAGTTGACAATGGAATTATAATACATACTTTATGCTGTGTTGTTCTCGTTGTTTTATTGTGGTTGTTATTGGTTTACTTTCATATCACCTGCTGCAGGCAAATATTGGATTCTTCATAATTGCTCATGTGGAAACATGAGAAGAGAGGTTTAGAGAAGGCTTACTTGAAAAGAGTTAGGTAAATAACAATATCAACAAATGCAACCATGGTATAATTAATATTTCATTTTTTATGCCTGAATATAAAATGAAATATTAATTATAACATTGAAGGCTGTTAGTATAACAATGTAGGCCACAAATACCAGGGCCTTATGAAATGCCAGGAATGTGATAATCCATTTAATCTCCATTATAACTACAACAATACTACAACCCTTCCAGGTATTGTGGTATGTGTAGTCCTATCTATATAAATATCTTAAGCTAGTAGGAAGCACAATGACTAGACTGTTATGGGAACATCCTTCTCAATAATCAACTTGACATAAGAACATAACATTAACCTTCTCCTTGAAATTATTATCTCTCGATGTTTGGACAAGATGCTCTAACCTTCATCAGGAATTAAAATTAAAAATGTCTTCCCGATGAAGAGGTTAGAGCATCTAGTCGAAACTTCGAGAGAATTCAATTTCAAGTTGATTATTGTATTCTCTCGGTGTTTTGACAAGATGCTCTAGCCTTTATCAGGTATAAAAATTATTCCTATGGCATCTAGTCGAAATGTCAAGAGTATACAATTTCAAGTTGATTATTGAGAAATTTATTGTAATATTATTATGTCAAGTGAAGCTTCATTTAGAATTTTTTATTGCCTCTGTTTGTGAATAGTTCTGGCTTAATTGCACACCAGATTCTATCTATATAAAAAAATCTTAATTTAAATCTTAATTAATTTTTAAAGTTACAATAAAATACCATGTATCTAGATTATTTACCCTTCTCTAAATGTGGCACAATTGCCAAGTGTAGCTCTGGGAGTTTGTGCCGTAACATGGAATGTTAATTCGAATTAATTCGAAGTGACACAAACATTACAATTTTCAATTTCTACATTATCATTAGTGCGATGCAACAGACGTTACAATCTACTGTTTGCTCTAGGTAAGAATTTGTTAGTTGCTTTAAAACTCAGCTTGAGGGGAGAGAATAATATCATGGAGAAGCTGGAGTTTGAACAGTTATATAAACTACAGCACAACATTTATTCTAAGTGATGCACATCTGCAATATTTGTATACACATGACCATTTGGAAGACATTTTTAATGGGAATTGATGGTAATCATAGTGTAACAGCTACCTCAGCTTTATCTACTGCTGCTGTTGAAGGTCGGGTTCTCTAAAATTTCCAACTCTCGTCTTTAGTTCCATTCAAATCTGCAACTGGATCATCGCAATCCTTCTTATAATCTTTTCAAACAATTTCTATAATTATTATACTGAATGCTTGCTATATGCAGCATAATCCTTGATCGCTTAATTTAAAAAAGCAGTGAGGACAATTTTTATGTGGAGGACTAAATACTAATTTGGTTGTCTCATGTCTTATATTTATTTCTCATTTTATAGGGTACATTCATCTTCATTCTGTTTGTAATGATATCTAAACAGGTGATGAGACTATTGTTATTTACAATAATTGTGGCCTACACTGTCTCATTCCAACCATTTAAAATTCTCCCTCTTTTATGTGTAGTAGCTAGTTGGCCAGGGTTATGATACAACTTGGGCTTGACGTAGCTATTTCAAAGGAAATAACGTAAGACTACAAATATATGAAAAGCTTGCTAGAGTTAGCATGATGTTTGGTTAACTTGAGCTTGAGTTTGGTTGCTATGACTAGAGCTTGAGGTATAAAGGGCATGCTAGGTTAATCACTACAGCTTGAATTAGCTATCTAGGTTCATCACTACAGCTTGAGCTAGGACTAGCTTGGTTCATCTCTACAGGTTGATCTAGACTTGCTAGGTTCATCACTACTGCTTGAGCTAGGGCTAGCTAAGTTCACAGCCTGAGCTAGGGCTAGGTATGTTGATTTCTACAGCTTGAGCTAGGGCTAGGTAAGTTCATCACTACTGCTTGAGCAAAGGCTAGCTAGGTTCTTCATGATTACAGCCTGAGCTAGGGCTAGGTATGTTGATTTTTACAGCTTGAGCTAGGGCTAGCTAGGTTCTTCACTACAGCTTGATCTAGGGATAGCTAGGTTCATCTCTACTACTTGAGCTGTCTGATCACTACTGCTTGCAAGGTTCATCACTACAGCTTGAGCTAGAGATTGCTAGGTTCACCATTACAGCTTGAGATAAGTCCAACTAAGTTCATGACTAAAGTTTGAGCCAGTGTAAGCTAGGGTCATGACTATAGTTTGAGGAAGTGCTAGCTATAGGATAATGACTAAAGCTCACTAGGTTCATTCTACATCTTGGATTAGGGCACACTAAGTTAATCAATTACAGCTTGAACTTGCGGTAGCTAGGTTCATCACTACACCATGAGCTATATATGGCTCGCTAGTTTCATTACTACAGCTTAAGCTAGGGTTAGCTAGGTTCATCATGAGACAGCTTGACAGGCGCTAGCTATCTAGGTTCATCACTACAGTTTGAGCTAGGGATATCTAGGTTCACCACTTCACCTTGAGGTAGGGCTAACTAGGTTCATCTCTGCAGCTTGAGCTAGGTCTAGCTACGTTCATCACTACAGCTTGAGTTAGGGATAGCTAAGTTCATCACTACAGCTTGATCTAAAAAGGGTTCTCTGCATTAATCACTACAACTTGAGCTACATAGGGTTTGCTTCGTTAATCACTACAGCTTAACCTATAATAGTGTTCTCAATCACTACATCTTGAGCTAGAGTTAGCTAGGTTAATCACTACAGCTTGACCTATATAGGGTTTGCTACATTAATCACTACAGCTTGAGCTAGGGATAGCTCGATTCATCACTACAGCTCAAGTTAGGGAGAGCTAGGTTCATTACTACAGCTTGAGCTCTATAAGGCTCGCTAGGTTAAGCAATACATATGAGTTAAGGTTAGCTATGTTCATGACTAAAGTTTGAGCTAGGGCTAGCTAGGTTCATGACCTAAGTTAGAGCTATGCTAGTTATACATCTTACTATTAGGTAAAGGGTCGTTGCCTTGTGGGCGATAGGCCGTTGTGTTGGAGGCCGAGATCCCGAGCAGGCAGTTGAGCTTTAACCACAAGTGGCTGGTGAACTGAGGGCCATGATCAGAGGTGATGTCATCAGGCATTCCGAAGTGAGAGATCCGATAAGTGCCCTTGTGCAGGTCTCGATGGTGGAATCCGGCAGTGGGATGAAACGGTCAACGATCATAAAAAATACTTCATGCCCTCGGACTCATCGAGGGGGCCTACCAGGTCTACGTGGAGACTGCCAAAGCATCGATCGGTAGGTGGACGCTCGGTGAGAGGTGCATGGACATGACGGTATATCTTTGACGCTTGGCAGGGATGGCAATCTCGGCACCACTTGTGGATGTCGCATTTCATTCCATGCCACACGAAGCAAGAGGAGATGGCACATTGCAGCCGGCATGGGCAAGGCTGTGGATGGTATCAAATACCCTTCTCGTCCACTCCCTATGGACTACCGGCCGAGGTTGACCCATGGAGATGTCACAGAAAATGTCACAATCGTCGAACTTGACATTTTCGAATTGGAGGCTGGTAATGGGGGTCTTGTAGGTGGTGATTTTGTCTGAAGTGGCCTGATCGGTGGCCAGCAGACGGTAGTCAATGGTGGGTAGGGAGAGGACAGAAATATCGGGCTGAGAGAGGGCGTCAGCGACCACATTGTCTTTTCTCTTTTCCACTGACGTGTCGCACGTTGGTGGAAAACTCTCTGATGAAGGACATGTGGCGAGTCTGACAAGGTGACCGTTCGGTGGCACTGGCGAAGGCAAAGGTGAGGGGTTTATGATCCGTGAAGATGGTGAAATGGCGGCCTTCAATGTGGTGGTGAAAGTGCTTCACTGCGAGGAAGATGGCCAATAGTTCGCAGTCGAAGGCACTGTATTTCCTCTCGGCGTTGGAGAGCTTCCTGGAGAAGAAAGCTACCGGACACCAGATGCCATTGAGCAGTTGTTTGAGCTGACACTGACGGCCCTGTCTGAAGCATCCTTAGTGATACTGGTCTTAGCACTCGCGTGTGGGTGATGGAGAAGGGTGGCAGTTGCCAGAGCATATTTGGCGGTGAGGAAAGCAGCCTGACACTCTGGTGTCCACTCGGTTGTCTGTCCCTTTACTTTGGTGGCGTCGTGGAGGGGGTGAAGCTTGTCTGCCAACCTCGGCATGAAGCGGTGTTAGCAAATGATCATGCCGAGGAAGCATTGAAGGCTGACCTTGCTGGTGGGAATGGGGAAGTCATTCACTGCATCAACCCTGGACTCAAGGGGTATGATGCCGGAGGCGGTAACATAGTGCCTGAGGTAGGTGTGTTTGCTTATGCCGAAAACACTCTTCTTCCGATTGATGACCATCCCATTCTCGGAGAGGAGGCGGAAGGCCTGATGGACGTGCGCTTCGTGCTCCCGTTTAGTGGTGCTGGCAATGAGGATGTCGTCCAGGTAGATGAAGATGAAGGGAATGCCGCGGTAGATGCCACCCATCAGCCTCTGGAATGCCTGAGCGGCATTCTTGAGACCAAAGGGCATGCAGAAGAACTCCCAGAGCCCGAAGGGAGTAATTATGGCTGTCTTGGTGATATTCTTCGATGCGATGTGAATCTGGTGAAGCCTTGTGTACCAGGTCTATCTTGGAGAAGATCATCATCCGTGCCAGACCGCCATTGAAATCCTAGATGTGCGGCAAGTGGTACCTGTCGTCCACAGTGGCGTTGTTTAGACGTCAAAAGTCGCCGCAAGGCCTCCAACACCCGCCTGGCTTCGGAACGATGTGAAGTGGCGATGCCCAGGGAGAGTGGGAGTGCTTGATAATGCCCATCCTTTCCATCTCTGCGAACTCTGCTTTAGCAACCATCAGCTTCTCGTGCTCGAGACGACGAGCACGAGCATGAAGAGGTGGACCCTCGGTGATGAGGTGGTATTCCACCCCATGCTTATTAGAGTCTGTGGACTTGAAGCGGGGCACGAGCAGTTCAGGGAACCCATCGATGATGGTGTCGAAGGAGCTTATGCGGGCGAGGTGGAGACCGGTGTTGGGAGAGGAGATGCTGGCGACACCAGTTACCATCACATTGAGGTCATCGAGGCTGATGAGGCGTTTGTTGGCCATGTCGATGGCCAACCGGTTTGAGGCGAAGAAGTCAGCGCCGAGAATGGGGCCTGTGACGTCTGCCACGTGAAAGTCCTGGTTGAAGGCATGTCCCTTACCGAGAAGAAGGGAAGTTTGGCGTTTCCCCATGTCTTAATGAGGGTGCCATTAGTGGCAACCAGGGGAGCTGAGGAGACACGGTGCCTCATGTCGGCGGCAGAGGCAGGGAACACGGATTCGTCTGCTCCGCAATCGATGAGGAAGGAGCGGCCTGAGCGGTGAACCCACACTGACATCGTTCTTTTCTCCCCTCGGCCGACCGCGGATGTTTTTAGCGGCTGGCCTGTCCATTTTCCGAGGCCGGAGACAGGTTGGAGGTGGGAACGGAAGGTAAAATAAGGTGGCCCATCTGCACCCTTTCTGGTTGCACTTTCTGGCCTCCTTGCCAAATTTTGCATGGTAAAAACATAGCCGTCTCTGTGGTGTGGTGGATGGGGGAGTCGATCTCTGCACACCAGAAATGACAGTGGCACTGAAACACGTGGAGCACACCTCCATGATGGCATCCGCCTCCTTGGCCAGCTCAGTCGTGGAAGATCCAGCGAGAACTCGACGAACTTCCGTGGGCAACTGGGTGAGGAAGATTGCACGAAGGAGGGTCTTGGGGTCCGCGTTGAGGGACTCCATATGGCGTAGAAGGCTGGAAGGCTTCCTGTCCCCGAGACCCAACAAGGAGAGGAGCTGCATGTCCTTGGCAGCCTGGGTCTTGCCAAATGCGTTGATGAGGGCAGCCTTCAGCGCCGGGTACTTGTCGGTAGGGGGGGAGACAGGATGATGGCCTCAACTTCCCCTGCTGTGGCATTGTCCAGAGATGCAATGACATGGCTGAACTTGGTTAAGTCCGTTGTGATGGGTGGATGGCAGGTTTCGAATTGGGCCTCAACCTGGCGGAACCACACCTCTGGCCGGGTGGGCCAAAATGGAGGCAGTTTGAGGGTGACAGACGAAATGGAGGAGGGGGCAGCAACGGGAGCAGCAGGGAGAAGAGCTTGCAGGGCCTGGGCAATGGCCTGAACGTCTTCGTTTTCGAGAGGCATCACGTAGACAGACGAGAGGTGAGGATTTGCAGCACACTTCTAGAATGTCAAAGTCTTCTCCGACACTGTGAGTCTTTGAGTTACTGAAGGGACGACGATTGCGTGTCAAATCCCGTCGGGGTCACCAATTGTAGCGAGCTTAGCTACTAAAAATCAAGACAATTGATTTCATATTCATCTCAAGATTCTTAATCAAGCACTTCATCTATTATTGGGTGTGTGTGTGTGTCAGTTCATAGAGTTCATTCCTGTGGTCAGGACGACCAGTGCCAAGTCGCTACGCGCGCGCCACAGAAGCACTGGCACCGGACATTCACTAACTTCATTGAGGAATGTGGCACTCATGAGACAAGTTCAGGACCTTGGTCAATTATGTTTCTCACCAGGTTTTTTATTATATAGAGGACTGCCCTGATTATGAAGCTGCTATTGAAATACTGAAGCGCTTATATGTGAAGTTACCTAATGAAATATTCGCTAGGAATTTACTAGCCTCAAGTAGACAGCAGTCAGGTGAGACTCTTAGTGAATTTTTGTGAGATCTACACAAGCTCAGCAAAGATTGTAATACTAGAACTGTTAGCGCTGAGCAATACAGAGAGTACGAGATACTTTTATTAATGGAATCTCTTCTCACCTGATTCGTCAACGTCTCCTGGAGAACAAGGAGTTGGACCTAAAGACGGCTTTCGATCAGGCTAATGCCTTAGATCTGGCTCAAAGGAACTCTGAGGCATATACCTCTCCGATAACCCTGACAGCCGCTGCAATAGCTACTCCACAAGCAGATGAAGAGAGTAAGGAGGCTAAGGTTCCTACTGACTCTTCCCTTGTGACTACCAACCCCTCAAATAAGAAGTGCGGGGATGCTCATCATAACAGGAAGGAATGTCTTGCTCGCGATAGACAGTGCCTCAACTGTGGGACAAAAGGACATTTTGCCCGAGTGTGCCGGTCCAAGAGAATCCAACAATCTAACAAAAGGGTTACCGCTACTATATCTTTACCAGCTATCTGCTCAATTGTCGCTGCCTGTCCAGAGTGTCTCTCCCGGGCCTCTATAAGTGTCTCTGTATGCGGACACAATCTTTCAGCCTTAGTCGACTCTGGAAGTACGAACAGTTTCATAAATGCACAAGTTACCAGGAAACTAAAGCTCCGTATCCATCCTTCATCCCAGGACATTTCTATGGCACTCTCTACAGTCAAGGCTGCTGTCCTGGGTCACTGTTTTACAGACATTAGTTGCAACAATGATGTTTATACAGCTACTCGCCTTGGTGTCCTCAAAAATATTTGTAGTGATATAATTCTTGGACTAGACTTTTAGGGAAAACACCACAGTGTCATAATCAAGTTCGGAGGTGAGAGATCTGATTTGGTAGTATCCGATCTAACGTCAGTTTGTACTCTTTCAGAAGCATTACTGGGTGGGACATCGCTGTTTACGAATCTCCTCCCCAGTTGTAAACCAGTGGCAATCAGGTCTAGACGTTCTGGCAAAGATGATCATGCTTTCATATACCAGGAGATTACTCGACTTTTAGAGGAGAACATTATAGAGCCCAGTACCTCCCCACAGGTTGTGGTTGTCAAAGACCCATTGCTCCGACACAAGAAGCGACTATGTGTTGACTATTCTCAGATTGTGAATCTGTTCAGAGAGTTAGATGGATATCCTCTTCCCCGAATTGATGACATGATCAATAACCTTGCCTTAAAAAGTGCTTACCATCAAGTCCCATTCAAGGAATCCGACATGAAATATACAGGGTTTGAAGCAAATGGAAGACTCCACCATTTCCGCCGCATCCCTTTTGGTGTTACTAATGGTGTTGCAGTTTTTCAGAGGAGTATGGACACTATGGTCGAACAAGAAGAGCTCCGGGATACCTTTCCCTATCTAGATAACATCACAGTCGCTGGTAAGGATCAGGAGGAGCATGACACTAACATTCAGAGATTTCTTGCCACTGTTCGCCACAGATGTCTGACCCTCAATTTAAGCAAGACAGTGGAGTCTGTGAAAGTCATAAATATTCTTGGGTATTTTGTGGGTAATGTCTCCATTAAACCTGATCCAGAGAGGCTTCAAGCTCTTCAAGAGTTTCATCCCCCCACAAATCGGCAGTCTCTTCGTAGAGTTGTAGGTATGTTTGCCTATTATGCTAATGGATTCCACAATTCTCTGACAAAGTACGACCTCTGATGTGTGTTACATCCTTTCCACTGGACGAAGCTGCATTGACGGCCTTTGGCTTCCTAAAGAGGGAGTTGAGAAAGCCACTCTTCATTCCATTGTTGAAAGTTGTCCTTTCATAGACGAGTGTGATGCCTCTGAGGTTGCAATCTCTGCAACGTTGAATCAAGGGGGGCAGCCTGTCGCTTTCATGTCAAGAACGCTCCAAAGCAGTGAGCTACATTACCCAGCGATAGAGAAGGAGGCTACGGCGATCATTGAGGCAGTGCGCAAGTGGAGGGACTTATTTTCTGGCCGACAATTCACTCTTGTGACAGATCAACGCTCAGTGGCATTCATGTTCGATAACCGGAAATGTACAAAGGTCGAGAATAATAAAATTCAAGACTGGAGACTCGAATTGGCATCCTTCTCCTCCTCAGTGAAGTATCGACCCGGCAGAGACAATGTGGCTCCTGACTCATTTAAACAGGCCTTTATATCTTCCATACCATCGTGTGATCTGGATGATATCCACAAGGCTTTGTGTCATCCATGAGTAACTCGGATGCTACACTTAGTACGCTCCAAGAACTTGCCCTACTCAACTGATGATGTGATGAGAATATGTTCGGGATGCAGAGTATGTGCAGAGTTGAAGCCCCAGTTCTATCGCCCCACTCCTGGAGCGCTAATGAAAGCCACACAGCCTATAGACTGACTCAGTATAGACGGGGCTGTTGTCTTCCGTTTCTTGGAATACGTACATTCTCACAGTTGTCAATGAGCACTCACGTTTTCCGTTTGTTTTTCCCTGTCCAAACACGAACTCCTCAACTGTCATCAAATGCCTTAACCAGGTATTTACTCTCTGTGGCCTCCCCAGTTATGTCCATTAAGATCGTGGGACGTCTTTCCTCACCCAGGAAATTAAGATCTATCTCACACAACAGGGGATAGCTACCAGTAAGACTACACCTTACCATCCTATTTGTAATGGTCAAGTTGAGAGGCACAATAGTATTGTTTGGAAAGCTGTCCGTCTTGCATTGAAGTCAATGAACCTGCCAGACTCTCAATGGGAACAAGTACTACCTGTTGCGCTCCATTCTATTCAATCACTCCTTACCACATCTACGAATTCCATATCGCATGAGAGGTTCTTTGGGTTTCAACGCCGATCATCTCATGGGACTTCTATGCCATCTTGGCTGATGTCTCCAGGTCCAGTACTGCTCTGCCGATTTGTTCGAGCCAATAAAAATGACCACCAAGTTGATCTTCAAGAAGCCAATCCCACCTATGCCCATGTCCGTTACATGGATGGTCGAGAGTCAACCGTTTCTCTTCGGGACTTGGCTCCTTGCCCAAGCGGCTCTGTAGAGATGGAACGCACTCCGTCTATATTAACTTGCCCGGAAGGAGTTACTGATCACACTCAACCACTATTAACTGATTCTGATGCATTCTCAAGCCCAGCTGTCAATTCTCCAGCTGCGGTGCCTGAGCCAGACTCAATTCCGGTTTTTCGGCATTCTGTCCGTGCAGTGAAGCCTCCCATACGGTTGGGATATCCTAATACTTCTTCCCTAGAGGAGAAGAATGTCATGAACTCTGAACTCTATTATTATGAGTATGGTGATTATCACATGATACGTACTCTGACTCGTGTTTGACTATCTGTGTGTTGTTGATAGTCTTCGTCTCTGTTCATCTCTATTAATTCTGTTTGTCTTTGGTGTAGTGTCATTGTTAGTTTTGTAAAGCCATATTATCGTTGGTCACTACATAAAAATTTTTAAAAGGCTGTAACCCATAGCCAATGATATCTTAACAGAATCAAGCTATCTTCCAAAGGAACTTATAAACACACCTCTTCGGAAGATGTTGGGTATTAGAAAATTAAATGACCATTGGATGTTAACATGACTAAATGTATCTGAATAATGTGGACAATAATCATGATTAAAATAGAAACTCTGATAAGTAGTAATCATTATTATGACCAACATATTATTTAATAACAAGAATAATGAATAACTTTACATGTTGTATTAATTAACCTTACTTTTCATAATTATATGAGTTTATTCTGGTCAACTTGTGTGAATATGTCATTATTGAGTTATCAATGTATTTTTTATTTAAATTTGTTAAAATAATTATTAAGTTTATTTATGGGATCAATGAGTAGACATGCTCTAGTGACTGGCTTTCCAGGTGGAAAGTTCAACACAAATCAGGTCATCACTTATGTAGTGAAAATAGTGCTGTAGATTAGAAAATATGTGATGGGCGGATAATGTTGCCATTTTCCTTCAATGTTATGCTATTTAGCCAATGAGACAGACCATTACTAGCACTTGCCTCTAGACAAGATTCTGTGGATGTAAGACTCATACACATTCTTTGTACAGAGAGAACATTTCTGTAAATAATATGACGGCCACTAAAAACTTCCTCTTCTAAAATACAAGAATCCTAGATTCTTTCGTTGAGTTAGTTAAATTTCTTCCTGTACGAGATAAATGTTAATGCCTTGATGACTTTAGCAACTTATGAGTTTTGGTTGCAGAAATAGGACTTCCAACTTACTTGATGACAAGATAGTGTATAATTAAACTTCACACGCATATATATAAGTGGTTTAGACTTTCAGCTCATTTTCCTCCAACATAGCAGGACAAGTGAGATCAAGCCACATGATCACTAAATACAAAAACAGTATGGTCAAGCATTTGGTCCACGCCATCAAGTGTAGAGCTATGTTAGTTGACTTTTCATGGAGTGCACCTTAGAGGTGTAGCTGCAGACAACTAATCTTGCCGAGTTCCATCCCTTGGGAATGAGTCAAGTCCCTGTCATGATGCCTGCAGCCAAGCCCAATCAATGGGCAAATAATATCCGGTCAATCTAATTCTGCCCAAGAGTCGTTCACATAAATTATGCCAGAAATATCATCTGAAAACCTTTTAATTCTGGGATCTGTATAGTAAAAAAACATTAGTTGATAAACAAATAATTCATATATATATATTATATATATATTGTCATTTTGGTAGATGCTCTAGCTTTCAGCTAAGACTCCTATATTATGGTAATTCAAAAAACCTAAATTGTTTGGTAAACAGTGTTTATATATTGCAAGTAGCTAGTGGCAATCATTTAAAAAGATTATCATTCAGCAGACTGGATTTTTCAAAATACCTAGTAGTTTCCAGAATCGTAGTTATGTTTTTTTGGTGCTTAGAAGACCATTTAAACAATTACCGTTGTAGCTATGCCCATATGTACCCATAACCTAGTCCTTCATTGTAGTCCTAGGTCTGGGGTTATACTGCGCACTATAATTTATAAACCTGGCATTAGCCATGACAATGCATATTTTATGATTATCCTGAAATCGAATCGAATCATGGAATGTAAATGCGAGGAATGTCTTTGGGAGTTAGTCTCGCAGACACTTGCTCCACTCCAATTTGGTAAAGGGTCTGGCTACGCGAGCGAGACGAGTAGGAGTATAAACCATCATGCATACCAATCAAAGTCTTCGTTATGGCCTACTAACAAGTAATCTTGCAAAATGTGGAATAAATTTCTGTGATTGTACCCGTTTTCTAACTGAGACGGCGGTTGCTGGCAACTATTGTTCGGACCCGTTAAGCTTGTCTCCTCGCAATATTCTTCTTCAAATTGTCCAGATGAAGAGTTCTTGGCGGTATTCAGAATGGCTACCATGCTTTCTGTTAACCCAGTCACGTGAGATGATGTCATTATATAACTCCAGAAATAATCTTATCTTATCTACATAATGGAAAAAAGATAAAAACAATGAATGTAAAAGACCTTGCCAAGTGTTGCACTGAAGGCATTAGAAATTCGCACACTCTATAGCTTGGGATCAGAAGGTCGTAGCAAATTCAAAGTCTGGGTGAGAAGTAGAAGGATTGAATTTTTAGATTTTTATTTTGTTAGCGGATGGTTGTTAAGTCAGAATATTGAAGATTCATTGTTGGAGCCAAATACTCAAATTGAATCAAATACTTCCCCTTACCATCCATACAAGTGAATATGATTTCTCTGTAATTAAAATTGTTGGGGTTAAATTGGTAGCTATATACAAGGTCAGTAGCATAGAGATAAGTTGGATCTTTGGGGGAGTGTGTGTGTGTTGGGGTGGGAGGGTAATAATTTGTCAGATGCTCTGAATAATGTATAATTAACTTTAAACAATTAGTGTGTGATCTGGTGTGCTAATATTTAGGTGTGATGGAGTTGTCTGTCACCAAACAGTTCCAATATGTTTCTCCACAATACATGGCATGTTTTTGACATGCCTACTAATATTATAATGGCTTTTGAAATATACCTTGCATGTGGGAGAAGTTGTGGGGCCTTATCATAACCTTCTCCATTTCTTTGACCTTATGGTTCACGTTTTGATTAAAATAAAATTGTGGTTAGACTGATAGTCTTATAAGTTGGCTAAAATGTTTAAAATAGTATGAAGTTTCTCACACATTTGTTATGCATCAAACTTTGTGTAATTTCTAGCCTTTAGGTTTGTGACCTTCAGTTCATACATGTTTGTGCTAAACTGTGCTCCACGGCACAGCTTAGCATACAAATGACGTATTAATCTTGCACTAATACTCAGTTTTTAAAGTTAGCTACAGCAAAGGCAGTTAGACCAAGTGTAGCTACTGCATAACAAAATAACACTGAAAGTACTTTTGTAACTTAAAGATAATTAGGCAATTAACTTCAAGGACATATATGAAATACTAGTCCTCTCAGATAGTCGTTTATGTAATACAAGATATTTGGGCAATTAGATCCAGTTCTTCATGATGCATACAAGTCAACCAGGGTTAGTTAAATCCCAGGGCATCACTGAATACCTACAATTAGGATTTCCTCCCTTCATCAATACCTGGAATTGCACTATTGGATTCCTTTCCTCCTTCCACTTCAACATGAGTTACCCTATTGCATGCCTGTGCCCCTCCTCCCAAACCTGTATACACTCATTCCTCTTGGATGGCTGAGCTAGTGCAAAACAATGGCCTGATAATGTAATAACTTTGAATAATTCAATGATTCCTAAGCTTGTGTTTCATTTAATTTCTTGTAGCCTTTTGTGAACTAGTATATAGTGCATGCCAGTGGGCAATGTTCTGGTTCTATGGTATCAGTATGCTAAAATTATGTGGGCATTAGCTTAGGCGTACAATTCCAACATATATTGGTCACATACACACTGGTATTTCAATAAACAGCACATGCAGGAAACAAATGCTGGTTATCTCCTCTTATGGGTGGGCTACCTAGTTACCTGAAGGAGACATGTGCTGAGAACAGAAAGAGCTAAGGCAAAGGTAGTATAATTGAAGGATGGTGCTCCACAAACTCCACAATAAAAAAATTAGGATGTATGCAGCTATCTATTTCAGTTGCTACAGCAAGGGTAGGTAAATATCTGGCTGGCTTATCTCAAAATTATAGATAGTTGCACCTCAGTAACAATCTAGTTTCATCCAAGCTCATCTGACATTCACAGCGAAGATAAAGTTGTGTTTAATTCACTCTCACATAATTATATGTTGTGTAGCTAATTCATAGCATAGTCCTGCATCGATTGAGCACACATCTTGCTTCACTAGAACTGATTTTAATTAGGACACAATTTCTTTATTCAAAATATATTGTAGACACAAACGATGTGCATTTTTTTAAGTCCGTCTTGGCTTTAATAGGTGATGTATGTAGGCAGAAAAATAGTCTGGAGCATGCACATATCTTGTTAGCTACCTGGATTGAAGGGTACTTATCAAGGCAAGTGTGTGTGAGTTGGAGGTGGCAGGATGGGTAAGGAGAAAGGAGCAGAGAGGATGGAAGTTGGAAGGGGAGGCTCAAATAATGGTTCATCTTCAGAATTTAAATGCATGTCACCAAGAGCAGGTGTTTTCCATCAATTTTACCATGAGTATAATTCTGTTGAAAATCCTGATATGATAATCAATGTCTGTAACTTGTTCAAACTCTCTGAATAGTTCCCAATCCACAGCAGGCAATTACAGGAGAGTAGAGGAATACCAGATCACCGTTATTGTGAGATTGTCTATGCACCTTAGTGTCATCTTCTCGGGTGCTTTGATGACAGATGCAGGTTTTTGGGTATATTATGTGGTTGAAAATACATCCTGATTACTGTACCATAATCTAGGGAAGCAAAGCATATCTTCTGATGCTAAAATAAAAGGAGAGAACCTTGTGTAGGATATGTAGGCAAGGCGCACACTTCATGATGATTATACTATCACTTGAGTGATCTTTAACAATTGCAGAGAACATGTTTAACAAGGTCACGTTAAACCCCTCCACTATCCCATCACATTGAGGGTTTTATGATGTAGGCCTTCATGTTTTCACCAACAAGAGCTTATGCACATCCTGAAATACATTACTCAACCCATCTTCTCAGATAAGAATAAGTTGCTCTGATAGAAATAAACAGCTAACATTAAACAACAGCACAGCATTATCTTCATCATTGGGTATGCTGTATATGCCTCAACCCATTTGGTAGAAAAACCTGCAGCCATTAAGGCAGCCATTTTTTTGTTTGGTTTCTGGGATTGGGACCATGATACATGGATGGACGGATGGACAGACGGATGGATGGATGGACAGATGGACGGACGGATGGACGGATGGATGGATGGATGGAAGTACAGACGGATGGATGGACGGACGAATGGACGGATGGAAGGAGGGACGGACGGACGGATGGGACGGGACGTCACAGGATGGGGTGGGTGGGAGGATGGGTGGGTGGGTTGGTGGATGGGTGGATGGTTGGATGGGAAAAGAACTATGCTGCTTTACATGATGCAAATGTAGGTGCTTCAACGAGTAAACTTTTGTACCATGTCCATGCTTGCTGTCAGGCCTCAGCTCTGAGTGGGCCCTGCAAAGATCAAACTATAAATAGAATTTATAAATAGAGCTAGATAGAATTTATAAATAGAGTTTATAAATAGAGCTAGAACACATGACCTCAGACTATCAATACAGGAAAATCAGAACTCATGACCTCAGACTATCATCACATAGGACAATCATGATATCATCTCACACTCTTAGATAAGTCCTGTAGGTACATACAGTAATTGTACTACTCTCACACAGTTATCAATACCATAAGCTGTCAAAGCCTGGCTGCAAGGGTATTTAAACCCCTCTGCAGTCCAGGCTAGTCAGTCTCATCCTATCTTCATATTCTGCTACTCTACTGTTGTTTTAATATAAGCTACTTAAGAAAAGTCTTTTGTCAAGCTTGGGGTTTAGCTAGAAGAAGTTAGGGAGAGACTCTGGTGGCATGGAATTACCAAGGTTGGGATCTGTTAGGTCTCTTGTGGTTGGAGACTCTAACATTTGCTTTTGGACTTTGTACCATATTTCCATGAATCGTTAGAGCCCTTCAAAAGTGTTAACCCTTGAATAATATTTGCCTATTCCAGGCTTGCTTTGCACTCTAGCATGTTGGGATAAAGCTATAGTTATGCAGCAAAGCCAGTCCATTTGTCGAAAGCCATGAATACATTAGTAATTGTTGAAATCCTGAAGTGAGGTCAGAGAACATGTTAATGAAGGATCAGTATGAACCGTATAATATGTGAAGAAGGTGGAGCTACAATTCCCTATAATTAGAGGCACCTGTTTTTGTGGACCTATCCTAGAGAACTGAGAAGATTAAATTACTTTCCAGGAATCATGACAGCTTCTAAATTCCATAAAGAATGCCGATGTGTCTTTTGCTATACCTGCTGTAAGTAAAAGTCATGGCTCTTGTCAAACAACAAACATATATGTACATACATGTATGTGTGCGTATCTTATTACATGAGTCCGAGTGGAATATAGCAAGTTAAAACACGAGCAGACATGTGTACTTTCGTGAGCCAAAGAAATGACTCGCCATATGCCACAATGAGTGTGATTGTTTACTGAATATACCTGATATACTCATAAAATTTCATTAATTCGTAAAATAGCAGGTCAGTCTGTCAGTCAGAGTCAATTGGTGTGTCTGTCCTGATTTTATACCATCTATAACACACATTGAATTAACTTCTAGTTTTCTTGATAGTACTCATGGCTTTATTGCTTTGCAGAACTGTTTGCTTCTGCTGTATTTGAAAATTTTGCCATAATTTTTGGTTAATGAATATGCATATGTGCAGTTGAGTGTTAAATAATCTGAGTGGAATATGGGAAAATATCCAATTCTGTGCCTATAAGAAAATACTACAGTATGCATATCAAGATGGAATTATATACTGATAGCTATGCAATAACCTTTACCTGTTTCTTGCGCATGCCAATACAAGGTAATAAAATATGGTTATGCCATGCCACACATGTGCAAAGCATGGTCATAGTCAAGACACACTCCCAGTGTTCTTATTAGCACTGAGCCACAGGCACTTGGATACTGCCAGGAGATAATGTTGCTTCCTCGTAGGAAAATTTTGGAGTTGTCTTGTCAATAAAGAGATTTGTCAATGCAGACCATAAACATAAATATGAACACCAAATATGATATTGGTGATCCACATCTTAATAGGTAAAGGATCTAAATGTTTGTAATCACATGGGAAAATTCTTGTTTCATTTTTTCTTTGAAATCTCAGTCTTATTTTTAATACAGTGTATTGTTCTTTTCATATTGGGCATGGTACAGCATGTTTGACTCCTATTTTATATATATGTGATACCAAAAACACTCGCAAAACAGGCTTAACTAATTAAACACCACAAGTAAACACCACAAGTACCTTATGGCACAAACTCGGACATCTTTGGAGGCGACAAAAATTAATCTAAGAATTTCATTACAAACCGATTCTCCATATGCACACTGATTTTTACATTCATTAAAATATTAATAGCAGAGCATTCCTAATTGTCCAATGCATTTAAGCGACTAGAGAGTTTCTGAATTCAGTAAAACGCCCAAAAATAGGCAAAAGTTGCTCAACGAAATAATGACTTGTGTCTGTGCAATATTCAACCTAACCTCTGAACTGATTCAGCACTCTCTCACTGCTATGGAAATATGCACTTACATAAACAGAATGATCATCGACAATCTAACCAGTTCAAGGTGTGCAGTAATAGCAGCAATTCACTGCAGTTGCATTTGTGTCCACTAGCAAAGAAGTGAGTGGTCAGTGGCTATATAGAGAATCTTGCTCTTCTAAGAAAGAGATAAGTAGTTACAATCATGGAGCAATTGAGCAGCCTGGCATTAATATCTATGCATACTGTCAACAAGATGTGTTGATTTGTGAAGTGTATAAGAAGAAACAAGTTAGAAATAGCATTAAATATGCTTGAATGAGTACCACAAGACAGTTTCACAGTCGTGTAGTTTTTCACTGCTCCTCTAGAAATACTAACAAAAACAAACAAACCAAAAACAACAACTTGTAACAAGAAGATATAAAAACGGAAAAATATATTGGATTTATCCATCATGATAGAATGGAAGCAAAACACACATAGATGACATTTTACCATTTAAACTTGTGTACAGAGATATAACCATTATTCTATTAAGGTTTCTAACTGTGCTGTTGTGTGGATGGTTGGTTTTCTTTCCACTCTTTTTGACAGGTCAATTCAACATTACACAGACCATAGGCATGACGATTATGATTACATTCCTATGTTGTTGGGCATCAGACTAAGTTCATCTCACAAACACATGGTGCATGTGCTTATGAATGTGTAGTTTTAGTTTAGCAGTACACTGCAACCTCAACAATCCCAATATACCTGTGCCTAGATGTGTTCAGATGGGTGAGTTGGTTTGGGTTACTCAAACTTTAAAATATGTACTGTGGTTGTAATAATTTATAAAGCACTACATGGATACAAGTAACTACTGTGTACTAAATAATACTGTAGGCTGGATTTTAAGTCTATACAAATTAAGTAGGTGGTATGTTATCTGGTACACAACATGCATGTATAAATTGATATGGTGCCATAGCTTTGGTCAAGGGTTTGTATTTGTATAGATGGTCAGTTTTGGTTCACTTTTTGGACCAGAAAATTCAACTGCACACATGCACATATAACACACACACACACTCATAACATACACACACTGTGTAAATATAGTCTGGTATTGTAAGAGCTGTTGACTTGTTGGTGTTTGAAGTGACTTAAGTGTCATGATAACCGGGTGTGCCTAGGAATCCAGCAGGGTAATTCCTATTGATGATGAAGGGTATCCAATAGCACAATTCCAGGTATTGAGGAAGAGAGTGAATCCAAAACTGTAAGTGTAGGTATTCAGTGATGTTGCTGGATTTCACTAGCCCTGGTTGACTTATATGCAAGCCTATGACGAACTTGTACTAATTGCTCATTCTTAATGTAATTTGATTACTGAAAATGTTAATTGTTTTGCAGTTATCAGTAGCCTACCTGGTATCTGGCTATATACTTGAGACGACAAATATTTCAACTTGGGCATATATACAAATCACATATTACAAGAACTGAAGGTTACAAACTTGAAAACAAGAAGTTGTGGCCTCACAACTTTTAATGCACAAAACTGAAGGGAATGCTTAAACATTTTGGGTAAGTTACAAAGCTTTAGAGTTTAACACAATTTTGATTTTAATCAAAACAGTGACCTATGGTAAAATGAATGAGGGGGGACATGATAATGCCACATAACTTCTTCCACATACCCAGCACACAAGGTATTTTAAAACAATATTGGAAATTGTGGGTTGGTCAATGACATGTATTTTGAGGGGAGCTGTATGGAAATGTTGGGCGAGAGTTATACAGACAACTCTAGTATGTGGTAGCTAAGTGCTAATGCATTGTATTCAAGTGGTCTGATCACGGTTGTTTGTTAACCATCACACCCCTATAAGCTATCACCATATTAGTACACCAGGACACATGATAAACATACAGAAGTTGATTGAAGCATTTTTGACAGAGCACATCTGCCAATTTATTGCCATTGACCAGTTTTTGTGGCTATTGTTGAGTGTATCCATGGATACTACAAGTAGTAACAATCCGAACAGTATGCAATACCTGGTTTGTTAGACTCGTTTTTTTAAGTCTATGTTGATGTTCTTTTTGTTTTGTTTTGTTTGTTTGGGGGATGATCATTACCTTTTCTTAAATTCTCTAGGTAACTATATACCACTCACGTCTTTGCAGTTGCAGAAGATTGCAGCAACCACTAATACACCACATAAACTAGGTAGTCTTGTTTTGCTTGTGGGGGTGGGGTTCTTGCCAAATAATAAAGTACTCATCAGCTAAGCTGCTATATAGTGGCCGTACCATTAATCTGTTTAGTGTTTGATGACCTTTACCTATTATTTGTGCTGTACTAGCTCCAATGCATTCGACAATTTGGAGGATTTTGGTATATAGTAAACTTGAATTTTATTGTATGTGCAGGGAGTATATAAGTAGATGGATAACAACATTAATATAAATTTCATAGTTTTGTATGATGTTGGGATGCCAGTTTAGCACCTTCACAATGGATTCAAGCATGCTGGAAGTATATTTGGAACTAAAATAGGCCGAAACCACCATTTAGGCAACTAGAAGCTACCAAAGTGAGTTTTGCACGATATATAATTGTTTTTTGTAAGTGTATTTTTGGCTCAGCTATTTAAAATAGGGGTTAAACTAATACAGGTTTGATTCCTTTTTCAAAATTGTAGATTCAAAAACAACAAAAGCTCGCATCTTAACTAAACCTCAGTTTGGCTGCTCCTTACTATCCAGTGTGATGGTTTCAAATTATTTAAGGTCAAAAAGACAGTTACAGCATGCTTTGAATCCTTGGTATGATAATAAACTGGTAGATGAAAAGCTTTTATTTTAAATTAAATTCAGCCTTCATAGACCTTATATCCATCTTTCTGTGCTTCTTTTTTTCCAATTCCTTAACTCGAGTTCCATAGATCCATTCAGAGTAGTACCAGAATACTTCAAATCTTCCAATGACATACAACAACTAATTTATTTCAGTAAAAACACTGAAAATGGTAAAGGGTTCCCAACATAATCAAGCATGTAAGCCGAAGAAATATCTCACTCTCAATTCAGTTGTTCGGTTTGTGGAGTTGTTGCTCATCGATGACTGTTTACTAAATCCAAGAGGTAGCAGCTAATTGTCTACCAAAACATCTCCTCTTTGGTTGGTGAATTTCATCTATGCAGGTGTTCCTAAGTCAGGAATGTACAGTCATGGATAGCATTTTGCTACCTATGATTGACACACTTTATTAAATAGCATATGGCAACAAAAAAAAATTATATACAAAGCTCATACATATCTCACAAAAAAATCACACTTCTTAGCTGATGGCTATTGGCTCCCTCAGCATGCCATGAACTCTTCGTAGTAAACCTGCACCTATGTGAAAGAAACCATGAGGATCATATTCAAGGTCTGCATTTGTTTCATTTTTGTTTTCTCCCACGCATAATACAGGAGTCCACTTATTCGAACACATTGGACCGGAAGGCAGATAACTGAAATTAATGTTCGGATACTGAACTTCAGTGTGGAAGGTCTTCAGCTTGTCCTTGCTCTTCATAGAATCTCATGGACAGCCCACTTTCCAATATTGCATTCCACCATTCTCTAACTAAACTTCTCACATTCCTCACAATATCACAGATCATGAGCTAACATTGATATTGTCTCTTGAATAGTTCTATCAATGCTCTCTGCTTTGACATGGAGCAAGAACAACTGAAAGAAACCATTGGATGAGGTTCCACATTTGGCTAAAGGTATTTTTTGTGCGCATATGCAATCGAATGTTTCCTGCAATATTAAAAAGATACACTGATTTAGCCAGCATTTATCGTAGCACTGAACAACGTGTTCAAGTTAGTGACCTCCCAACTACAGATTCAGGCATAAAAAAATTAGTACCAGAAGACTTCAAATATGCTGATGCATTGCAGTGACTAATCATTTCTCGATAGCAGAAGAGGTGAGGATAATCCTTCTCATCAATGACACAATCATGCGAGCTCATGTGCTGTTGTTTGTTAGTTTTCCAATTGAGTAAAGGTTGTCATTCTTGAGCACATGACTCAAGCTCTGTTATGAGTGATCCCAAAAATTAGCTGATGATCTCAGATGCATCATGTGTCTTCCAGAGCTTCTGTGTTCTTGGTTGTCAATATGCTGAAGCAACACAAGCACTTACTTTTAGTGGGAATCTCTCGGAATTCCTTTGATCTTGAAAGTTGATACATCACTCTGAGTTGAGAAAGATAACACAACACTCTGACTTCCTCACTTCAGAGGAAGACGATACTCCTGTATTTGCTGTAAGCACTACGTAGCATTGCATATTATTCACATCTACCAAGTCCTAAAAGAGGCTGTGGCTGACTCTAATGGTATAGCCAACAATAATCAGAAGAGAGTTAGCTCATTAATATTTAGTAATTATACACTAGGCTTGTGAGTTCTACCAAATAGGTTTGTTCACAAAGTACCAACCCAAACAGCCATTGATGTGTGTGTACATGTTTTATGGTGTGTACAAGTAAATAATATTTACCTTGGGCTTAAATTTACAATATATTGTTCAGGGTTTAAAACTCATTCTACTGTAAGCAGAAAGAACGGTCTCACCACCACTACACAGGAGAAGCTAACATATTGTAATACACTGTAGTTACATGTACACATGTAGTGGTATATAAATTGTTACAACTACAGTAAAAATTATACAATTCACAAATGTAAACACCCTAGGTAAAGGCCTATTTGGATTAGCGAGGTTATACTGTATGTGTAGTGTACAATAACAAACCATGTTTAAACCACGTTTAAAAGCCATGGACACCCAGCATCTCTCACTTGCTGTAGTCCACCACTCAACTATAATATACACAAAAACAACAAACATGAAGTAACGTCAATCAAGGATTGACCTGTTAAATTAAAAAAGAAGGAAAAACGAGTTAGATGACCCTTTACCATTTATATTCATAGACAGAAATCAATATGCATAGTGATTATAAAAACTGTAGAATACTGGTAAAGTTCGTTCAAGTGGTTGTGGTCTGCATCATGGACACAGACTTGTTTCCTTTGATTGTAACCAATATAGTCATTTGGTTTTGAATTGTTTTAGGGTTCTTGGAGTACATTGGTACAATCAAGAATAGGAACATGATTTGATATTTTACAATGACCTTCTCAATAAAACAACAATGAACAAGCTAGAAAGTGTTTAAAAGTGCTGGAATCCAAGAATACTGTAATGCAGTTCTTCACCACTCAACTGGTAACAACAAGAATAACAACTTGAAACAAGAAAATAATCACCCAGATTTCATTAGGAAATGGGGCTTTACCCATGCCAGTTAGATGAATCGTTGCCCTTACCATAGGAAATCTATCATTATACACAGGTTAACATGTTGTACAAAATGTGTATGGCCATCCCTAAATGATACACGAGTATTTCTAGTAATTATTTTGTATATTGTGTTTATTCTTGTTATTGTCCTTGTAAGTAATCCTACTGCCTTCGCCATTTCTCATTCACTCCCTCTCTTGTGAATCAATTCTCCTTCCCTCTCAACTTTGAAGAATTCTTGATATACTTGGACAATAGTGTTGGATATACAGTTATATTTGTGACTCTGTAGCTTAGAATCTGCCGCCATTCCATGACACTACTTCTCTTTCTCTTCGGTGATACATGCATATACACATGTATAGGTTTATGCACTTGCTTATAGGAATGTAGAACTAATGACATTATCATTTTTGGTTGCTTCTAATGTCACAATCCAGGTAGCTATCGTCATGATGACATCAATACTGTACAGATCAGTACTGAGGGTCAGAGTAATGGTAAGGCTTAAGGCTAGAGCAGTAGCTAGACAAAAGCAATCATAATGGTGATGTAATACTTGGATTTTTAGCAAGCACTAAAGTCTTTTCTAGTCAAGCATAATAGTTTTGTGTATTTGTAATATCTTAGCAGATTGGCAGGTTCACCAGTTTTACTTATCCACGTGACTACAGTGCTTAGCAAAAATTTACTGCATCTCACTGCACATTAACACATCTGAAGCTTTACATGCAAACCACAATTATTGTTCATAAGCTAGGCAGCCACACTCTATCTCCCAGAGGACCAGCTAATGTGAATAGACTTTGATGGTGTTTTTTGTCTTGCAAGGGAAACAACTTTGAGTATTAGACAAACCATAAATGATGCTGGATTGTTTATGTTAGACATTAGACATGACGACCTTGATAAATGTAGGTGAATATTATTGAAGGGTGATATAATTTGGTTCAGTAAGCGGCATTAGTTTGACTATATTTGATATGTTAGCTTGATGTTCCTACTATATAGTTATGTTACATTGTATTTGTTGATGCATTGACTTCCCCAACAATCAACTTTAAATTTACTCATTCAATATTTCAGAGAGTGAAGCGAACATTATAGTGACCATGAGTAGGATCCTGTAAAACTAACTAGATGCTTTCCTAACTACCGAATAGCTCAATTTCATTCCCCACATTGACTCGCTCTCATATTTCCGAAGGAGTGTCATGGAAGCCAGAGTATCAAATGGCCATCTTTCTTACCAACCCTTCTTGTACCCTCCTGTGCAAATAGTTGAAATTTTACTGGTAATACTATAAGCCATCCTACACCGCGCTCCTGTGATCGGTCCGTAGCACAGGATGTCTCCAGTTTCCCTGCAGCTGCTGATGGCATTGGTAGTGCTGTGGAGGCTGAGTCGGTGACTGCTGATTCGGTAATTGTGTTGGATGTGGGTCTCACGATTGCTGGTGCTGGTAGCGTAGTGGAGGCACAGTCAGTGGCTGCTGCATTGGTGCATGGTTGTGTCGAATATGGGTGACAGTAACGGGCGGTATGCCTGTCTTTCCACAATTGTAGTAAGTGATATCTTCCTTTGAGGGTTCTTATTCCAGCAATACTGGTAGGGACCTGCACCTTGATCAAGATGTGGACCATGGTGGAACTCCTCCCTGGCAGACTGTGATGGCATTCCAGTCTGTCAAGTCTCTCAGACAAGTCATTGAGGATGTCCACCAGCTTATCTGAAGATTCCGTTGGTCCCACTGTGGTCTCCTCTTCTTCGGAACCTTCTGGTTCAACAGCTAAAACAGGAAGAGATTTTGGTGTGGCATAGGCCTCTAGTTCCAAGGTGGCACTCACTGCAGCATCTAGGTTTACTGGGTTCCTCTGTTTTACTCCAAATGCCACTTGTGGGTGATCCAGCTGTGTGAGATAGATGTTTATAGCCAGTTGTTCTTGAGCCTCCTCCTGGAGATTAGGGTAAGCTTTGTCAGCGAGTGACTTAAGCTTGTCAGCAAAATCAGCCCCGTTCTCTTCTTTCCTCTTCTTCCTGGTCTGAAGTCCAGCCAGGTAATGATGCTTAGTTAAAACCTTTCCTTCGGAGCAGCTGTTACCATCATGAAGGTTGCTCGATTGGCTTCTGTCAATCTTTGTAGTAGTACTATCTGTGCCTCCCCCATCAACCTAACCTTGAGCCACTTCAGTTTATCCTCAACACTCCATCCAGGCCTTGACAATAGCAACATTGTCAAAGAGGTAAATCCAGTTAGATTCATTGCTTCCATCTAAATGTCTGGAAGAACCAAGGGTCTTGCGGGTGCTTCTCTAGCCATTTCTCTAAACTGATTCTGCCGATTACATCAATGTAATCGAGTCAAGAATAGATACTAACATAGAATCATAGATACAACTTATTGCCTCTACTCATTTCTAACCACAGATTACTCAGGATTTCTAATACAATAATTAAGCCACTATTTCCTATACATTATGGAGATAGAGTAGAAGTTGTCATGTTACACCACTAGTTGTAGTCTTTTCAAGTCGTTGCACTCCATTAGATGTTGTTATTAGGTGATCTTCTCTACACTCTGTGCATTACTATAGTCAGGAGGTTTCTGTATGAGGAAACACTTACAAATTATGGTCGGTGTACAACTCCCTGTGTGTATATGCAAGGATACTTAGCAACAAGGAGTAGCTTACCAATAGGTGATGTTCACTAATTGGGTTCGCCAATAATGGTACAGGAGTTCACCAAATCGAGTAGTGGTGTTGAACAAGAATGTTGACTAATAAGAGTAGAAGTACTGATGTTCATTAATAAGAGTATTGATATTCACCAACGAGGAGTATTGATGCTCACCAACAAGGAGTATTGATGTTCATTAATGAGAGTATTGATGCTCACCAATGAGGAGTATTGATGTTCATTAATAAGTATTGATGCTGAATATTGTTGTTCATTAATAAGAGTATTGATGCTCACCAACAAGGAGTAGTGATGCTAGGAGTAGTGATGCTCACAAATAATAGTAGTCATACTCACCAACGAGGAGTATTGATGTTCACTAGCTAATCGAGTAGTGATGCCCACCAACAAGGAGTTTCGATGTTCACTGATAAGAGTAGTGATGTTCACTAATAAAAGTAGTGTTATAGGGTAGTGGTGTTCACTAATAAGAGTAGTGGTGTTTACCATAAGACTAGCGATGTACACAATAAGAGTGGCAGTGTTCACCAAAAAGAATAGCACTTGGTGTTCATCAATAAGCATAGTGATGCCCACTAACAAGGAGTTTTGATGTCCACTGATAAGAGTGCCAACAAAGGAGTAGTGCTGTTAACTAATACGTACAGTGGTATTTACAAATAAGAATAGTGGTATTCACCAATAGGAGGAGTGCTATTCACCAATAAAAGAAGTGACACTCACAACAAGGATAAGTGATGTTCCCTTTAAGAAATGAGATCATGACACTTGCTGGCATTATTATTATTTTGATATCTAACCACAATAGTTGTCCTGGCACATTTAGGACACAGATACTACGAATTAGCTTGGAATTTTCTTTTCAACATTATACTCAGAAATCCATTCTTGTGTGCATCCAAACAGACTGGGTGATTTCACATCATACCTAACCAATGATGCGTGATAAATGTTGTAAATCGGACTTTTTTCCATACCCCAAAACTCCGATGCAACTTCCAGCCTTTGTTGTATGCACGCTCACAGCACATCTGCGCAACTTCCTGGCTTATATGTTACCCATGTGCCTATCAAAATAAATCAGGACGTTACCTGAGATTATATTGGAGTATACAGTACATGACAGGACCATGGTCCTTGCTGCCCACAGAGACGGACCATCATGCATCCGTGCAAAGTGGGGAGTTGTGTGACTATAACAAAGCCCTGTCTCAGACCCTATAAACATGATGCACCTTGGCCTGGAGTGTGGCACGGTTGAATATGACACAAGTATTCTGTATGGTGTTTTCAAAAGGCAACGAAGACATCACATATCCATGTAAAGAATGGCGTACTCACAATATAAGACCTTGGGTGGCTCCTGGTGGGCATGAGAACACGTGCATCTGTGCCATGAGTGGAGGGAGCACATGAGACTCATATTTCTTAGAGAGATTTGATATGGTGCCCACAGGGTAGATATGTGCATATGATATGTCCCACCCTCAGGATGACCTTGTACCCAAACTACTGAGTGATGTCACATTATCTTTAGAGAAACCTCCAGGATAGCTAGTATTTAGCTCACTGTGTTTGCTCGGAATGTATACATAAACAAGGCTTTTGAATAACAACCCTTACCGAAATGACACTCGGGAAGAATAATCATGCCAAAGCGAATTAGCTTTTGTTTTAACAGTCGCTGGTAGCTATCTGACCTCAAGGATAGTAAGTTCTTGGGGTATTCAAAGGTTGATCAATTGATTAGTTCAAAGTGCATAAATGCATCACAAAATTGTATTTACATGTCCATCACCTCTATACTATGATAAGGTAAACAATTAAAGCACTGATATGTTTTATCATTCTCTGGAGTTTATGGTATTCTGCACTATATACTAGAGGGATGAGAAGAGAAATGAACATTCTCTGGAGTATGGTGTTCTGCACTACTAGAGGGATGAGAAGAGAAATGATCATTCTCTGGAGTTTATGGTGTTCTGCACTACTAGAGGGATGAGAAGAGAAATGGTAATTTTTTGGTACTTCATGTATTGCCATTTAGATTGACTTTGAAATGACAGTTGAGTTTACTGTTCTTTTTCTTTTGGTATAGGTCATTTCTATCAGAGAACTAGTAAGACTTCCGTCAGCTTCCACGTTCTGGGATACCCTGTAAATAAAATAAAGTCCTTCTACCCTTCTATGAGAAGCTATGCTTGTGCTGGCGTATTCTGACAGGTAGCTCACTGATCCCTGACTCTGTGTTTTCCCTGCACAATTCTTCTTGTTTGAGAATTAAGAACTCATGTCTGCTATTAAAACCTTCTGTCAAAACAAACCACCATCTTAACTCATTCTTTGTCAGTTTTGTTTCCTCGTGGAATGCTTTGCATTGCAACATTGTTTTTTGAACCCTAAAATTTGGCCTTTAACAGGAATATTTAGTAGTATAGAATTTAGTGTTTTATGTTTTCATTGCCTTCCCTATTGCTCTAATGTTGTTTAATTGAACAGAACACTTGGGGCGCCTTAGTATTAGCAAGTGCTTGTTGGAATTGCTGTGCATTGAATGTAAATATATATATAATATATACAACTTTCTCACCGCCTCTTGATCGGCTGGCGAAGGCGATTGTAGGCCTGCCGAAACGGGGTGGGCGGTCGTGTCTACGCCGACTCGTTACGCCTTCTCCAGCACAAGGTGCACAGCATTAGGAGCAATGCTTGGTATACCCCAGTGTTCTGTTTGAAGTGAAACAAGGGTTAATTAAACAGAATCCCCAACCACTCCCCCGCCCCCCCTCCCCCAAACTCCAAATCAGACAAACGAAACCCGCGTACTAATGACCGAACTACTACATTAACAAGGAAACACGTAACACAGCGCACTAAATCGTTTAATATGAATGTCAGCGGTTGTATTACTACCACGGTAACTGCGAAGGCAATTGCTATCGTCCTGTTACTCCTACCAACTTGTCTTGTCTCAGGGGCATGTAAGTATCCCCCTTCAACTTGTCTAGGAAACGAGATATCTGATGCTGGAGCAACATTTACCAACTTTTCAGGGAATTACAAATACATGTGAGATTTAAACATACAATAAATGTTGAATTTAGCAATATAGGTAAAGCTCTGCTTATGAGCACAAAGAAATAACGTAAAAGTGTTTGATGGTTCATGCAGCTAAAAACAAATAGGCATGGGGTAGATATATAACTGGCCAGATATATAAAATTTGAATATGTATTCAACTGTAACTCTGTCTGTGAGACTAGTGGAAGGGGCAAGAGTTGAATTCAACCATTTCACTGGCTGATTTACATTGGATAAAATTCTAGATTGTCACATTATTTTTTATTTCAAGAATATTGCTACCTAACAACCACAAATCAGGAGAGAAGTGCCCACGATAAGTTGCCAGAGTCACTGACTATCAGAGTCATATGCTGTTGAAACTATCTTGCAAATTCCCAGGACATCTCTGAAAAATTCCAAGGAAAAATGTCAAGTACTAGCTTTATAACTACTGTTGTTTGACCTGTAGTGTGGCAATAGTGTTATTGTAGTTTCATTAAATAGTGTGTCATTTCCTATATTCTGGGCCCATGCTTGTTGAGTATTGAGTATAAGCTAGGATAATTATAGCTCAGTGGATGCTATTACATGACCTAACAAGTCAAGCTGATCCTCACTGCCATCAAAAGATTCACAAGATGGTAAAGGGTAAAAACTAACTACTGGATTACAGGAACAGGACTTCTCAGATCTGTTACTGTATCAGTCGACTTCATTGCTTTCCAGGTAAGTATACACACTTTTTTCCTCGTCTGCACTGCTGTCACTCTAGGAGAAGCCAAAATCATCCTGAAAAAACTCTAGTCAATAACTTCAGTTCCACTAGAATGGATCACCATAACATTGCAAGATATTGGAAGTAAAGTTTGACATCACATTTATCATGGTTATCTAATCCATAAAATTTTTGGCTGCTTTGGGCATGCTTGTATAATATTCCAGGCTTTATACATGAAAGGTTGCATTTCCACCATGTGGCGCTTACATCAGAGAGAGGGTTAATATGTCCCAAGTACTTTGCTCAATTGATGCTACCACTACTAAGAAGTATAGTAGCAAATTCATAATTCTAAGTGAGTGGTTAAGTAGAGTTGGATAGTGATTGAGAGGAAATATTAAAATTAGAGGATTCATGCAGCTCTATTATCTGTAATGGAATACATCCTATACTCTTGTTCAATACTATTTGAGATGTTTACATTCAGGATTCCTTCAAATACATCAAGAAGAAACTATTTTGATGAGGGTACCCAAAGGTCAAGTAAATGTTAAAAACTTCATTTCAGGAATTTCCAAAAATCAGGTTGCAAGCAGTTCAGCGAAGAAAAGGAACCTCCTGGCTAATAAGAAGGCAAAGTGTGACAATATCTAGTGTTATGATAACCTTAACAATAATCAACTTTAAATTTACAATCTCGATTTGACTAGATGATTTAGCCTTCTAGTGTGTCTTATTTTTCACTTTAGCGGGTTTGTAGAGGATCTCTTTAGTTATTCCACTAGTAAAAGCATTACACAGTGCACAAAAAAATCTGAATGCTCTCCACCAATCCACACTGCAATTTATTTGATGGTTAACATGATAAATTAAGGTAAGGTGCACATGCATCTATGAGATGTTTCAAGCAAACACAATTAGAGAAGTGTTTGCCAATTGGATTGATTTTATTCCTGATAATTACTTTTGACTGTAAGCTTATGTCCTGCTACATTTAACTATAATTTCTTGGTGTAGTGGACAATTATTCAGCTTAGTTATTATCAGTGTGCACAAGAATTTTTTCCTGCTAAATACATGCTAGATTCATGAAGCAGCCACTTTCCTCAACACTGCTGGTTCTTGGGACTATAGGCAATTTAACTTTTGAAGTATGAGGGAATTTTTTAATTTATGGAAATGGAAGCATAAGGACCATGCCCAGTGGAGCTAATGAGTTCAATAGTGGCATGAAGTTCAGATCATCACTGTCAACAAATATTAAAGCTTTAGGGTGCAGTAAAAATCTTAAGTTCCTCATCTTTCCGAATGGCAAACTGAAGTGATGCACTCAAAAGGGCTAACTGGTAACCAAATAATATGTGTAGAAGATAGGTAGGAAAGGGAGGAGCCCCAAGTTCACTGAAGTGACAATCACAAGTGCTGCAGTCAGAATAGTTCAATGGTAACAAACCAAATCTTATAGATAAATTCTCATCATCCATATTTTTTATGGTACACCTTTATTGATTGATAACTGATAACACAACTTACTCGAAGAGACTGCCATCATAATGAAGTGTGTTGAATTTGGCTGAGGATGCTTCCTTGTCATAGGATAGTAATACATTTAGCTTCTTGAGGCCGGTTAACAGTATGCTACTAGGCGATGCAACACGTGATATTGTGAACGTAAAGTTGTGTCACATTGCTTTGCTTTTTAGTTCTGGTTGACGTTGGTCGATGCATGTTGGTTAGCTTTATTTGTATTTTTACCAAAAAAACGTTTCTTCAAGGAAGAGGTGAATATGGAAATGTTGATAGAGGCAGAGAGAAACTTTCTTGATATACGGACCTGTTATTTACCGATCAAAAGGTCAATTCATTAATGGGTGGAGTTTCAAAGTTGGAGGTGAAAGTTCAATTTTTCATTAGTTCTAAGCAATGTGATGTGACCCAAAAACCTCCTGGCATATTGTGAACGGCCTTAACAAAATTTACTGGGTACAGATTCAGCACGATAAACTAATTATTTTTTCTTCATAATTAGAGTATATTTATATTGGTGTGGTCAATGATATTTGGCCATAATATTTATCAATAATAATATCTACGCTTGATTGTGACTGGTTCTGCTCTCATGTAAATCCGATGTTGAATAGGATAAAAGGGGGACTATTGTATTAAAGAAAAGAGTGTAAACAAGTATCTAAATGCCATAACTTTTTCTCACTTTTCTCTGTGATAGTAACTTGGGTATAATATATCTGTAGACAACTTTTCTTTGAAGATACCCTCGACAACATTAAGGTCACTAAAAAACTGCAGATCCTGTCATTATTATCAACCACACTCTCAACAAGTCATCCCATCACCAAATCAGATAAGCACAACCATATAACACTTATCTGACATGGTCAATGTGAAGACCAGTCCTTGCTTGCGCTTAAGGATAATTCGTCTTGGGCACTTATAAGTACACTCTTTTAAGGCAAAATAAAATCTAAATAATTGTTATTTTCAGAATGAACGAGATTAGCACATTGAAGGTGGCAAATGCACATACTATGTTAGTTACTAAATGCCTTCAAGTGATTAAAATTCAGGTAACATCTTCAACACTTACAGGAGAGAAAAAATAACCACTCATATCACAGTGGACTAAAAAGCTCTCAAATGAAATTAAAAGAAAAGAAAAGAAATGGAGTGAACTGTGGCAAAGTTGTGACCACCACAAATCCCAAAATACTGGGAGATGCAGTTTTTTAATGACCTTAATGTTACTGGGTGAAAATATGTCTATAGAGCATTCAACGTACCTCTTGAGAGCACACAGAATATGCCACAATTTGGTACCAAATTCCCATCACTGAGGGAGGGGGGAAGGCAGTTCTCTCCCAATTTGGAACTACCCAAAATATGATGTAATTTGAAAGGCTTTTCATGTAGATATATGACTTTAAGTTCTGAGAATTAAAAAAAAACCTAACTACAAAAAATCTCTTTGTCCATCTTTGCCATCCCCTACCCCCCCCCCTTCCATCTCATCCTTTCTTGTTTCACTCCCTCCCCTCCCCTTCCCCCTTCCCTCAATAATAAATTATATTGCTCAATTGTTTTTTTTCTCCCTGCCATGTTATTTCTAGTGAGATTGAATTCTGGTTAAGATTTAGAAATATTTGTTCAAATGTTATTGATCATGGTGTAAGACTTGAGGTAGGAATGCAGTTGGCAACCGTTTTCAAATGGATTCCCATCAGGAATTATGCACAAAATGCTAATGTAACCCAAGACTGCTACAGTTTGGATTCTTCAAACAACAACTCTCTCTCTCCTCTCCTTATGAAATGTGCCAAAGGGATTATCATCCGGGAGTACATCTGTGGGGAATATGTACAGAATTTTACCAAAGGCATGAAACTGTTCTTGCGTTGGATACAGGAATTTCCAGAAATGTACAATAGTTCATATGCTCAATGTGTGCTTGATGATATTAATATCAGGATTTGGAATGGGACATGCTTTTTGCAAGTTTTTAGTGAGGATTTCCACAGAACTGAGCTTGATGCTTATGGTGTGGCCTTTGCCAAATTGGTACCAAGTGGATGTGTTACAAAAAATGACTGTACAAAGCTTTTGTTGAGAGGGAGTACAGATCCCAAGAATGAATCTACCATCCGATTTATTAGTGTTAATCTGACTGACATCTCTAATTCTTGTCAAAATGAAGGTGAGAATAAATAATTGCAGTTGCTTTTGTTGTATTGTTTCTGTTGAATTCAATTGTGTTTTGAATTTAAAATAGATCATTAATTACTCTTCAAAACTGAATGAAGGTACCACTAAATAGAGGGAGAGTGAGAGGGAGATATCACCTATCTCGATGCAGTTTTGATAATAAGTCCTGCAAGAATGAGAAGTTCAGCTAGACATGTGACAAGATTAACACAACTTCCACAACAAACATTTATGCTTCGTATGATTTACTTATCTGTTTTTATGTATTATTTTGCTATGAGATTGGCACACGTATGCGACGCCAATGACCATATTGATGTTTGGTGGATTGAAGATCATGAACAACAGCTTTGGGTTTATTAATATTAAATACCAATTCCTTACTTAGACGAGAGAAGTACTACCAAGATTATGAATCCCACTCCCAACACAAGGAATGTAATCACTCCTACATCAGTCCAGACCACACCTACAGTTCAAGAGGGTGTGTTTTTATATACACAACATATGTACTTGCATATCAATATAATTTCCATAGCAACAATAAACCCTGGTGTACCTTCTCAGCAAAGCTGCAGCAGTGAGGTCATGACCTCATAACACCTACATGTACATTCAGTGAACTACTAATGGAAACCGAGTTAATTGATTGAAACAGGATATGGTCATTGTCATTTTCAACTACAAAATGATATTATAATATAATGTTGGGAGGTTTATTACTGCATACTCCGACCCACCCCCTTCTTCCCCCAGTATTGCTACATGTTATCACCAATCTTCTAGGTAGCTACCTCAGCTTTTTAACTGCTATATACCACTATTAGATCACGCACTTTTTCTCTTGCGGGATGCGCATCACCAATCCCACAATTAATTTAAGTGTGGAGGAGATCATAATGGATTGGATTAATAGTCTTATCGACTAAGTGTCACCATCACCAATCACTGACAATAATGTAGGCTACATGTACGTGCTATGGTTGAACTACTGCTATTCAACCTAATCTCTATCAGTCCAACTGACTGCCTCTACCTTCCCAAGTAGAGAATCAAGTTGCCAAAACTTATGTTAGAACTCTACAATTTGCACAACAGTAGGAACTCTCGAAGTTGGCCCAAGTTGACCTTTTTATTCTTTAGGTTTTGCACCAGCCCTGATCATTGCCTTAAAATGAATGAGGTGATACAACAACTGACCAATGAGAATAATTCTTGATTACTCTCACACATATATATAACACCCATTTCATCTTATATAACACTGCTTCACAATTCCATTCCAATGGCACAGAAACTCTCTTTTAGTATATTGGTCAATTATTGAGTGAACCGTGTAACTTCAAACCTTATGGTTTCATGTGACATGTTATTGAAATGTACCTGAGATCCAGTACCTGTTTTTACTATTAATTACAAATGCATTAGCCACTCCAGCTTGTCAGACTTCTTGTGCGCATATAGGATCAATCATTAAATCATTCAACCACTCTGGTAAAATGGTTGAACTCAAGTAAGACTTCTTCTATGCATAATAATGAAAGTCCTTTCACTACTAGCATTTGTTGCCAACATAATGACAACTAATTTCATCAATACCACCACTTCACTTAACCAACTCAGAGCAGCCAGACCATTCAGGTAATTTTTCACAAAGATGTATTACACACAAGTAAGTCTAGTGGGGTTAAAAAGCTTGTTTTTTCCTGGCTCTTGACTTACTGTCGATCTGCCGCTAATCTATAGGAGGGTGGCTTGAGAATATTTCATCCCATACTCCATAAATGGAAATATAAACTTGTGGCCTGCCGTGGACCTAGACAGTGGTCCCATCAAGTTGATGGCCAACTATTTGAACGGTTCCTCCATGGGCTTGGTTGCAGAAGTTTCTTGCCAACTTATGACAAGTTGGGCACTCTTGACACCACCTGAAACTCTTTTCTTGGAGTTCTCTCCTGTAGAATCTCTGTGTGAGCCTGGCTACCATCGTTTTCCATCCTAAGTATCCAGCTATGGCTGCAATGTAGTAATTTGCTGCTGATAGGTAGATATTCTGGATGCAGTCTTAAAATACACTGGGATAATTAGCACCTCATTACTACTGAGAATGCTCATTACCATGATCACCCACAAAACATGTATATATATTCATACACCTCCAACAGTGATGACCAGACCAAGAACCATAATGAGCTCACCCACAACATTGATGACCAGCATTATGAACATCCTTACAACTATGAAAACATCTGCAATGATAATGATCACATCCACAACAGTATTGGTCACACACCCAATAGTGGTATCTACACCCACAGCAGTGCTTACGATGCTCTCAGCAGATATAACAACACCCATTCAAGATGGTATAATATCTACTAACATGGTGGTGACCACAGCAAACATTCCTACTGCCATGACTACTTCTATACCAGTTGTGACCACACCTGGAGTAAAGGGTACGTCATCCTATACCTTGCATGTGCAATGGGTTATCTGTAGCACATTGTTTCTCTCAAAGATTAATGTCATGTAGAGTAGCTGTAAAGAAAGATGGTGTGTCTTATTTCTGTTGCAGTAGCATGCTAGTAGTGTAGCATGTACTTCTTAAAATTGCATGAGGGAAAATGCACAGCAAAACATTAGCGATAAAAAGTTAAACAAATCAAGACCTCCAAGGTTGTCAAACAACTATAATAATTATAACAAAGCAATTGTTTTTTTCCTAGATGGGTGTTTTTTGCATTTTTACTGCTTACTTAGTGGCTTTTGAGTTTTCGATTTTGCTTGGACTGATGATTACTTTAGTAATACTGAGCGATTCTCTAATATGATAGTAAACTCATGTGGGAACACCTACAAATTTAAAAGTTACCGTCTTAATTATTACCTTTTTTAAGTACAGTTGATTTGGAAAGCACTTTAGTTCGGTAGATTTTCTAATAATATATTTTACATTGGCTAATAATTTACACTTATCTGCGTACATCACTGCACATGTGACACCATCATCACCCTCCAGCATAGAGCCGTGAGATTTCTGTGTGATATCCGCAGTAGCTACTGCCACTTCTAGCTGCAAACAAAACACTTGGCAGTCGTATTTTCTTTGTTTTTACGGCAAAAATGGCTATTCAGGAGAAGACTACATACAAATAAAAGTGTGTATGAAAACTGATGTGGCAGAAGTGAAAGTGAGGATATCAACTGAATAAGTAGGAAGTGATGAACAAGATGAGGATGGAGCTGTTTTATAGGAAGGGGAGGCAGTATGACTGCTCCTGGCTCAATGGGACGCAATGGTATGGGTAATGGAAGTTATTGTGGTATAGGATGTGAGATGAGTCCTGAAGTGCATCCTTTCAAACCCTGATTAATCTGAAGGGAGACCCCCTAAAATAAAATAAAATTCTCAAGATGATTTGGCTATCTTTAAGTACCACCTAAAAGCTAAAACCGCTACTTATTATAGCTTTTTCAACAAAGACTACATCTTTAAGTCTATCAGCTAGTCAAGTTCAAAATCTGGAAAACAAGTATTTGGTCTATCCATAAATAAAACTCAGAGTGAAACTTGTTTTTTGTAAAAAAATTACATCAACAAAGCTAACAGTCCCTGGTAGTCTCTCAGCTCTAGTTGTCTATCAGACATCCATGAAGTACAATGTTTGATGTACTTCCCATCTTGAAGAAGAGGTGACAATTTTTTTTTAAACGATACTATTTGTTGCTAGCTTAAAATTCAGTAAATAGCACTTTAAACTACCAGAGCTTGCAGTCTCACATTTGCCAAATTAGCAAACAAATTCTACAAATCTCGCTAGATTGAAAGTAGTAGGCTAGCTCAAATATTGGCAACTCAAGTCTATGGATAGAGATTGCTAATACTTTGAAGAGGTCGGTGTGGGTTCGTATTATTCCTGTAGCCATGAATCCAATGCCGCATGCAGAACTTACTTTCCTGTCATGAGTACTGAAGTATTCTCTCAAAATTTACATAAAAATAAAAATAAAAGTAAAATTAAAAGTGCTGTCCCAGCAACTTAAATTATGACCTTATATGAGTAAAAATTCAATTATTCACATACATCTTGTGAGGGTGGGTATTTTATATATACTTTTCTATTTTTAATATAACCCTTCTCTGCAGACTGTTCAAGAACACACACTTTCTCACTCACTCACACAAACACACACCAAACACACAAGCACACACACACACATATTCAAACACACAATCAGTGAAACAGAGAGGCACACATGCAGACAGACAGACATATTCACACACACAAGGAAAGACACACACACACATTAACAAATGCACACACACACATACACACTGCTTATAGTAGTAGTATTGTTGGCTGTCATATTCATATCTAATGAGAACATTACAATGCGTGGCTTACCTCCAACCAAACTCTTGCTGCACATATGGAGTAGCCAAAAAAGGTTGCAATGCTGTGCTGGTAGGTAAATATTCTATATGCCGTCTTAAAATACACAGAGATAATTAATACTGAGAATATTCATGCTACCATAAGCACACCCACAACATGTATATCCATACACTTCCAACAGTGATGACAACCCCCGTAACCATGTTGAGCTCACCCACAACATTGATGACCAGCATGATGAACATCCCCACAACTGTAAAAACAGCTGTAATGATATTGATCACACCCACAACAGTATTGGTCACACCTCCAATAGTGGCAGCTACACCCACACCAGTGCTGACGATGCTCTCAGCAGATATAACCACACCCCGTCAAGATGGTATAATATCTACTACCATGGTGGTAACCACAGCAAACATTCCTACCACCATGACCACTCCCACATCAGCTGTAACCACACCTGGAGTAAAGGGTATGGCATCCTATATGCTGCGGGCAATGATTGTTATTGTAGTATATTGTATCTCTCAACGATTAATGTCGTCATGTAGAGTAGCAGGAAAGAAAGATGTTGTGTCTTTTTTCTGTTGCAGTAGCATGCTAGTAGTGTAGCATGTACATCTTAAAATTGCAAGAGGGAAAATGCAGAGCAAAACATTAGGGATAAAACATTCAACAAATGAAGACCGCCAAGGTTGTCAAACAATTATATTCCAAAGCAATTGTTATAATTCTAGATTGGTGGGTTTTGTATTTTCATTGTTTTCTTAGTGGCTTTTGAGTTTTCACTTTTGATTTGGATTGGTGATTATTTTAATAATACTCTATGGTTCTCTAATATGATAGTAAACTCATCGTGGGAACACTCAACAAAAATTGTTTGCTTTAACCAATTTTCTATCATGCTATATATATCTACAAAGAAACTTTTATAGCATGATATAACATAGTCACAGCACTAACCTTCACCTTTCTTGAGACATTCAACTCAGGTGAAAGACATTGTAGAAGTAGGAGAGCATATCCATAGAGCAAGCCTATAACTAGCATGAGGCAGATGAGAGCAGACATTAACCACAGTGTCCAACCGCATGAAGTAGATAAGGACAGACTTTATCGACAAAGGCAAACATAACACAGATGAGATAGCAGACTTCAACCACAGAGGCAAGCCTATAACTAGCATGATGCAGATTTTAACCAAACTAGCATGGGGCAGATGAGAGAGCACAGTAACCACCACAGAGGCAAGCCTACAACTAGCATATGGCAGATGAGATAGCATGAATTAACCACAGAGGCTAGCCTACAGCTAGCATGAGGCAGATGAGAGAGCTGACTAATTTGGGAGTTAGTTTTTCTGTTTGCTTTTTGCTTTGTTTTGTTTTTCCTTTAAGAACTCCTAGCCATATCATTATTTTATTATAAGCCCTATAGCTTCCACACTTGTTTTGTTTTTCAATGACTAGTAGTCAGAGCTAATGCTTATATGCTTGCATATAATAATATATAACTGTGGCAGTTCTTAGCATATGCCAGCTGAAGTAAATAGCTACAGTCACTTTCCAGCTGCAAACAAAAACACTTTGCAGTTGTATTTTCTAGCTTTTTATGACAAAAATGGCTTACTCAGGAGAGGAGTGTATACAAATGAAAGTTAGTATGGGAACTGATGAGGCAGTAGTGAAAGTGAGGGTATTAACTATACAAGCCACTGTTATAGAAGTGGGAGTGATGAAAAAGATGAGGATGGAGCTGCATTTATAGGAAGTGGAGGCAGTATGACTGTTCCAAGCACAATGGGAGGCGATGGTACGGGTAATGGAAGTTATTGTGGTATAGGATGTAAGAAGAGTCCTGAAGTGCATCCTTTCAAATCCTGATTAATCTGATGGGAAAACCCCTAAAATCAAATTTTATGATTTGGCTGTCTTTAACTACCACCTAAAGGCTAAAACATTTACTAGATACTTATTGTAGCTTTTTCAACAAGGAACAACTTCTTCAGGTCTATCAGCTAGTTAAGTTCACAATCTGGCAAAATGTTGGCGTAGAACAAGTATTTAGTCTATCCATAGCTAAACTCAGGGTGAAATTGGTTATTTGCCAAACATTTATGTCAACAAAGCTAACATTCCCTGGTAGTCTCTCAGCTCTAGTTGTCTCTCAGACATAAATGAAGTGCAATGTTTGATGTACTTCCCAGCTTTCAGAAGAGGTGACAATATTATTTTTTTTAGAAATGAAACTATTTGTTGCTAGCTCAAAATTCAGTCAATAGCTAGCTACGCACTTTACACTACCAGAGCAAGCAGTCACACAGTTGCCCAATTAGCAAACAAATTCTACAAAAGAAGTAGGTTAAAACACAATCTTGCTAGATCGATAGTAGTAGGCTAGCTCAAATATTGCCAACTCTAGCCTATGGATCGAGATTGCTGAAGAGGTCGGAGAGGTTCATAACAATCTTGTAGCCAAGGAGAATCCTATGACGCATGCAGAACTTACTTTCTTTTCATGAGCAATTTCCTGAAGTATTCTCTCAAAAATGGCATACAAGTGAAAATAAAAATAAAATAAAAAGTGCTGTTAAAGCAACTTAAATTATGCATATGTGGCCTTATCTGACTAAAGATTCAATTATTCACATACTGCTTCTGAGGTGGTTTCCGTGGGTTATGTTGTATTTTATATATACTGTTCTATTTTTAATATAACACCTGTCAGAACACACAGTCTCTCTTTCTCACTCACACAACAAAAAAACATACACACATACACCCATTCAAACACACAGACAGTGAGACAGAGAGACACACATGCAGACAGACAGACAGACATATTCACACACAACGACAGACACACACACACAAATTAACACATGCACACACAGACACACATACACACTGCTTATTGAAGTAGTTTTATTTGCTCTCATATTCATGTATAATGAGAACATTACAATGTGTGGCTGAGCTCCAACCAAACTCTTGCTACATATATGTAGTACCAAAAAAGGTTGCAACGCTGCTGGTAGGAACATATTCTAGATGCAGTCTTAAAATACACAGAGATAATTAATACTGAGAATGTTCATGCTACCTTAACCACACCCTCAACATGTATATCCATACACCTCCAACAGTGATGACAACCCCCATAACCATGTTGAACTCACCCACAACATTGATGACCAGCATGATGAACATCTCCCAAACTGTGAAACCATCTGCAATGATATTCAACACACCAACACCAGTATTGGCCACACCTTCAATAATGGTAGCTACATCAGCAGCAGTGCTGACGATGCTCTCAGCAGATATAACCACAACCAGTCAAGATGGTATAATATCTACTACCATGGTGATAACAACAGAGAACATTCCTACCACCATGATCACTCCAATATCAGTTGTGACTGCACCTGGAGTAAAGGGTACGTCATCCTATACCCTGCATGTGCAATGGGTAATGATTGTTATTGTAGCACATTGTATCTCTGAAAGATTAATGTCATGTAGAGTAGCTATAAAGAAAGATGGTGGGTCTTACTTCGGTTGCACTAGCATGCTAATAGTGTAGCATGTACTTCTTAAAATTGCACGAGGGGAAATTCAGAGCAAAACATTAGGGATAAAACATTCAACAAATCAAGATCCCCAAGGTTGTCAAACAACTATATTACAAACCAATTGTTATTTTTTAGGTGGGTGGTTTTAGTGGTTTTTAAGTTTTCACTTATGATTTTTTGACTGGTGATAACTTAAGTAATGCTGAGTGATTCTAGTAAACTATCGTTGGAACACTCACAAATTTCTTACTACCTTTTTCAAGTAAATTGATTTGGAAAGCACTTTAATATGGTAGATTTTCAAATAATCAGACTATTTTATTGGCCTAATAGTTTGTGTACATCACTGCATGTGTGACTGTATCACCTTTCTGGCATGGAGTTTGAGATTTCTGTGATATCTGCAGAAGGAGATCCCAGTTTCATTTCTTGTGTTCGTTCTCAGATCAGGACTAATAATTTACATTGCTAATATGGAGATGTGAAAGTTCTCTCTGCCACCCTCTGAAGGTGTTGACATCTTATCTATTGAACATAAACCAACAAAAAGTTCAGTAAGTGCAAACAAATATTAAGCCCTTACCGCTATCTCCCTTTTTTAGTGAGCACAAAAATGGTTTGCTTTAACTAATTTACTACATCATGCTATGTCTATGAAGGAAAAACAAAACAAAACAAAAGAAACGGAAAAACAAACTCCCAAATGAGTCAGCTATCTCATCTGCCTTATGCTAGTTGTAGGCTTGCCTCTATGGATAAGGCTAACCCACTTCTATAATGTCTTTCACCCGAGTCAAATGTCTCAAGAAAGGTGAAAGTTAGATCTGTGACTATGTTATAGTATGCTTTAAAAGTTTCTTTGGTTTTATTATAAGCCCTATAGTTTCCACACTTGTTTTTTTTTCAAATGACTAGTGGTCAGACCTAATGCTTATATGCTTGCATAAAATGATATATAACTGTGGCAGTTCTTAGCATATGCCAGCTGAAGTATGTAGCTACTGCCACTTCTAGCTGCAAACAAAACACTTGGCAGTTGTATTTTATTGGTTTTTACGACAAAAATGGCTATTCAGGTGAGGAGTTTATACAAATAGAAGTGTGTATGGAAACTGAAGTGAAAGTGAGGTTATCAACTGTACAAGTAATGATCGCTACTGTGATAGGAGTGGGAGTCATGAACAAGATGAGGATAGAGCTGTTTTATAGGAAGTGGAGGCAGTATGACTACTCCTGGCACAATGGGAGGTGATGGTATGGGTAATGGAAGTTATTGGTATAGGATGTTGAAGTGTATCCTTTCAAATCGTTATTAATCTGAAGGGAAATCCCCTAAAATAATTTTTTTTTTCTTTTCTCAAGATGATTTGGCTATATTTAACTTCCACCTAAAAGCTAAAACCAGTTACTAGCTACCTATTACCTTTTTCAACAAAAACAACACCTTTAAGTCTATCAGCTAGTCAAGTTCAAAATCTCGAAAATGTTGGAGTAGAACAAGTATTTGGTCTATCCATAACTAAAACTCAGGGTGAAACTGGTTGTTTGTTAAACATTTACATCAACAAAGCTAACAGTCCGTGGTAGTCTCACAGCTCTAGTTGTCTCTCAGATATCCATGAAGTGCAATGTTTGATGTACTTCCCAGCTTGAAGAAGAGTTGACCACAAAAAATTAGAAACGATACTTAGCTTAAAATTCAGTAAATAGCTAGCTATGCCCATTAAACTACCAGAGCGTGCAGTCTCACAGATGCCTAATTACAAACAAATTCTACAAAAGAAGTATGTTAAAATACAATCTCGCTAGATTGATAGTAGTAGGCTAGCTCAAATATTGGCAACACCAGTCTATGGATCGAGATAGTTAATACTTGAAGAGGTCTGTGTGGGTTCATAATATTCCTGTAGCCATGAATCCAATGCTGCATGCAGAACTTACTTTCCTGTCATGAGCAATTTCCTGAAGTATTCTCTCAAAAATTGCATAAAAGTAAAAATTAAATTAAAATAAAAAGTGATGTCTCAGCAACTTAAATTATGCTGATGTGACCTTATCTGACCAAAGATTCAATTATTCAGATATTTCTTGTGAGGGTGGTTTCGCTGGGTTATGTTGTATTTTATATATAAATTTCTATTTTTAATATAACCACTGTCTGCAGACTGTTCAAGAACATACACTTTCTCACTCACTCACACAAACACACACAAACACACAAGAACACACACACACACATTCAAATACATAATCAGTTAGACAGAGAGGCACACATGCAGACAGACAGACAGACATATACACACACATAATGACAGACACACACACACATCACACTGCTTATAGTAGTAGTATTGTTTGCTGTCATATTCATGTCTAATGAGAACATTACAATGAGTGGCTCATTTCCAACCAAACTCTTGCTGCACATATGGAGTAGCAAAAAAGGTTGCAATGCTGCTGTAGGTGCATATTCTATATGCAGTCTTAAAATACACAGAGATAATTAATACTGAGAATATTCATGCTACCATAAGCACACTCACAACATGTATATCCATATTCTTCCAACAGTGATGACAACCCCCGTAACCATGTTGAGCTCACCTACAACATTGATGACCAGCATGATGAACATTCCCCCAACTGTGAAAACATCTGCAATGATAATGATCACATCCACAACAGTATTGGTCACACCTCCAATAGTGATATCTACACCCACAGCAGTGCTGGCGATGCTCTCAGCAGATGTAACCAAACCTAGTCAAGATGTTATAATATCTACTACCATGGTTGTAACCGCAGCGAACATTCCTACCACCATGACCACTCCCACACGAGTTGTAACTGCACGTGGAGTAAAGGGTATGTCATCCTATACCCTGCATGTGCAATGAATAATGATTGTTATTGCATCTCTCAAAGATTAATGTCATGTAGAGTAGCTTTAAAGAAAGATGATGGGTCTTATTTCTGTTGCAGTAGCATGCTAGTAGTGTAGCATGTACTTCTAAAACTGCATGATGGAAAATGCAGAGCAAAACATTAGGGTTAAAAAGTTCAACAAATCAAGACCTCCAAGGTTGTCAAACAACTATATAACAAAGCAATTGTTTTTTTCTAGATGGGTGGTTTTTGCATTTTTACACTTTACTTAGTGGCTTTTGATTTTCCACTTTTGATTTGGACCAGTGATTACTTTAGTAATACTCTACGATTCTCTAATATGATAGTAAACTCATGTGGGAACACTCAAAAATTTAATAGTTACCCTCTTAATTATTACCTTTTTCAAGTAAGGTTGATTTGCAAAGCACTTTAGTTTGGTAGATTTTGAAATAATCTATTTTACACTGGCTAATATATAATTTACAGTACTCTACATATCACTACACATGTGACTATATCACCTTCTGGCATAGAGCCTTGATATTTCTGTGTGATATCTGCAGAAGGACTCGAGAGTCCAGTTTATCAAATTAATTTGTTCATTCTCAGATCATTGTAGTATTTACTGATAGATCAAACTTATCTTTGTCTTAGCACAAAAGCAAGTATATAGACACAAGACAGGATGTATCTGTGTAAACGTTGGTTAGTGATATAACTGTGTGTATGTGATCATATGTACTCATGCACATGACTATAGACTACTTGTCTAACCTAAATATAGAATACTAAGAATAACTACAAAGTACATGTATATCACATCTCCCTTTCTTTCAGGCTAAAGTCTGTTCGGAGGATGAATAGCCGTGCCAGTCCGAGATCGTGTCATGATTCGGTTTGGAGTGGAAGTTGGTTGAGGTTCTTCACCGTTGGTGTTAGGCTGGCTTTTGGGAACCACATTGAGGTGTCGGCGGTTTCGACGAACTTGTCCAGTAGGGGTATCCACCAGATATGACCTAGGAGTGTGAGCTGAAGTAACAACTTGTCCAGGTGTCTTCTTGTTGTCTGATGTGATCCAGACTTGAGTGTAATCTGGGATAGGTGGTAATGTGCGGACCCCATGACGATGATCGTGTTCCCTCTTCTGTTTCTGTTTGAACAGATTATCTTGACGATGAAATTCATCTAGGTCGGGCCATTTTGGTTCGAGATGTTCTTCCATCTGTGGGAGGTTGGTTCGTAGTTGACGTCCCATTAGGAGTTCAGCTGGAGTGTGATTGCACCAAGGGAGTGGAGTTGTTCTATAGCTGAGTAGTGCCATATATGGGTCCACTGATTCCTTAAGAAGTTTCTTCACGGTCTGAACTGTCCTTTCACTTAACCCATTGCTTTGTGGGAAGAGAGGGCTGCTTGTAATGTGGCAAAAGTCATAGGACTTGGCAAACTCAGCAAATTCCTGTGAGGCATACTGTGGTCCATTATCACTCATTAGAGTTTCTGGAATTCCATATCGAGAAAATATTGACTTCATAGCTTTGATGATACTAGCTGAAGTTATTGATGTCAGTCTGATTACTTCCAGGAATCTTGAGTAATAGTCCACTACCAAAAGGTAAGTACTTCCTTTAAGTGTAAACAAGTCTGACCCCACTCTCTGCCAGGGGTAGTTAGGGAGTTTTGTTGGAATCAAAGGCTCACTTCGTGGAGTGGCATCTTTAGCACATACTTGGCATTGTTTCACCCAATCTTCGATTTGTCTTGCAATCCCTGGACACCATACGGAAGATCTTGCACGAAGACGGCATCGCTGTATTCCTTGATGTCCTTGGTGTATCTTCTGCAGGGTCTCTCTTCGGAGGAGTTGTGGTATGACTATCCTTCTTCCATAGAGCAAGAGGCTGTCACACACGGTAAGTTCACCTCGTACTTCCCAGAAAGGCTTGATATTTAAATCCACACTTCGTTTATCAGGCCATCGTGTCTGCAATAATTGGTTACTGTTGAGCAGATGGGATCGGCTGCTTGGGAAGTACGGTAGTCATCTAGCCGCAATTTGCTGGCTGGTAAATGATCAATACACATTTCCACAAAAGCTTCTGCTCTTTGCTGTAGTGTAGTATCTTCATCTTCAGCTACCGGTGCTCGTGAGAGGGTGTCTGCGGTATATAAAAATTTCCCCGGTACGTGGATAATTGAATAGCTGAATCTGTCGAGACGTAATCGAAATCTCAGGACTCTTGGAGGTAGGCTGTCTAAGTTCTTTGTTCCCAGCAGCGGAACTAGAGGTTTATGGTCGGTTTCGATCGTGAACTTCAGACCAAGGAGATAGCTTGCAAACTTTTCACAGGCCCAAGTAGCAGCTAAAGCCTCCTTTTCTAATTGAGCGTACCGTCTTTCTGTTTCAGTCATAGTACGCGAAGCAAATGCGACTGGTTTCCATGAGCCTCGGTTTTCTTGCTGCATCAGGACTGCTCCCAATCCATACGAAGAGGCATCAGCTGAGATTTTTGTTGGTGCTTCTGGGTTGTATAGAGCAAGGATGGTTGGTTTTGCCAGTTCTCTTTTCACTTGAGAAAATGCTGCATCCTGGTAGGAAGTCCAAAGCCATGATCTCTTCTTACTCAGTAACTCCCGTAGAGGCTGAGTGACTTCTGCTAAGTTGTGGGAGAACTTTCCCAATTGGTTGACCATACCGAGAAACCGTCTGAGCTCAGGAACATTGCTAGGTGCTTTCATCTTAAGAATAGCTGAAGTTTTCGCTGGGTCAGCTTGGATTCCATCCTGGTTAATCAAATGACCCAGAAATTTCAGTTGACGCTGAGCAAACTCGCATTTATCTGGGTTCAGAGTGGCTCCAGCTGCTTCGATCCGTTTAAGTACGGCGGTCAGTCTCAAATTGTGCTCTTCCTCCTCTGTACCAAAGATGAGAATGTCGTCCATCAAGCACAAGACACCGTCTAATCCTGCAAGGATCCTGCTCATTCTTTTTTGGTAGTGTTCGGGAGCGCTTGAAATTCCAAATGGCAATTTGTTAAAACAATATCTCTCATATGGTGTGACAAATGTGGTGAGGAGTCTTGACTTCTTGGCAAGCGGTATCTGCCAGAACCCGCTATTTGCATCAAGCTTAGAGAAAACTTTTGCTCCAGAGAGCTGTGCCAGAGTGTCGTCCACCTTGGGCAGTGGGTGCACTTCACGGAGAACATTCTCGTTTAGTGGCTTTAGATCTACGCATATTCGGATAGATCCCGACTTCTTTGGCACAACCACCATTCCTGCACACCATTCTGTAGGCTCATTCACTTTGGAAATCACTCCCATCGATTCCATTCGCTGTAGTTCCACTTCAACTTTGGGTCTCAATGGCAATGGAACATGTCGAGGGGCGAAGAGTGAAAATGGTTCTGCATTACGTTTCAGCTTTATTTCGTACTCTTCTCCGAGATTTCCCAGACCTTGAAAAATCTTCGGATATTTCTCCATGACTTGTGTCTGGTCTACCACGGCGTCTACTCTCATTGCGAGGTTCAGTGCGGTGATCGCTGGAAGTCCTAGTAGATTCGTTTTTAGTCCCTTAATCACGAAGACTGTCTGTTGACAAAATCTACTTTGGTAGGAGAGTTTTCCTTGGAATTGTCCGATAATTCCCAGAGGTTGATGGGAGGGACCATAGAGAGTCTTCTCTGATGGCTTCAGCTGGATATTTCCCAGTGTTTTGTATGTTTCTTCAGAAACAGCAGTCACTTCGGCACCCGTATCAATTTTGAATGGTGTCTCACGCTGTTGTAGCACAATTTTTACTACCCATTTTGTCTCCTGGCTGGTTGACACGGTGTCTAAAAATGCAGTATCCAGGTTGCTTCCGACTGTTTCCTCTGTGACTTCGTGCACAGCTTTGGAAAAGCACTGTTTACTATAATGACCTTTCTTTTGACAACGATGGCACGTTGCATCTTTTGCAGGACATTTGTCCCGTGAGTGTTGCCCTTTTCCGCATCGAGAGCACTGTTTGGAGTGTCCCGATGTCCTTGCTTGGCCTGTACCTCGTCGCCTTTGCTGACTGGTATGCTTGTTTGCTCGATTGACTCACCTTGCAGCTGATTGCGACGGTTGAATTTTGCACGCTCGAAAATGACGTTTTTCCGCACCTGAAAGAAGATATCGAATTTTCCAACGACTGTATCGTAGATCTTTCTCTCATCTGTGGTGACATTCATGGATGCAAGTATCGGTTCAGATTGTTCTCCAAGGCAATACAGGAGTGTGCTAACTTGTTTTGTAGCCTCGTCCTCTCTGAGCCCTGAAGCAACTCGGAACTGTTCAAACCTCCTTTTCCATCTCGGCCAATCATCCGGATTTTTGAAATTGAATTCCACTGGAGGTTGTAGGCGAACTTGAGCCATCGTGTTGAAGTTTGATATCTAGAGCTTGGGATTTCTTATTCAATCTCACCTCTGCCACCATGTAGTATTTACTGATAGATCAAACTTATCTTTGTCTTAGCACAAAAGCAAGTATATAGACACAAGACAGGATGTATCTGTGTAAACGTTGGTTAGTGATATAACTGTGTGTATGTGATCATATGTACTCATGCACATGACTATAGACTACTTGTCTAACCTAAATATAGAATACTAAGAATAACTACAAAGTACATGTATATCACAATCATGACTAAAATCAATCAGGAATATGCTAATATGGATGTGTGAAAGTTCATTCTGTTACTCTCTGAAGGTGTTGACATCTTATTTATTGAACATAAATGAACAAAAAAAGTTCAGTCAGTACAAACAAATTAAGCCCCTACCCCTCTCTCCTTTTCTTAGTAAGAACAAAAATGGCCAATTTTCTACACCATGCTATGTCTACAAAGAAACTTTTATAGCATAATATAACATAATCACAGCAACTTTCTTGAGACATTCGACTCTGGTGAAAGACATTGTAGAGGGAGGGCCTTATCCATAGAGGCAAGCCTATAACTAGCATGAATGAGAGCAGACGTTAACCACAATTTAAAACGACATGAATTTGGTAAGGGCAGTCTTTATCCACAACAAATACAAACCTATAACTAGCATGACGCAGATGAGACAGCAGACTTCAACCGCTGAGGCTAGCCTATAACTAGCATGATGCAGGTGAGAGCAGAGTTTAAACAAGCCTATAACTAGCATGAGGGAGATGAAGCAGATTTTAACAAGCTAATTACTAGCCTAGAGCTGATGACATAGCAGGTGTTAATAACAGAGGCAAGCCTACAACTAGCATGAGGCAGATTAAGATAGCAGGTGTTAACCACAGAGCCAAGCGCCTACACAACCAGATGAGATAGCTGGGAGTTTGTTTTTCTGTTTGTTTTGTTTAGTTATATTTTTCCTTTCAGAACTCCTAGCCTTATTATTATTTTATTATAAGCCCTATAGCTTCAACACTTGTTTTATTTTTCAATGACTAGTGGTCAGAGCTAATGCTTATATGCTTGCATATAATGATACATAACTGTGGCAGTTCTTAGCATATGCCAGCTGCTACTGCTACTTTCAGCTGCAAACAAAAACACTTGGCAGTTGTATTTTCTTGGTTTTTACAACAAAAATGGCTTATTCAGGAGAGGAGTGCATACAAATGAAAGTGATTATTAAAACTGATATGGCAGAAGTGAAAGTGAGGGTATTAACTGTACGAATAATGATAGCTACTGTAATAAAAGATGGCAGTGATAAAGAAGATGAGCTTTTATAGGAAGTGGAGGCAGTATGACAGCTCCAGGCACAATGGGAGGAGATGGTATGGGTAATGGAAGTTATTGTGGTAGAGGATGTGTGAAGAGTCCTGAAGTACATCCTTTCAAATCCTGATTAATCTAAAGGGAAAATCCGTAAAAATAAAATTTTATTTCTAAAGATGATCTTACCAAAAGGCTAAAACCAGTTACTAGCTGCTTATTATAGATTTTTCAACAAAGACAACATATTTAGGTCTATCATCTTGTCAAATTCACTATCTGCAAAAATGTTGGAGTACAAAAAGTATTTTTAATTAAAATTACCTTCTCAACAACTTCAATTTTTTATTCACTCTACATTTCGACTATATAGATGCTCTAGCCCTTATCAGGTTTATTCATAGCTAAAAGTCAGGGTGAAACTGGTTATTAGCTAAAAATTTACGTCAACAAAGTTAACAGTCCCTACTAGTCTCAGAGCTCTAATGGTCTCTCTGACATCCATGAAGTGCAATGTTTGATGTACTTACCAGCAGAGGTGACAATTTTTTTTCAGGAAACGAAACTATTTTTGGGTCCTAAAAAATTAGTAAATAGCTAGCTATGCACTGTACACTACCAGAGCTAGCAGTCACACAGATGCCTAATTAGCAAACAAATTCTATACAAGAAGTAGGTTAAAACACAATCTTGCTAGATTGATAGTAGTAGGATAGCTAAAATATTGGCAACTCCAGTTTATGGATAGAGATTGCTAATACTTTGAAGAGGTCTGAGTGGGTTCGTAATATTCCTGTATATAACCATGGAGAATCCAATGACGCATGCAGAACTTACTTTATGAGCAATTTCCTGAAGTAATCTCTCAAAAATTTCATGCAAGTAAAAATAAAAAAGTGCTGTCTCAGCGACTTAAATTATGTATATGTGACATTATCTGAGCAAAGATTTAATTGTTCACTTGTGAGGGTGCTTTTGCTGGGTTATGTTGTATTTTATATCTATTTTTATTATAACGTATAACGTCTGTTCACAGACAGTTTAAGAGCACACCCTCTCTCTTTCTCACTCACACACACACATACAAATTTAAACACACAGTGAGACAGAGAGACACACATACAGACAGACAGACATATTCACATACACAATGACACACCCAGACACACACACATACACCCATTAACACATGGACACACAGACACACATACACACTGCTTATGGTAGTAGTATTGTTTGCTGTCATATTCATATCTAATGAGAACATTACAATGAGTGGCTCACTTCCAACCAAACTCTTGCTGCACATATGGAGTAGCAAAAAAGGTTGCAATGCTGCTGGTAGGTACACATTCTAAATAAAGTCTTAAAATACACAGAGATAATTAATACTGAGAATATTCATGCTACCATAAGCACACCCACAACATGTATATCCATATACTTCCAACAGTGATGACAACTCCCGTAACCATGTTGAGCTCACCTACAACATTGATGACTAGCATGATGAACATTCCCCCAACTGTGAAAACATCTGCAATGATAATGATCAAATCCACAACAGTATTGGTCACACCTCCAATAGTGATATCTACACCCACAGCAGTGCTGATGATGCTCTCAGCAGATATAACCACACCCCGGCAAGATGGTATAATATCTACTACCATGGTAGTAACCACAGCAAACATTCCTACAACCATGACCACTTCCACATCAGTTTTAACCACACCTGGAGTAAAGGGTATGTCATCCTATATGCTGCATCTGCAATGGGTAATGATTGTTATTGTAGCACACAAAGAATAATGTGATATCTGCAGAAGGACTCGAGAGTCCAGTTTATCAAATTAATTTGTTCATTCTCAGATCATGACTAAAATCAATCAGGAATATGCTAATATGGATGTGTGAAAGTTCATTATGTTACTCTCTGAAGGTGTTGACATCTTATTTATTGAACATAAATGAACAAAAAAAGTTCAGTCAGTACAAACAAATTAAGCCCTACCCCTCTCTCCTTTTCTTAGTAAGAACAAAAATGGCCAATTTTCTACACCATGCTATGTCTACAAAGAAACTTTTATAGCATGATATAACATAATCACAGCACTAACCTTCAACTTTCTTGAGACATTCGACTCTGGTGAAAGACATTGTAGAGGGAGGGCCTTATCCATGGAGGCAAGCCTATAACTAGAATGAATGAGAGCAGACGTTAACCACAATTTCAAACGATATGAATTAGGTAAGGGCAGTCTTTATCCACAACAAAGGCAAACCTATAACTAGCATGATGCAGATGAGACAGCAGACTTCAACCGCTGAGGCTAGCCTATAACTAGCATGATGCAGGTGAGAGCAGAGTTTAAACAAGAGAGGCAAGCCTATAACTAGCATGAGGGAGATGAGATAGCAGGCATTAACCACAGAGGCAAGCCTACAACTAGCATGAGGCAGATGAGATAGATGACTCATTTGGGAGTTTGTTTTTCTGTTTTTTTGTTTTGTTTTTCCTTTCAGAACTTCTAGCCTCATCATTATTTTATTATAAGCCCTATAGCTTCCACACTTGTTTTGTTTTTCAATGACAAGTGGTCACACAGCTAATGCTTATAATGCTTGTCAGTGTTCTATCTAGAAAAAAGTGTTTGGGGGGGAAGCTTGTGTTACTGTAACCCAAGCTTCCCTCACCCCCAAACAATTTATAATTTTCTCCAGCGTGGAGTCAGTGTGAAGTAAAATTATTGTAGGGTACACAAAATCATACCTATAGTTATTATATTCTTGAGAAAGTGTATAAATGAGAGGATGGTCAATGAGTTCATAAATTAATTTTACGTGTTTTAACAGACTTGTAATGATTAATTATATCTTCTAAAATGTCATGAGACAGAGTATCAGGACCTTCAATGCAGATGCGCATAGTGTTTTCGAGTGTGGCCTCACCCATTCGGTTTCGAAGCCTCATCTTGATGAATTTCATACTACTGAAACTACGTTCAACAGTTGCTATTGTAACTGGTAGAACAGAAATAATTCCAGCTAGCCTAGACAAATTGGGGAAAGCATCTGCAATGTCACCATGGCTAATCAGCTTGGACAGGACTTGATGTATAGAACTGCTCCTGTACTGCATAAATATGAGCCACCTGAATAATTTCCATTCAGAAAGTGTATCTTCAGCTTCAATGTCAGGCTGTGAAATACATTCCTCTCCATCATATTGCACTTTCTGCACAGCTCCATAGAAATTTGTCAGTTCCAAAACTTTATCCACGCCATAATTGGGAAGTTTGTCTTCAGTGTCAGGAAGATGTTGTGGATCAAACACAGACATTGCAGAGATGAGATCAGTTGACCCCATTCTGACATTGATGTGATAAACTACACTCTGTATGTATGGACGGTAAATTCTCTGTAAAAACTTGGCTTCACTCACTTACAACAATATTTTTCTTTCCAAGCTGTGCAGGATCAGAAAAAACTTCCATATGATCTTTGAGCCACGTGCTGGTGTTTGGATGTTCTTTCAGTTCCTGTAGCCTTTTTATTGTATTACTCACCATCGTTGGCACACTAGCAAGATCAATTTGTTTGCTTTGCAAACTACCCTGAAGTTTGGCCACGATGTGCATGACATCTAACAGCATGTAAATGCTAGCTACAGTCTTGTATTTTGTTAACAGAACTGCTATTCCATGTGCTTCAGCATCCCCTGTATTATCATAGATTTCTTCAAATGTACCAACTAAAGCTGCTAAACTTCTACGCACTGCTCGTATTGACCTTTCGCGAGCAAGCCATCTGGTGTCACTAGGTTTCTGCATTTTTATTTCTGGACATTCAAGCTCAACTTGAATTTCAACCAGCTTTTCCGCCTACTTTGGGGAATAGTGAAACGATTTCCAGATGGTCAACAGTGTACCCAATACCCTTTTCACTTCCTGGTGTTCATTAGCTACATTAATGGAAGCGAGCTGTAGCTTATGACATCGGCAATGAATATAGAGAGCAGAAGGTGCCAACATCCTCAATCGTTTTTGCACACCAGTTTTATGGTCTGACATAGTGCTGGCGCCATCAAAGCCAAGTCCACGCAACTTCTCAAAGCTGATACCATGGGAGTTAAGAAAATCAGAAAGATATTTAGAAATGGCTTTAGCATTTGTTTCTTTAACATGGATGATTCCAAGGAAATGTTCAACTACCTTATTTTCGTGAAGCCATCGAGCACAAACAGACAATTCTTCCTGTGATGCAGAGTCTGTAGACTCGTCTGCCATCAATGAGTAATATGCACTAGATTTCAAGCTAACCAAGAGTTTTTCCTTGATAATCTCACTAATACTTGAGAGAAGCTCAACTGTTGTCGTGTAAGACTCATATGTAGCACTTTGCGGGCATGTATTGCGGTGCATTTGTAACTTAACATTCCCATTATCAATTTGCAACGTTAGAAGAGAGTTGAAGGTAGTAGTATGTGGAATATGGAATTTAACTAGGAAATACAGAGATCGAAGAAGTGTTTTCATTAATTCACGGTTTTCTTTCTTCTCTTCCTCACTAGCTGCCACTAGTTCAACTACAGTCCCTTGTTCAGAGAGAGAGAGAGAGAAATAGCCCTTTTTTCCATCGCTGCAACATGCCAGTCTGATTTGTCATGTTTAGATAAAAGAGATGTTGCCTTAACCCAGTTGCTCACAGACCTGCTCACCCATGCCCCTCTGGATTGCACTGGTACCTTCCCATGTACCTTAACAGCATGCTCTTACTCTTCGGATCATACTCTATCCAAGGATAGTTCACCTTCCACTTAGGGTCATACCTCAAATTATCCTTATATGACTTCATTTTTCCTTTCTTTCCAAAGGTGACTCTTCACTAGCTCTCTTTCTAGTAACAAACTAATGCTTGCTGGCAGCAGAACAGCTGGAATACTACTGCATGTGCTTACTGGGTGTGGTAGTGAATCAGGACTGAGGCTAGTGAGGTGTTGATGACCTTTCATAAGGATGGGGTCACAGAGTGACCACTAACACCTTATGTAATGCTATAGGCAGGCTGCTACCTAATATCTACTATATAGCGCAGACCTACAATGTGAAGGCAAGCAAATATTGCTATGCCAACGATACTGCTATGCCTATCCCTGGGCAGTTGTGAAATGTTGATGTCCAAATATCCTTGAAAGATGGGACACACACTAAGTGATGTGATCAGGCAGTACTGTGAGCTCACTTCGCTCGCCAAATGATACTAATTTCCTCTAAAATATTTTGGGGGGGAAGCTGGAACTTTTGGGGGGGAAGCTTCCCCCCCCCGCCCCCCCCAGTAGATAGAGCCCTGCTTGTATATAACTGTGGCAGTTCTTAGCATGTGCCAGCTGTAGTAAGTCCTTTCCAGCTGCAAACAAAACACTTGGCAGTTGTATTTTCTTGGTTTTTATGACAAAAATGGCTTATTCAGGAGGGAAGTGCATACAAATGAAAGTGATTATGGAAACTGATGTGGCAGAAGTGAAAGTGAGTGTATTAACTGTACGAATAATGATAACTACTGTGATAACATGAGGATGGAGCTGCTTTTATAGGAAGTGGAGACAGTATGACTGCTCCAGTCACAATGGGAGGAGATGGTATGGGTAATGGAAGTTATTGTGGTATAGGATATGAGAAGAGTCCTGAAGTACACCCTTTTAATCTGAAAGGAAAACCCCTAAAAATAAAATTTATTTTCTAAAGATTATCTTACGTAAAGGCTAAAACTAGTTACTAGCTACTTATTATAGATTTTTCAACAAGGACAACATCTTTAGGTCTATCATCTTGTCAAATTCACTATCTGCAAAAATGTTGGAGTATAAAAAGTATTTTTAATTAAAATTATCTTTTTATTCACTCATTTCGACTATAATAGATGCTCTAGCCTTTATCAGGTTTATTCATAGCTAAGGTCAGGATGAAACCTGAAAATGTACGTCAACAAAGTTAACAGTCCCTACTAGTCTTTCAGCTCTAGTGGTCTCTCTAGTATCCCATGAAGTGCAATGTTTGATGTACTTACCAGCTTTCAGAAAAGGTGACAATTTTTTTCATCATAAAAATACAATTTTTTCTGGCTTAAAAATCAGTAAATAGCTAGCTATGCACTTTAAACTACCAGAGCTTGCAGTCTCACATATGCCTAATTAGCATACAAATTCTACAAAAGAAGTAGGTTAAAACACAATCTTGCTAGACTGATAGTAGTAGGCTAGCTCAAATATTGGCAATGGATCTAGATTTGTGTGGGTTTGTAATATTCTTGTAGCCATGGAGAATGCAATGATGCATGCAGAACATTCATGAGCAATTTCCTGAAGTATTCTCTCAAAAATTGCATACAATTAAAAATAAAAGTAAAATAAAAAGTGATGTCTCAGCAACTTAAATTATGCATATGTGACCTTATGTGAGTAAAGATTCAATTATTCACATACATCTTGTGAGGGTGGTTATGCTTGGTATTCTGTTCTATTTTTAATATAACCCCTGTCTGCAGACTGTTCAAGAACACACACTTTCTCACTCACTCACACGCACAAACATACAAGCACACACACACATTCAAACACACAATAAGTGAGACAGAGAGACACACATGCAGACAGACAGACATATTCACACACACAACGACTGATACACACACACACATCACACTGCTTATAGTAGTAGTATTGTTTGCTCTCATATTCATGTCTAATGAGAACATTACAATGTGTGGCTGAACTCCAACCAAACTCTTGCTGCACATATGGAGTAGCAAAAAAGGTTGCAATGCTGTGCTGGTAGGTACATATTCTAGATGCAGTCTTAAAATACACAGAGATAATTACTACTGAGAATGTTCATGCTACCATAAGCACACCCACAACTTGTACATCTCCTACAGTGACAACAACCCCCGTAACCATGTTGAGCTCACCCACAACATTGACGACCAGCATGATGAACATCCCCACAACTGTGAAAACATCTGCAATGATAATGATCACACCCACAACAGTATTGGTCACACCTCCAATAGTGGTAGCTACACCCACAGCAGTGCTGACGATGCTCTCAGCAGATATAACCAAACCCCGTCAAGATGGTATAATATCTACTACCATGGTGGTAACCACAGCAAACATTCCTACAACCATGACCACTCCCACATCAGTTGTAACCGCACCTGGAGTAAAGGGTACGTCATCCTATACCCTGCATGTGCAATGGGTAAAGATTGTTATTGTAGCACATTGCATCTTTCAAAGATTAATGTCATGTAGAGTAGCCATAAAGAAAGATGGTGGGTCTTTTTTCTGTTGCAGTAGGATGCTAGTAGTGTAGCATGTACTTCTTAAAATTGCATGATGGAAAATGCAGAGCAAAACATTAGGGATAAAACATTCAATGAAGACCTCCATAGTTTCCAAACAATTATATTGCAAAGCAATTGTTATAATTCTAGATAGGTGGTTTTTATATTTTCACTGTTTTCTTAGTGGCTTTTGAGGTTTCACTTTTGATTTGGATTGGTGAATATTTTAGTAATACTCTACGATTCTCTAATATGATAGTAATCTCACGTGGGAACACTCAAAAATTTAAAATTTACCCTCTTAATTATTGCCATTTTCCATGATTTGCAAAGTACTTTAGTTTGGTAGATTTCTATGTTACACTGGCTAATAATTTATACTACTCTATGTTCATCACTGCACATGTGATATTAACATCCTTCTGGCATGGAGCCTTGAGATTTCTGTGTGACATCTGCAGAAGGAGAGTCCAATTTATCCAACTAATTTGTTGTTCAATCTCAGATCAGGACTACAATCAATCAGAAATATAATTAATTGCTAATATTATGGATGTGTGAAAGTTAATTCTGTCATTTTCTGAAGGTGTATTGAACATAAACAAACAAAAAAAAGTTCAGTCAGTACAAGCCCCTACGCCTCTCTCCTTTGGAAAAAAAATGGCTTACTTTAACCATTTTTCTACATTATGCTATATATTATGTCTGCAAGGAAATGTTTATAGCATGATAATTATAACATAGTCACCTCACTAACCTTCACCTTTCTTGAGACATTCAACTCGGGTGAAAGACATTGTAGAAGTAGGAGAGCATATCCACCATAGAGCAAGCCTAACTAGCATGAGGCAGATGAGAGCAGCCATTAACCACTGTGTCAAACCGCATGAAGTAGATAAGGACGGAATTTATCCACAAAGGCAAACATAATGCAGATGAGATAGCACAATTCAACCACAGAGGCAAGCTTATCACTAGCATGGGGCAGATGAGAGAGCAGAGTAACCGCAGAGGCAAGTCTACAACTAGCATGTGGCAGATGAGATAGCTGACTCATTTGGGAGTTAGTTTTTCTTTGCTTTGTTTTGTTTTTCCTTTAAGAACTCCTAGTCTTATCATTACTATATTATAAGCCCTATAGCTTCCACACTTGTTTTGTTTTTCAATGACTAGTGGTCAGAGCTAATGCTTATATGCTTGCATATAATGATATATAACTGTGGCAGTTCTTAGCATATGCCAGCTGAAGTAAGTAGCTACAGTCACTTTCCAGCTGCAAACAAAAACACTAGGCAGTTGTATTTTCTAGCTTTTTACGACAAAAATGGCAGAGGAGTGCTTACAAATGAAAGTGAGTATGGAAACTGACGAGGCAGTAGTGAAAGTGATTAACTGTACAACTAGTGATAGCCACTGTTATAGAAGTGGGAGTGATGAAAAAGATGAGGATGGAGCTGCATTTATAGGAAGTGGAGGCAGTATGACTGCTCCAGGCACAATGGGAGGCGATGGTATGGATAATGGAAGTTATTGTGGTATAGGATGTGAGAACAGTCCTGAAGTACATCCTTTCAAATCCTGATTAAGGGGGGAATAATGTAAAAAAATACACCTCGACAATACCAATCATATTTTCCACCCACTACCCTCTATCAACATACTTTTTGTACCAAAATGTAGCTTAGAAGATAAGCTATTTAATGGTGTATTTAACTTTTGTTATATATATTTTTTATGCCAAAGTGTCAGTGGAAATCCAGTTCACAAATTAAAAAGCCATTAATAATGCTAAGTGGCTGCTAGGTGGTTTATGGTAAGAGTACATGTAGTAGTTTCACCTAAACTATTTGAATAGGTATGATAATGCACCACAATAGAGGGGGGGGGGGGAATCCCATACAAACCACATGCAGATATGCTGGTCTATACTCTCATAACAGTGAAAATAAAATAGTTTAGGTTAAAGAGCACACAATAAGCATTCTGGTGTTATATAAATTATGGAGTTTGGGTGAGAAATGAGGGAGAAATTTGTGGAAATATGTGTAAATTCTTCTAATCTAATGCGACGCGATTCTTCTTCAGACTTGCTGGGTTTCTAATGAAAATAGTGGGTGCAAAAGCTGTCGTAACTGCATCATAGAATCTTCAAATGTTCTGAAACTTGGAATATGACTTCTATAATGAGCAGAGACACCATTTAAAATAGTTGTTAAAAAATGAAAGTTAGCATTTTGACATTATTCCCCCCTTAATCTGATGGTGAAAATCCTAAAATCAAATTTTATTTCTAAAGATGATTTGGATGTCTTTAACTACCACCTAAAGGCTAAAACATTAACTTGTAGCTTTTTCAACAAGGAACAACTTCTTTAGCTAGTTAATTAAAGTTCACAATCTGGCAAAATGTTGGAGTAGAACAAGTATTTGGTCTATCCATAGCTAAAACTCAGGGTGAAATTGGTTATTTGCCAAACATTTATGTCAACAAAGCTAACATTCCCTGGTAGTCTCTCAGCTCTAGTTGTCTGTCAGACATACATGAAGTGCAATGTTTGATGTACTTCCCAGCTTTCAGAAGAGGTGACAATTTTTTTTCCGAAATGATACTATTTGTTGCTAGCTCAAAATTCTAGCTACGCACTTTACACTACCAGAGCAAGCAGTCACACAGATGCCCAATTAGCAAACAAATTCTATAAAAGAAGTAGGTTAAAACACAATCTTGCTAGGTAGTAGGCTAGCTTAAATATTGGCAACTCTAGTCTATGGATAGAGATTGCTAATACCTTGAAGAGGTCTTAGTGGGTTCGTAATATTCCTGTAGCCATGGAGAATCCAATGAAGCATGCAGAACTTATTTTCCTGTCATTAGCAATTTCCTGGAGTTTTCTCTCAAAAATTGCATACAAGTAAAAAGTGCTGTCTCAGCGACTTAAATTATGGATATGTGACATTATGTGAGTAAAGATTCAATTGTTCACGTACATTTTGTGTATGTAGTTACGCTGGGTTATGTTGTATTTTATATATTATACTGTTCTATTTTTAATATAATACCGACAGTTCAAGAACACACACTCTCTCTTTCTCACTCACACACACACACACTCACACACACACATTCATTCAAACACACACACAGTGAGACAGAGAGACACACATGCAGACAGACAGACAGACAGACAGACATATTCGCATACACAATGACACACCCAGACACACACACACACATTAACACATGCACACACAGACACACATACACACTGCTTATAGTAGTAGTATTGTTTGCTGTCATATTCATGTCTAATGAGAACATTACAATATGTGGCTGACCTCCAACCAAACTCTTGCTGCACATATGGAGTAGCAAAAAAGGTTGCAATACTGCTGTAGGTACATATTCTACTATTCTGTAGAGTAGCTGTAAAGAAATATGGTGGGTCTTATTTCTGTTGCAGTAGCATGCTAGTAGTGTGGCATGTACTTCTCAAAATTGCGTGAGGGAAAATGCAGAGGGATAAAAAGTTCAGACATCCAAGGTTGTCAAACAACTAGATAACAAAGCATTATTGTTTTTTTCTATATGGCATTTTTGCTATTTTTTAGTAGCTTTTGAGTTTTCACTTTGATTTGGACTGGTGATTACTTTAGCGATTCTCCAATATCACGTGGGAACACTCACAAATTTAATGGTTACCTCTTAATGTTTACCATTTTCAAGTAAAGTTCATTTGGAAAGCACTTTAGTTTGCTCTATTTTATACTGGCCAATAATTTGCACTACACTACATACATCACTGTACATGTGACAGTATCACCCCCCTGGCAAGAGCCTTGAGATTTCTGTGATATCTGCAGAAGGTGTACCCAGTTTATCCAACTAATTTGTTGTTAGTTCTCAGATCAGGACTATAATCAATCGGGAATATAATTAATTGCTATTATGGAGATGTGAAAGTTCATTCTGCCACTCTCTGAAGGCTATGTCATGAACAAAAACCATCAGAAAAAGTTCAGTAAGTACAAACAAATTAATCCCTCACCTCTCTCCCTTTTCTTAGTAACCACAAAATGGCTTGCTTTAACCAATTATTTCTTCAAAGAAACTATAGCATGATATAACATAGTCACAGCACCAACCTTCACCTTTCTCGAGACATTCGACTCGGGTGAAAGACATTGTAGAAGTGGGAGACCCTTATCCAAGGAGGCAAGCCTAAAACTAGCATGAGGCAGATGAGAGCAGACATTAACCACAGTGTCAAACCACATGAATTATGTAAGGGCAGTCTTTATCCACAAAGGCAAACCTATAACTATAATGATACAGATGAGATAGCAGGCATATACCACAGAAGGAAGCCTATAACTAGCATGGGGCAGATGAGATGGTAAGTGATAACCACAGAGGCAAGCCTACAACTAGCATGAGGCAGATCAGATAGCCGACTCATTTGAGAGCTTGTTTTCCGTTGTTTCATTTGTTTTTTCCTTTCACCACTCCTAGTCTTATCATTATTTTATTATAAGCCCTATAGCTTCTACACTTGTTTTGTTTTTCAATGACTAGTGGTCAAAGCTAATGCTTGGTTGCATATAATGATATATAACTATGGCAGTTCTTAACATTATACCAGCTGAAGTAAGTAGCTACTGCCACTTCTAGCTGCAAACAAAACACTTGGCTGTTGCATTTTCTTGGTTTTTACGACAAAAAGTGCTATTCAGGAGAAGAGTGTATACAAATAAAAGTGTGAATGGGAACTGATGTGGCAGAAGTGAAAGCGACTATATAAACAGTTCAAATAACGATCGAGATGAGAATGGAGCTGCTTGTATATAGGAAGTGGAGGCAGTATGACTACTCCAGGCACAATTGGAGGCGATGGTATGGGTAATGGAAGTTATTGTGGTATAGGATGTGAGAAAAGTCCGGAAGGCTCGATTAATCTGAAGGGAAACCTCCTTAAATAATATTTTATTTCTCAGCTATCTTTAACTACCACCTAAAAACTAAAACCAGTTACTACCTACTTATTATAGCTTTTTTAACAAGGACAACTTCTTTAAGTCTATCAGCTAGTCAAGTTCACAATCTGGAAAAATCTTGGAGTAGAACAAGTATTTGGTCTATCACTAGCTAAAACTCAGGGGGAAACTGGTATTTGCCAAAAAATTACGTCGATAAAGCTAACAGTCTCTGGTAGTCTCTCAGCTCTAGTGACATCTAAGACATCCATGAAGTGCAATGTTTGATGTACTTCCCATCTTGCAGAAGAGGTGACAATTTTTTTTAGAAATGATACCATTTGTTGCTAGTTAAAAATTCAGTAATTAGCTAGCTACGCACTTTAAACTACCAGAGCTAGCAGTCTCACATATGCCTAATTAGCAAACAAATTCTACAAAAGAAGTAGGTTAAAACACAATCATGCTATATAGACTGATAGTAGTAGGCTAGCTCAAATATTGGCAACTCCAGTCTATGGATTGAGATTGCTAATACTTAGAAGAAGTCTGTGTGGGTTTGTAATATTACTGTAGCCATGGAGAATGCAATGATGCATGCTGAACTTACTTACCTGTCATGAGCAATTTCCTGAAGTATTCTCGCATACAAGTAAAAATAAAAGTAAAATAAAAAGTGCTGTCTCAGCAACTCATATGTGACCTTATGTGAGTAAAGATTCAATTATTCACATACATCTTGTGAGGGTGGTAATGCTTGGTATTCTGTTCTATTTTTAATATTAACCCTGTCTGCAGACTGTTCAAGAACACACACTTTCTCACTCACTCACACACACACACACAAACACACAAGCACACACACACATTAAAACACACAATCAGTGAGACAGAGAGACACACATGCAGACAGACAGACATATTCACACATACAACGACTGATACACACACACACATACACACTGCTTATAGTAGTAGTATTGTTTGCTCTCATATTCATGTCTAATGAGAACATTACAATGTGTGACTTACCTCCAACCAAACTCTTGCTGCACATATGGAGTAGCAAAAAAGGTTGCAACGCTGTGCTGGTAGGTACATATTCTAGATGCAGTCTTAAAATACACAGAGATAATTAATACTGAGAACGTTTATGCTAACCATAAGCACACCCACAACTTGTATATCCATACACCTCCTACAGTGACGACAACCCCCGTAACCATGTTGAGCTCACCCACAACATTGACAACCAGCATAATGAACATCCCCACAACTGTGAAAACATCTGCAATGATAATGATCACACCCACAACAGTATTGGTCACACCTCCAATAGTGGTAGCTACACCCACAGCAGTGGTGATGATGCTCTCAGCAGATATAACCACACCCAGTCAAGAGGGTATAATATCTACTACCATAGTGGTAACCGCAGCGAACATTCCTACCATCATGACCACACCCAAAGCAGTTGTGACCGCACCCGAAGTAAAGGGTATGTCATCCTATACCTTGCATGTGCAATGGGTAATGATTGTTATTGTAGTACATTGTATCTCTCAACGATAAATGTCATGTAGAGTAGCTTTAAAGAAATATGGTGGGTCTTATTTCTGTTGCAGTAGCATGCTAGTAGTGTAGAATGTTCTTCTTAAAATTGCATGAGGGAAAATGGGCAGCAAAACATTAGGGATAAAAAGTTCAACAAATAAAGACCTCCAAGGTTGTCAAACAACTATATTACAAAGCAATTGTGATTTTTCTAGATGGGTGGTTTTTTAATTTTTACTGTTTTCTTAGTGGCTTTGAGTTTTCACTTTTGATTTTTTGACTGGTGATAACTTAAGTAACATTGAGTGAGTGATTCCTTAATACGATAGTAAACTCTCGTTGAAAAACTCACATATTTCTTACTGCCTTTTTGAAGTAAAGTTGGTTTGAAAAGCACTTTAGTTTGGTAGATTATCAAATAATCAGCCTATTATACACTAGTTTATGTTCATTACTGCATATGTGACTGTATCACCTTTCTGGCATGAGGCTTGAGATTTCTGCATGATATCTGCAGAAGGAGAGCCCAGTTTAAATTGTTGTGTTCATTCTTAGGTCAGGACTAATAATTTACATTGGGAGATGTGAAAGTTCTCTCTGCCACTCTCTAAAGGTGTTGACATGTTATTTATTGAACATAAAACATACAAAAAAGTTCAGTAAGTACAAACAAAAATTAATCCCTTACCACTATCTCCCTTTTCTTAGTGAGCACAAAAATGGCTTGCTTTAACCAATTTACTACATCATGCTATGTCCATAGAAACTATTATATGATATAATATAGTCACTGCACTAACTTTCACCTTTCTTGAGACATTTGACTCGGGTGAAAGACATTGTAGAAGTGGGTCAGCCTTATCCACAGAGACCAGCCTACAACGTATGAGGCAGATGAGATAGCTGACTCATTTGGGAGTTTGTTTTTCTGTTTTGTTTTGTTTTTCCTTTCAAAACTCCTAGCCTTATCATTATTTTATTATAAGCCCTATATCTTCCACACTTGTTTTGTTTTTCAATGACTAGTGAGTGGTCAGAGCTATTGCTTATTTGCTTGCATATAATCATATATAACTGTGGCAGTTCTTAGCATATGTCAGTTGAAGTAAGTAACTACTGCCACTTCTAGCTGCAAACAAAACACTTGGCAGTTGTATTTTCTTGGTTTTACGATATTCAGGAGAAGACTGCATACAAATAAAAGTGTATATTGAAACTGATGTGGCAGAAGTGAAAGTGAGGATATCAACTGTACAAGTAATGATCGGTGCTGTGATAAGAGTGGGAGTGATGAACAAGATTAGGATGGAGCTGCTTTTATAGGAAGTGGAGGCAGTATGACTGCTCCAGACACAATGGGAGGCGATGGTATGGGTAATGGAAGTTATTGTGGTATAGGATGTGAGAAGAGTCCTGAAGTGCATCCTTTCAAATCCTGATTAATCTGAAGGGAAACCCCCCAAAATAAAAATTTCTATTTCTCAAGATGATTTGACTACCACGTAAAAGTTAAAATCAGTTACTAGCTACTTATTATAGCTTTTTCAATAAGGACAACATCTTTAAGTCTATCAGCTATATAGTCAAGTTCACAATCTGGAAAAAAAATTGGAGTAGAATAAGTAGTTGGTCTATAGTGAAAACTTGGGGTGAAACTGGTTGTTTGTTAAAAATTTACGTCAACAAAGCTAACAGTACCTGGTCTCTAATCTCTAGATGTCTCTCAGACATCCATGAAGTGCAATGTTTGATGTACTTCCCAGCTACAGAAGAGGTGACAAATAGACTATTTGTAGCTAGCTTAAAATTCAGTAAATAGCTAGCTATGCACTTTAAACTAACAGGGCTTGCAGTGTCACAGCAGCCTAATTAGCAAACAAATTCTACAAAAGAAGTAGGTTAAAACACAATCTTGCTAGCATGATAATAGTAGGTTAGATTAAATATTGGCAACTCCAGTCTATGGATCAAGATTGTTAATACTTTGAAGAGGTCTGTGTGGGTTTGTAATATTCCTGTAGCCATGGAGAATGCAATGATGCATGCTGAACTTACTTACCTTTCATGAGCAATTTCCTGAAGTATTCTCTCAAAAATTGCATACAAGTAAAAATAAAAGTAAAATAAAAAATGCTGTCTCAGCAACTAAAATTATGCATATGTGACCTTATCTGAGTAAAGATTCAATTATTCACATACATCTTGTTATGATGGGTTATGTTGTATTTTATATATATTGTTCTATTTTTAATATAACCCCTGTCCGCAGACTGTTCAAGAACACACACTTCCTCACTCACTCACACACACACACACACAAACACACAAGCACACACGCACATTCAAACACACAATCAGTGAGACAGAGAGACAAATATGCAGACAGACAGACATATTCACACACACACAACGACAGATACACACACACACATCACACTGCTTATAGTAGTAATATTGTTTGCTCTCATATTCATGTCTAATGAGAACATTACAATGAGTGGCTCACTTCCAACCAAACTCTTGCTGCACATATGGAGTAGCAAAAAAGGTTGCAATGCTGCTGGTAGGTACACATTCTAAATAAAGTCTTAAAATACACAGAGATAATTAATACTGAGAATATTCATGCTACCATAAGCACACCCACAACATGTATATCCATATACTTCCAACAGTGATGACAACCCCCGTAACCATGTTGAGCTCACCTACAACATTGATGACCAGCATGATGAACATTCCCCCAACTGTGAAAACATCTGCAATGATAATGATCACATCCACAACAGTATTGGTCACACACCCAATAGTGGTATCTACACCCACAGCAGTGCTTACGATGCTCTCAGCAGATATAACAACACCCAGTCAAGAGGGTATAATATCTACTACCATGGTGGTAACCGCAGTGAACATTCCTACCACCATGACTACACCCAAACCAGTTGTGACCGCACCCGGATTAACGGGTATGTCATCCTACCATGCATGTACAATGAATAATGATTGTTATTGTATTACATTGTATCTCTCAACGATTAATGTCATGTAGAGTAGCTGGAGAGAAAGATGGTCGGTCTTATTTCTGTTGCAGTAGCATGCTAGTAGTGTAGAATGTGCTTCTTAAAATTGCATGAGGGAAAATGCACAGCAAAACATTAGGGATACAAATAAAGACCTCCAAGGTTGTCAAACAACTATATTACAAAGCAATTGAGATCGGTGTTTTTTGCATTTTTACTGTTTTCTTAGTGGCTTTGAGTTTTCACTTGATTTTTTGACTGGTAATAACTTAATTAACATTGAGTAAGTGATTCTCTAATATGATAGTAAACTCTCGTTGGAACACTCACAAATTTCTTACTGCCTTTTTGAAGTAAAGTTGGTTTGAAAAGCACTTTAGTTTGGTAGATTATCAAATAATCAGCCAATTTTACACTGGCCTAATAGTTTATGTTCATTACTGCATGTGTGACTGTATCACCTTTCTGGCATGTAGCCTTGAGATTTCTGCATTATTTCTGCAGAAGGAGAGCCCAGTTTAAATTGTTGTGTTCATTCTTAGGTCAGGACTAATAAGTTAAAATGGAGATGTGAAAGTTCTCTCTGCTACTCTCTGAAGGTGTTGACATTTTATTTATTGAACATAAACCGACAAAAAAGTTCAATTAGTACAAACAAAAATTAATACCTAACCGCTATCTCCCTTTTCTTAGTGAGCTCAAAAATGGCTTGCTTTAACCAATTTACTACATCATACTATGTCTACATAGAAACTATTATATGATATGACATAGTCACAGCACTAATCTTCACCTTTCTTGAGACATTCAACTCGGGTGAAAGACACTGTAGAGGTTGGTCAGAGTTGACCACAGAGGCAAACCTATAACAAGAGGCAGATGATAGTAGACTTCAATCACAGATACTAACCTATAACTAGCATGATGCATATGAGATAGCAGACAGCGGCAAGCCTATTATCATGAGGGAAATGAAGCAGATTTTAATCACAGAATACAAGCTTATAACTAGCATGGGGCAGATGAGAGCTGATATTAAACACAGAGGCAAACATATAACTTTCCTATAAGAACAGACTTTATCCACGGAGTCACGTCTACATATAGCATGAAGTAGATAAGAACAGACTTTATCCACGTAGTCAAGTCTACATATAGCATGAAGCAGATAAGAACAGACTTTATCCACGGAGGCAAGTCTACATATAGCATGAAGAAGATAAGAACAGACCTTATCCACGGAGACAAGTCTACATATAGCTTGAAGCAGACTTTATCCACAGAGTCAAGTCTAAATATAGCATGGAGCAGATGAGATAGCCGACTCATTTGGCATTTGCTGAGTTTCATTTTATGTTAGTTTGGTTTGGTTCTTTCAGAACTCCTAGCCTATAGCTTCCACTCTTGTTTTATTTTTCAATGACTAGTGGTCAGAGCTAATGCTCATATGCTTGCATATAATGATATATAAGACAGGCAGTTTTTAGCATTTGCCAATTGCTGACTCATTTGGTTACAATTTGAAATCCTTCCAGTCCCTATTCTTATTCCTGGTCAAACCTTCAAAAAGAAATATTCACATTCAATTATGTAGGCTAAAACCAGAAGAAGAGTGGGTCATTATCAAAAAAGTGCTAACATAGATACCTGCCTTTTTAATACCAAATCTGTTAGCTATAATATTAAGGAATAATATTTAATACTGTACCTACAGAGTTTATTTGTATTAAGGAGAAATACTTTACATGTAGTCAATTGTATGTATTAAAAAGTGCCTATGGTCTGAACATTTTATGGAGTATGTGTAACTATATGTCTGTGTACAGAATTCACATCAGCACAATTCAGTGAAGGTGATCCCGAGAAGAAACTGGATGACTTGATAAGCTTGTACAATGGAACACTCCCACAAACAATTAGTAATGTACGTAAGAGACAATGTGCTAGGTTTGTGCATACTATCCTAGATTTTGATGGGTGTGGTGATGGGGGTGGGAAACTCCATCAAATATGGTAAACTTTTTTTTTTTCAATAGGAATCTGCTTCGGTATACAGTTTTCCTAGTGAAACTCTAACCAGAATAATAAACTCTTAGCACATTCATCACACTCTTTAACACATCAAATTTGGGTGAATCAGGTTAAAGTCAGCTCACAGTAGATCGACAGAAACACACTGGATTCACAACACACTGGATTCACATTGCACTGAGTTGATGCAGGTTGAAGTCAGCCGAGAGTGTAACTCTATGGGGCAACACACTGGATTCACATCACACCGGGTTGACATACATTTGAAGTAACCATATCGTTGATGGACTAAATAATACCCCATTGAGTCAAGCTAACTTGGTTGACTATGATTCTATGGGAGAACTCATTAAATCAACATTACACAAGGTCAACACAGATTAAATCATTGACTGAACCTTAAAATCATTTTTATATTGAGCTATAGCGGAATGTTGTACTCAAACTGGCTATAACCCATTTATCAGTTTAAACACCATATGGTGGTTTCAAGATGCTATCAAGAAACTCGGTTGTATCTCAGGCCCTTTTTTAATTTAACTCTACCTTAATTGATCAGTGAATGCCAAAATATAACTCTAGAAGCTGGGAAATCCCTAGTCCTTATCGTTGGGTTGCTAAGCTAAAATTAGAATACTGAATTGATGGTGTCCGGTATACCGCTAGGGAAGCGTTTGTGGTATTTTTTATATTGATTTCAGGCTGCCAGATGGGAAATTGAGAGATGAAAAAGGAAAATAAAATAAGTCACGTGTTGCATGTGAGAGCCTGGTTTGAACAATGATGAAGTCCAGACACTGAGCAAATAAATGTTAAGAGATAATTCTCTCGACACTGCCTGTTTCAGCAAAAAGACATAGAGATAATGAAGAAATCAATAAGGCTGTTCTTGGTAGGCCTAAACTATCTAGCAGTGAATAGAATCTATATCTGGAATTAAGCAGAAGAGAGCTCAGATCAAAGCATAATCCTTTCCCGAGATGTATGTGTGTGTTTGTGCAGGGTAGCCAGTTACTAATATCAATCATTTCTCTGGTATGGGTTACCAGCCAAGCAAATCTCTCAGTGCGGAACTGTTTGATAGCATCATCATTGAGCATTTCATTATCTAGTGCCAATAATCATCTGAAATCATTTGTGATTTGTTGCTAGGCAACCATTTTCAATAACCATAATTATTCCATTTTCATTAGACATTTTTTTAGTGGTTCCTAAACTAGTATATAACACTTACCTTTACAGCTGCAGTCAAAAGCTACTAGAAATTTACCAATGAAAGAGTTAAGGGAGAACCAGACCATTTCTGCTCGTTTTCAAAATATGACTTGACTGTTATACTATGTTTCATGTTTCAGTTTGCCATTCTTGGGTTATGATACTTTTTATGCTGCCCTTTCATTATATACCATTTGGGAAATAGAGGTGAGATTGATGAATAACATGGTATCTATAGAAGTGCATTGACGACATCTAAATATTTCTCTAACTCGGTCTTGGTACATAATTTTTTTAGCATCTCTAAAAACTCTTTTTTGTTCTATATACATAGCTATGAACAATCGAGATACATTTCAGTGTATGTGCTCTCTTCACCTGCCAGTTATGGGTTGTTGTTGTTTTTTAATTAGAAAATGATCACTATAATATATATTATGTGGTATATAGCAACACAAATGGTAAATTTAGCTGAGCAACAGTTAGAATGTAAAATGGTTTGTAAGTGTGTTTTTAATGACCTCGGTGTCACTGCAAGTAATTTAGCAATAGTTTATTGCAACACCACTATCGGAGTATTATTGGAAATCACACAGAATGTGATATCCCAAATTATTGACAATGGATGAAGCTATGACATTAAAAATAAAACCACAAAAATGAACAGGTCGTCCCATATACCAGAACAAATGATATTGGACCAGTAAATACGTGATTTCATCTTTGCTTTCCAGATTGTGATTGAATCTGCTGCAGATACCATTATCAACATATCAAGGGTGAGGGTGCTATACTTTCAAGTACGTCACATGAGCAACACATTATTATCACATGAGAAGAATGTTCACATGGTAAAAGTTCTTATAATTATGTACTGATCGTTGGAAGGTCATAATCATGTGATCATTACAATATTGCAATATACAAATCTTGGAAACCCCTACATATCACCTGAAATCAATCAACTAAATTAAGTGTCAAATATCCAATATCCAAGTATGTGGTATGAGTCACATAGGCTACCAGCAACATATTGAAGTGGCTGATTATTATTAGAGATAGAGGGTTGGTCAAATGACTTGACAGGTCCCAATCAATTCTAGCCCAATTCCTGCTGTGCTAGTCAAGTCCCAATCACATTCCAAGAATAAATAATATTGCATGTTCCAGAGAATGGAAAACACATATGCTATCGGGGTAAAGTGGGGGGAATTTAACTCTACACATCACAATATCAGGACAAAATTTAATTACTAGGCCTACCTCATAAGAGCAGCTTAAACATTTGGTTGGTATCAGTATGTAGTTGCGTCTATTTTTGTGTTTTATCTCAGGTAGCTGATTCTAAAGCTGGTGGGCTCTTCTTGAAATTCTTGGATTCGTTTGCACTCAGAGGATATAATTCAAGTGACGGAAGAGTCTCTAATGAGATCTTAAGTAAGACAGTAATTATTAGCATGTTAGATTGTGTAATGCAGTTTTACTATATGTTACAAGGTGGTATGCTACATGATAACTCGTATCATAATCTGTCAAATAGTGTTATGTGGTGGGGGTAAATGGTGACTCATTTTGTGCCACATGTTGAATGGTATAGCAAATTACAATTTTTTTATATTGGGAACATCATGCTTGAGCATTAGTACATACTAATTACCCTATGCTCAAATACACATGAGGTCTGATCTTGTATTGGTTGCAAAACATTGGTCGCAATGAATTGGTGTGCTATATTTGAAGTTCTTTACTTGATTTTGTTACAGAAGGGATTATGAAAGTTAGATCAAGACTGAGAGACACTTTTTTCGCAATGCGAGGTCTCTAACAATCTCTCGGTAAAATGCCTCCTCCTCATTTATTGACATTGTTGGAGAGTATACTTGTTGTTGAATATTGGGGGTTATAATTTATAATTTACAAATAATTTACAAATTTATGGATGAAGTTCATAACTTTGGTCAAAGTAAACATTCAATGCATATTGAATGTGAGCTGATGTTGATATTGTGAATATTTTAAAGCAACTTCGAGCACACTATGTAACAAACTGGTTTATTGCAATGATATGATATAGGTGAAGTGAAAGCATAGCTAACCATCATATTATACACAGTCTTAGAAAAGCAACTAACCTTTAGAAAACAATTATTTATCCTGGAAATACCACCATTTCTGATTATGCTGATTTTACAAGTTAAAAGTGCATAATCACAAATCACCTGAATGTGTATGAGTTTGGTCCCAAGCCATTCATTTAGTGTGTTTCATGTTTGAATTCATTCCGGTTTGAAAGGACTGGAGGAGGCCATTTGGAGATTGTATTTCCATGCCATACGAAGAGTACCTCAGTATGCACCAACCATGAGTGCTGGAACTAACTAATAGTTGGCATAGATGATCAACAACAAAAATGTTCTCAATAGTGAGATGAAAATAAAATAATGCATATGGTGGAAGTACAGTTACAATACACTCAAGGGAAGATTCCCTATAATGGTCTGATCCCTCTTTCAAAATGGCAGATGCTATCACAAGGCCGGTATCTGACCACAACACATCTTGGCAGCTTCTTGTCATCCTAAACCATGAAATCTTAAAGCATGGTTTCAGCTAAATCCTAAAGTCAGTTGATTCCTAAAGCAAGGTTTCATCTTAATCCAGAACCATGGTTTCAGCTCCTAAACTATGTACTTGTTCAGCCAACTCTTTTTAAACTGCCATTTCTTAGCTTTGAAGGCATGTGTGAGGAATTTACACCCTTTGGTTGGAATGAAATGTTTTTTGAGAATTAATTTCTCATTATTGCTGAGGTTTCTCAGGGATTTTAGTTGTACCTAAGTCTCCCGAATGTACATCAGGATGAATTTCACTTGAATCTGAAGCCAAAACACCACTGCTTCCTCTTATACCACTCTCTTCAACATTAACAACTGAAGCAAAACACCACCTCTTCCTCCTATACCACTCTCTTCAACATCAACAACTGAAGCAAAACATCACTGCTTCCTCCTATATCACTCTCTTCAACATCAACAATAGAATTAGTACATATGCCATGACTATCCTTGCTGCTACTCACCAACACAACTGCACTCCTTTTAGCATAAGCTACGAGAGAGTTAGACTGGTTATCTTCTGATGAAGAATCAGCACCACTCCACACTGAATGGGATGTTGAATCAGAGAGGCACTGCAATAACTGCCACCAGGTAGTGCTGAGGTTCCAGAACTAAAGTAGTCAATAAATAAATCTGGTCATGTTACATCAATCTGTCTCATAGGTATTATACTTAGCTATAGCTTACTTCTTGCTAGAAAAATATTGCCGTCACGGTCTTGGCTATTAACTTTACAGGAGGTTCTCTTGAGATAGAGGCCCTTTTAGACATTAGCTGACTCAACTGGTGCAAGATATATTACCTCAAACACATGTACTCCTCATTTTCTCATTTTGTGCTAAGTGTTGATTAGGTGTTGATTAAAGTTGCTAATGCGTGTTGTATTTTACCTGTTGCCTCATAAATATTATTAAGCTAAAAAAGAAGAAAAAAGCATAATGAATATCATTAACTTGGAGGGGGGACTTCAGTCACCAAGGTCCCCCCCCCCCCCCCCCCCCCCCCCCAACCTGGATCCGCCCATGGAGTAGGAAGGTGTATGCATGGAGAGGGTGTGTGCATGTGCATATGTTATGAATGTACAGGTTGATGTGTCGTGAATGAATTTATGTTTGTTTGTGTTTAGCTAATAATTTTTTTAATATGGAACAGTGACGGGTTGAATATAGCAAACTGAGAATTGAAGTTACCCAGTTAGACTCTTAACCAGAGTTGTGGTGCAGTGTGAGAGGATGGGACAGAATTTTAATGGCTGGACTACCAGAATTTGTTAGCATACCATAGCTAATATAAGCCAGTAGTTATTATAATAATTGCAATACATCCTGATATGTAGCTTTGGTCGTTAGAGAGGTTTTGTCTGATGAATACAAGAACCCTGACCTGCAACTGAAGATGTTGCAAGAACCTGAGGGGTCAATATCCATTCCAGGGGAACTACTCTCTGCATTTGCTTCGATGGGTAGAGGTAAACACAATTTAATGATATGTGAGTGAAGGTCATATTTGAACCTCAAACTATTTTGATTAGTTACTTAATTGTGATAGCTGTGAAATTTTAACTGCATTACCTGCAGAGAGTATTCTGCAATAAGCATGACCATGCACTTTTCTTATTTATAACATTCCTTCTCTCTCCCAAAGATCTGCCATCTCTAAGATATTTTTCCACCCACTCCACACAATAATGGTATTATACATGCAGTAGTCGATTTGGTGGAGATGGAGGATTTTTGCTCCTTCTATGACCATGCATATCTTTGTAGGAATTCGTGTTGCTTCTTATATCTTCAAGAACCTTTCAGGTGTTTTTCCAATAGACACAGAGGATAACAACACAAAGTACGTAGGTTTATGGACTGCTATTTATAATCTATATGTATATATAAAGTTGAAAATCTGTTTTGTTTGTTTGTATGTATGTATGTCTGTGTGAGGTGTGTATGGCCTATGCCTGGCCAAATACCTGAACTGATTTGAACCTAACTTGCGTCGAGGTTGGACCAGGGAGTGTTTCAAAAATGGTGTGGATATAAATATCGTCGTTTGGGAAAATATAACTCGTAAATTTCCATGGGATCATCACGCCAAATTTTCATTCTCCTGATTTCTACCCACCCATTTCAACTATGGAAACATAAGGCACAATTTCGTATAAACAACGTCGACCATTTCAAGAGAAGCATGAAGCTAAAATATGGACAGTTTTCAAATTTAATGTGTTTTAGTCGTGGCTATCACGATGTCTACTACTGCATCTGAGTGGTAGCCATAGGAGATTAGCTAGTATGTGAATGAGAACATGATAATGTCAATGACAGATTTGCAGTAATAGTCGATAAAGACAGTACATTGCTTCTAATTCTTCAACCTCTACTGCTATAGACTTTGAGCAAAGCGATATTATTGGTATCAGGGCCTTTGCGATCATGCAGTTCATTTTCAGGCTGAAAATACTTGTGAAGAGTTCATGGCAAACTCTGGTTTTGACAGTAGTGACTAGAGCACAAAATAGTCAGCTAACACACAAGACATGTAGCCCACATGCAAAATTTCCATTTTCTTTTGATCTCTCTAATGTTTTACTAATTTATTGTCAAAAATCGTGAGATAAATTTTTGTTGTTGACTCCAGCCACAAAATATAACAACTAAAAAATTCCAATAACCTTCTAGTATAAACTGTTTGTATATAAATGTGTGTAACAATCAATGTAAGCGGTGCTGTTTGTTGTCTAGGCCAAAACCTCCAATTTTCCTTAATAGAGATGTAGACATATGTCCATGTCTAATTATAACTTATATGCTTAATTTTGCAACAATAATTATTAGGCTAGGATCAGCTGTTGTGTCATCCACTCTGGGCTGCATGGGAAGAAGTTGTAACTCCAGTGATTACACCTTGAAAAATCCAGTTATAATTGAAATTCGGCATTTTAGTGATCTCGTGAGTTAAGCCAAAACTAGGCACTTGCACACATGCACCTCATTTCTTGTTGTTGCTGTTGTTATTGTTTTTTCTTTTATTCAGAGTGATAAGGTGATACCAGTTTGCTTCTTTTTGGATTTAAAAAAGTAAGTCTTAGAGGAACTAACCATGGGTGTCACAAAGACATGACCATAAGCCTCAATCTTTAATTAAATCTCTCAGTGATTTCAGATGATTTCTCATTCACATAAACAGATCTTTACTTACAAAGTCAGACATGCCCAATGTCAGATTTTGCGTGGGAAAAATCAATGGCAATGGGTTTCAGCCACTAGAGACTGCCAGCACAGCTTGAATCCTTGCTCTGTCAGACTTCTCACATTCAATTATTACGAGTCCTTGAAGGAAGTTGCAACTGACCTATAGTTAACAATAGAAAATAGAACATAATGTATAGGTAGATGAAAATTTAGCAGTGAAAGTGGAGGTGTTGCTTTCTTCAAACTAGCTATAAAGTAGTATGATCTTTTTAAATAGATTTAAATATATATATAAAATGACAAAATAATGAGTATATCTATGAATGCCTGTTAAATTATTGATGCTCAAAGAGATGGAGAGGAGAGTAGGCAAACTTACTAAGCAGAGAAACCTGTGGTGTATGTAAGGGGGGGGCTGGGAGTTTGGGGGGAGGGGGCATGCTGCTTCCACAAATGTGGTAGAGTATATGCTAATATTTATGAAATACACAGATCATGAGATGATCATGCATATAGTTAACAAAGTAACAGACATAATGTGTTTTGATATCTGCAGTTAACAACAATAAACAAGTTAGAAAGTGTTCAAAAGTGCTGGAGAACTCGAAGGTCACACTTGCTATAGTCCTCCACCACTCAACTATAATATACAGAAACTAGAAAACAAGCAAACAAAGAAATTAAAATCATTTGAAAAACAAAGCAATTTAAAAACCAACAGTTAAACAAGACTCAACCTATGTAGACCACAACCAGATCATGACTCTTTCTCATTTAAAGTGGTTTACCCCACTATCACACTGAGTGCAATCTTGTTTCTACAGGTCAACGCAATATAGTTTTTTAATGAAACATTTAGGTGATAGTTGAATCCGATTCTCCATCTCTTATTTAGTGATTTTAATAGTGAATATATATATATTTATATATATAATATGAAAACATAATAAGTTGCATTTTTTAACAAATCTGCTAATCTGTGGTAAGAAATTAAAAGCTAATGTGTTACATCATGCTCCATTTACAACAAAATGTGCGGCAAGGAAATAAATTCAGGAGCACCTCTTTTCTTCAGAGTGAAGGAATTCAAATGTAGGATTGTATAAGAATGCAGAAGTGGAGAAAATGGAGACATCTTTTTAATTTTGACATTTACCTCTACCATCAACTCATTCATCCTTATCTTCCTCTCACCCTCTTCCCCTCCTACTCTCTCCATTTCCTCCCACTCCTGTCACTACTACACCCTCCACATGCCACAGAAATCTTTGGTCATCTAGAGGTTGTAACCGCAACTCTACATTGTCCAACTCTTCCTTCTCCGTCTGTGAGTGTAATCACCTTACCCACTTTGCCATCTTGCTTAGTCCTGGTATAGAGGTAAGCATGATATTGTTGACTAGCAGATTTGTACATACATGCATAAATACATACAAACATACACACATGCATACACATTTTAGTAATACATGCTAATTAATTAATAATTTAACTATTTAGGAATCCTATGTACTGTTTCTCCTTACTGTTCCTCATTAATGTTATAGCAGGTATATCTACAGAGAGAATACAACTAGACAACTATTACATTAAAACTTTGCTAAAGTTGGCACATTGAAACCTAACCCAACAAATAAGGTGACAGAGAACTGTACTCTAATAAAAGAACACTGTAGTTACTGAAGTAGTAATGTTCGCATTGTTGACATTAAGTTCAACGAAAATACAAGGAGAAGAATGTTTGTGGCCATATTAGAACAAGTTGGAGACAAATTTATTGCCTGTTGCACTAGAGCTTATTTGATAGCGGTGTAGTAAACACTCTCTCATCCAAGCCAAGCTCAATTGAACTGTTGGTACCTTATATATTCATGCAAAGTACAGACAGTATATCAAGCAGTTACCTTATTGCTGTAGTCATCTGATTGGCTGTAATGTTATTCCTTATAGGGAACTGTCTGAGCTGAGTAGATAAACTAGAGTCTTCTCAGCTAGGAGAGTCCCCTCTGTATTGTATGATTATCAAGATACATTCTCTAATTATTTTATCAGAAGTGATAGAATTAGCACAGGGACTGAGCCAAGATCAGATATCAGACAGAGAGGCCGGGGTTGTGGGTTAGCTATACAGTACAAGGCTAACCATAACAGGAAGTGTAATCATCGAGTATAATCATGGAAAAATATTGTCCACCGAGACATATATTCAATTCATCAGACGGAGCAATAAACACTGTCCTTATAATTATGTGTGTATGAGATGCAACATCAAAATTTTGCTCTTGTGCTTATTTATATCACCACTGGATGGTTAAATGTAACGACAAAACCAAGTTAAACAAACACAGCTAAGTAAAAATTAGAGCTAGAAATGAGGAGGTAGAGCAAGTTGTGTAGAAACTTGGGAACTGAGGAGAGCTAGGCTATGGAAAATCAAACATGTGTGTGCATAGCTTACTCAATATACAGAGCTATAAATGACTTTGCATGTGTATCAGTTTAATTCTATGTTTTATCTTTCCATTCATTGTCATATGCCTACACTCAACACTCCATGTTTGAACATTGCTAGTAACAGACCAAAAAATAAAATGACCATTGTAGTCTTTTCCCTCTATAGCAAGCTAGAAAGAAAAAATGTGTCGAAGATTCTGTTTACCTGATTCACTTTAGGCGAATAACATATCAACGCTACTTATTTGATAGAGCTCTCAGCAATGAAGAAGGTAACTTGGTACTTTGTCACATGTCTTTAACAAAAGTTTCAGGCTAATTTAATATTTATTCCTTGTAAGTGAATGTTAATATTTTTGGCAATACTCTACTTTCTCTCTCTCTCCCTATAATTCTAATTAAGGATCAGATTATTTTAAACACATTTCCTTTTTCTCTCTTTCCCCATACACATCTTCCATCTTACCTCCATTTTCCCTCCTCTTTTCGTCCTTTTTCCTCCTCCACCATTACCAACATATTTTCGAAACCTTCCCTCCTCTCATTCATTTCACCTTTAAATCTCTTCTTCCCCTCCCCCACTCTAAAATTTCAACCCTTCGTCTACTATTTACCAGATTGTGGGGAAGGACAAGTTTGCTCTGGAGACCATCAGCTATCTGGGAGTTACCTTCTCTGTGTTATGCATGATTGCTACAATTTGTATCCTCACCTTCCTCAAGTGAGTAAACTCTCAATCTGCAGACACATATCCACCCAAGAACCAAGATTGTAGGTAGAGTATGGGTAACTCATTCGATGTGAAACCATTGGCTTGAATGGCTGTGATTTTATTAGGCTATGACTTGGTCAGAACTTTATTAGCCAGCCCTTATGCTAGACAACCCACATGGCTAATAGAGAGAAGGAAAAAAATCAAGAGTAAATCAGTAGATGAGGGTATACCACATAGTTATGGTGCATGGGCATGGATTGATATAATATCATTATAAAAGTTGTATACCAACCACTGTAAACAAATCTTCACACTCTAAGTTTTATTTTAATTTCTTTTTTACAGGTAAGCATGGGGGAAATGGGGGGAGAATAGGAAAAGGGTAAAGATTGGTGCTGGGTGTGGTACTAGGGCAATAGCTAGGTTTGTTTCAAAGCTTGCTTAAGTGGGTATGGCTTAGAATATTTGAATGTATGGTATCGTAATGAACAGAAGTTTATGTCAGTAGTTTAATAGTGGTAGAAAAAAGAAAATTGGAAAAATTCATGCCCTTTTTTGCAAAGCCATTTTTAGCCAATTTAACAAATTTATCTCTTTGCAGGGCACTGTGGGACATGCGCACATTTATCCATGTCAACCTGTGCATCTGCCTCATTATATCTCAAGTTACCTTCGTTACAGCTGTCGATAAAACTGCCATAGAGGTAATTATTAAACATAACAAGGGCTTCAACCCTCTATGAGTGTTAGCCTTTATATCAAAATGTATGTTTTAAGCAGTTTTTACATCATTTAAAATCAGCTATAGTAATATGCCTCCAATGCCAATAGTGACCAATAGTCTGCTTTGTTTATTCAGTATTTTGGGGGTTTTCTTGGTTGTTTACACAATATATGTTCTGAAAATATGCCAAACATTTTTTATTGCACGTAGGAATTGTGTCAAGCAATTGCCATAATGCTTCATTACTTCTGGCTCACCACCTTCATGTGGATGTTGATGGAGGGTGTGGTCTTATACATAGTTCTAGTACGTGTGTTTATCAAGCACCAGTATCGCTACATAATGGGCTTCACCATGGCGAGCTATGGGTTACCTGCCCTCTACGTCTTCTGCGTGGCAACACCGTTAGGTCTCACAATCAAGGATAACCAGGGACGTCCTCAATATGGAAGCTCCAATGTGTCTGATGCGTAAGTTGCAACTACCTTGAGATTACTATTTGTATATATGTAACAGTGTTGTGTGTATGTTGTAAGATCTAAGCATTTTGACATGGAGAAGAAATGGTACAAGAAACTGTTTGTCAATACAGTTAATTAAAATACTATAGCGGACCTTCACCAAGCAAAAAAGGAAATTAGTTCAAAGGTTTTTCAAAGACAGGTCTGAATATTGATGAAAGTTAGAGCACCAAGCGCACCAACAGATTACTTGTAATGTTGAAAATCTGAACGTTCTAGTTATTTGTTTATTAATCCTATTTGCCTATTATATTAAACTTCTCAATAATCAATTTCAAATTTACTCTCTCGACATTCTAAAGCCTAACATGAGCTCCGTTGATTAGATGCTTTAGCCTTCATCTGGACATTAAGATTCATGTGAGCCTGCTATATACTGGAAGTTAGCTATTCATAATAATAATAATAATATAATAATATAACAACAACAACAACAACAACAACAAAAATAATAACAACAACAATAATAATAATACGATATAAAAAATAACAATAATCAATAACATCAATAATAATAATAACAATAACAACAATAACAACAATAACAACAATAACAACAATAACAGCAATAACAACAACAGCAGCAACAGCAACAACAACAGCAACAGCAACAACAACAACAACAACAACAATAACAGCAACAACAACAGCAACAGCAACAGCAGCAGCAGCAGCAGCAGCAACAACAACAACAACAACAACAACAACAACAACAGGCTTTCCTGTCATCTGCTTCAGGTTCCCTCGATCTAGTTCATCAAATATTGCCCTGTAGATTTGAGAGCTGTAGTTATCCTGCCTTTGAGTTGGGTATGGAGGTTTGGAGCAAAGACATAAATGTTCCTACTCCCTCAGATGAGTCCTCCTTTTCCCAAAAGTGTCGGGACACTCCGCAATATGAAGGCCTGCTAGACAAGCTTGTGGAAGGAGCACATGATGATACTGCACATGCTCGTGTCAGAGCGGCTACCAAGACTAGGCAGATGCCTGGCTCCATGCCCACCTTATATTTGCAGTCGGTTTGAGGATGGATGACAATTTGGTTCGTTGCCACAGGTCTTCGTCTTGGTGTACCTCTTGGTAGTCCTCGCCAGTGTCTTCAGTGTGGAGATCCAGTTGACCAGCACGGTACTCATGGGCTTAGTTACAGAAAGAGTCAGGGCCGCCACTCTCGACATGCTGCTATCAATCAAGTCATCCAAAGATCGCCAAAATCCACACCCACCTGGAACCAGTAGGCTTGGATCGTGATGATGGCAAATCTCCTGACGGTGTCACAGTTGTACGGAGGAATGGGAAGGTTCTGGTTTGGGATGACACATGTTCAGACATGTTTGCTCCCTCTTATGTGGATTTGCGGTTTGGAGATCTGGAATGGTTGCCAACAGAGCCGGATTCCTGAAGAAACAGAAGCACAGGTCAATCAGAGACACTCAGTATTTCATTCCTCTGGGCTTTGAGATTACGGGAGTATTTAGTGATGAGGCCATGTCCTTTATTAAGGAGTTAGGCAGGAGGAGACTAGGGAGGATAAGGCCCATTTCTACTTGCTCCAATGTTTGTCGGTATGAATATAGTGTGGAAATGCTGCTGCTGTGCTGGGAACATCTTGCGTGCAGGAACTCAGACTACTTTTTAATTATTATTGTTGTTGTTGTTGTTATTGTTGTTGTTGTTATTGTTATTATTATTTATTTATTAAATATATAATAATAATAATAGTAAATTAAAAATGACAAATAAAAAATTAAAAAATTACAATTTTTTTTTAATTATTAAAACTAAAATAAACAAATAAATATATAAATAATAAAAAATAATAATAATAATAATAATAATAATTAATTAATTAATTAAACTAAAGAAACAAACAAACAACCAAAAAACAACACACACAAAAATAAGGAAAGAAATATATTATAAAATAATAAAATATATAATTACAATAATAAACAAATAAATAATATTAAATGTTATAATAAATAAATAAAATTAAAAATAAATAAAGTAAGTAAATGATGACTTCACGTTCCAACTCTTGAAAGTGGCTCCCCGACCACCAGGCAAGTCAATTCCACAGTCTTGATTGAACTGCTCATACTTTGATGCTCGGCTGATCCTTCAATAGCAATTCCCTCTGTCTTCTGGACTGGTTCAAGATGGTGGCAACCTCTCACAAATAGTATGTCCATTATCCCATGCATGTTCAGCAATTGCAGACTTCACCTTAGCACACTTTTACAGGCATCTTGATGTTCTTTATCTGGATCCTGTGGAAGTAATTTTTCGAATGTCGACGAAAGATGACAGCTTGCATGAGAGGATTACACTAGGTGCTGACAGGATTTCTAAACTGTTGGAGTTGTGCCTAAAATCCACCAACTTCACATGTCAAGAAAAATACGACAAGCAGAAACAGATTGCAGTAATGGGCTCTCCAGTATCTGCAGTGGTAACCAATTTTACATGGAATTCTTTGAGGAATTGGAACTCAAAACTACCATGCTGAAGCCAAGGATTTGGAAGAGATATCTGGATGATACCTTCTGCATTGTGTAGAAGTGAAGTGAGCAGGAGTTGTTAGACCATCTGAAAAACATCGGCCATATATAAAATTTACCATGGAGCTTGAAATGGACAGACTGTTGCCCTTTCTGGATTAACCACCTACAAGGGAAGGAAGAAACTGTAACAGTTTGCAGAAAACGCATGCACACAACTCGTGCCTTAATTATAGATCACATCATCCTATTGACGTCAGAAGAGGAGAGGTGAAGAGCTAGTATGATAGAGAATAGTAACGACCTTTGGAAGAAAGAACATCAATTCAATAGGGCCTTTATAGAGAATGGTTATCTGCAAGCAACCTATTGTTCTGTGGATGTAATATAAATGCAGATAGGAAAATAGGCAATCTGGTCTATCCTATGGTAGTGAATGCTCATGTAGCAGGGATTAGTGAAGACAACAGAATGGTCTACAGGAAGTTCAACATCAAAGTCTTTTTCAGATCGGGAAGAACCCTGAGGACTCATCTGAGCACAACAAAGGATGTTTTACCAGATAATATGCATGCATGTGCTGTGTCCTGCATACCTTCTAGCTTGTGGAAGTACTACATAGGGAAAGACCATCAGAAAACTGGAGAACAGAGTGAAATAACTCCCGAGGACTGAATTTGAAGCAATAACCATCATAATTATTCTTAGTTTATTTTTTTATATATACCAACAGCAAGGCAAGTCAATTCTACATTTTCGATTGAAACGCTAATACTTTAGTGCAAGGCTGATGTCCGATGCCTCCTTCACTAGCAGTTCATTCTGTCCATTATCTAAAGCATGCTCGGTAACTGCACACTTCACTTTAGCACACTTTCTAGAGGTATCTTGATGTTCTTTTTCTCTGGAGGCCTTGGAAATAATTTTTGGAATGTTGACAAAAAACAAGAGCTTGTGGGAGGACTACACTAGGTGCTGACAAGATTTCTGAACTGTTGGAGTTGTGTCTAAAATCCACTTACTTCAGGTGTCAAGAAAAATACTATGAACATAGCACAATTGTTGATGATGTAGTCCTAAACATTTTATATGCATGAAAAATATTATTGTTTGGAGGGCCGCCATGAAATTTAACAGGTAATTTTCCTTGGGAAATTATTTCCCTGTTTGGTATATAGCTGACACTTGATTTGCTAGCTATCAACTTTATTGTATAAAATTATTGTAGTACATGTACTGTCTTATGAATTTTTTGTTGTTGATATACCATTGTTGTTTATGTTAACAGATGCTGGCTTCATTACGGCAAACATTTCAACTGGGCCTTCATAACTCCTGTCATTGTCATTATTGTCGTATGTTAATAGAGTATCATTATAGAGACTATGAATAGAAACACCCTATTTTTGCTCTAATGGGGTATAAATCCCTCTTTCAATAGTATTTGACCTTGAGGAGAGTTTACTTATTTAATTAATGAAATAGCATTCGCTCTATAACAGTGTTTGCAGCATGCATTCACACACTATGCATGTATACATATAATTGGCTAGCATTCCAAGTATGTTGATCCAAGTGGGCATTTAAGATTGCGATATTCTGGTAGTCTGTCCTTGGACTAGAGATATTACAACAAAGCAACCACTAACTCAAATTCTCTAGCTCTTGAGATCTTGCTATGAACTTGCAATGTGACTCATAATAATATTTTATTCTTCATTGTAAGAAATATTTCAAAGTTTTTAATTTCGTAAATGAATAACATAAAGAAAAATTAACCTACGGTAGAATTATCAAGCAAGTAAACTATATTGGTTGACTTAACTAAAAAAAGGAAATAGAAATTTACCCATGTAGACCAAACAAAACTTTAACGTACAAAAAAACATGTAGCTATACTAAATATACAACCTTTTTCTAATTGGTTAAGCTAGTTTGAAGTAGATTAACAATAGCTTAATGTGGACATACATTAGATCAACATAAACCCTGTTGAGAAAGGTTGAAATAGTTCGAATATGATACCATTGGAAGACACCTGGACTAACATCACACTGAGTTGAGGCAGGTTGAAGTAGATTGACCATAGTTCTATATGAAATTCAATGGCACTCCATTGAAGCAGATTGAAGTAGGTTAACAATTGCTTCATGGAGATATACATGGGCCAATATCTCACTTGGTTGAGGCAGATTGAAGTAGGTTTGACAATTATACTCTATGGGAAAAGATGGAATTTTGTGCAATGCCCTGGTGTGTTATAAGTAAGATTATCTAGGAGAGTCTGTCGTATCCTATAGAGTTGACAATGGAATTATTTTATGTTATTTATCTTGTTTTGGTGTTTTCTTCATTTTGTTGTTGTTGTTTTTGTTTTTGTTGTTGTTGATTTGTTGCATTTGCATGTCCCTTGTTGCAGGCTAATATTGGATTCGTCATCATGGCTATTTGCATCATGCAGAAGCACAAAAAAAGAGTTAAAGGAAAGTCCATGTTGAAAAATGCTAGGTAAACAACAATAACAACAAATACAACCACGTTTTGTAACTAATAAAAATTCTATTTATCCTAGTGATTGGCTGAAGACAATCATATCTCTTGTGGTTGTCATGGGGATAACATGGATAACAGGAGTCTTGGTGTTTCATAAAGCCCTAACTTTCGTGGCCTACATCTTTGCCATTACAACAGCCTTACAGGTACTGTGGTATATAGTCCTGTGAAGATGTGACAATCTAATTTTGTGTCTTGAATGTTTAATCCTTGAAGTATTTTTGAATCACTCTCTGTTGGTAAACAGCTCATTGTAGGTACAATTACCGGCCACCAAGTAATTGTGTGTGTTTTTAATTAACAAGTTTAAGGCCATAAACATTTTCAGTGATAGTTATCGTAGAATTGCAAAAACAATTGGCTGTTATTTGGTATAACAATCATCTCCACAAAGTATAAGCAAAGAAAAGTGACTTTGCACTAACCAGTTTTATCTACAACAAAACTTACAACAAAGAGATCAATCCAGACAAAATGCCTCATTTATCAAAGCATAGGGATTCCTAATGGTATCCAGTCAGTTTAGATTCCTGTGCAACAATTCTCAGCAGAAAAAATTCCAAAATCTAGTAACATACAATTTTCAAGATAGCGTTCACATATTCTCTATTATAATAATATAACCAGAAAATTTGCTTTCAGCTAACATGAATGCATTAGCAGTGCTCTCATTATATTGGTTTGGCACACATTTCAAAATTACATGCCTAAAATACAAAAATTGCTCATACCTCTGCTAAAGCTTTCTTAGAAGTTTATAGACAGTTTGAGCCAGGGTTTTGGCCAATATTAGCTCCTGAAACACCCTGAAACTTTGGCTAAGGTAGTACTAAAAAAAGTATGTCGCAGAAATCCTTCCAACAATATAGCACACAGAAGCGCAGTTCTCCAAACTTTAAAAAAAGGTCGGAAAAATGATGTCATCAGCATCATCATCATCTTATTGGCTGCATAGATTTCATTTATTTTTATGCCATTTTGTAGAGTGCTATCTGGGAAGGTGCCTTTTGGTATCACTTTAGAGAGCTACTTAAAAAAAGGCGACTTCCAGTTGATTTTTGCATATATAGTTTGTCTAAGATGCCATCTTTGAACGGCGTGCGCAACCCAAATTGCTCGATCCTTTACCAAATCGCTGTGTTAGACGCGTTGGATTGAGGGTATGGCTTTTGTAGTGAAGAATCAAAGAAAGATTGCTGAATGTAGTTACTGAAGGGGGAAGCATTTTAGGATTGTTCCTTATGGCATTCCAAACCACTGGACCAATCTGTCCCAAACTTGTCATGCATGCATATATACCAACTTGCCTTGGGAGTAACCTGGGCTAGGTCTGACCAGGACACTCCTCTTCGTGTGGGCATTGCAGGCATATATAGCATCAAAACAGTATTCCAATTCACGAAAGCTTTAAAAAATAGTGGGAAGAAGTAATACGTAAATAAACTTTACTAAATAAAAGAACATGTAGGGTTGGCTTTGATATTGTGCTGTCATAACAATCACTCCATTACTGCCTCCACACAACCATAAGGGACCTCATAAACTTCAGCAATAATATATTCTTGGATAACAATCCCTACAATACTGCCTCCAGAACGGACAGCAAAATTGTGATAAATAACTGATGCTAGAGGGTATATATAGCAGCACATTTTCTTGCAAAACTAAGCTTCATACCTTATGTTAGAGTAATCTGGATTTTATCATTATTTGTGACGTCCCTTGTGGTTGTGGAGGCAGTAATATAGGGATCGTTATCCAAGAATATATTATTATTGCTGAAGTTTATAATTATTTGTGAGGTCACTTGTGGTTGTGTAGAGGCAGTAATGGTGTGATTGTTATGACATCAAACCAAGTCTACCTGTCATTTTAAGTTTTTTTAACGTATTACAATAATTATATATATATTGCTATGACTATCATATATTTCCCCAGTTGGGCCTAACGTATTTCCAATGGGCATCTTTTCTATCATTTGCACATCATTGCTCAGTACACTTGGTCACAGTAACTTAGTTAACTTTAATGGGATGTAACTCGGGTGCAATCGTCTTGATCATCTGCATCTTCTGGCACTTGTGACAAGTGCTTAGCTAAAGGTATAAAAAGTAACATATTATTAGCTATATGGTTACAGCACTATTCAGTGTCAATGTGATATAATAAATTTCAACTTCAATTAACAAATAAGTAGAATCAATACAGTATTGTTAATTTTGTTACACGATTTACGAGTTTCTTAATTAAGCTTTAAAGTTGCGAACAAAATATAATGCTCACTGCTCATAATTGCTCACTCAATCTCTCATTCTAGATTGAGGAGGTAGGTCTTGATTTGAAGCTATAAATTGGTCTGCTTACAAATTTGTTTCCTCCTCAATTCTCCTTAGGATAGTGTTATCGAGAAAAAGCTGAGCAAAGTCAATGGGCGCTTTTCCTTCCATATCAACTGTGCAACCAGATGTCTGCCTGAATGAGATTACCACTGGAGCTGCTGGTACTGGAGCTGCTGGCCACTGGAGCTGCTGGCACTGGAGCTGCTTGAACTTTCACTGGAGCTACTCCTATGACCTTCTTCATAGTTACACTATCCACAACATCTTCACCATCCTACACACCCTCTTTACCATCCTCCACACCTTCACAATAATTCTCATCAATATATCCACCAAAATCATCATCACTGTCATCTCTTTTTAACATACACAGCACTTCAGCTCTATTATAATAATTATCTATCCATCACTTGTATTCAGCACAATACTTTATCAAGCATCTAGAGTGAAGGTACATAACCACCTTACATAACCACGCTTTGTCCAAAGATATTTGATAATTCCAGGTCAGTACAAGTGAATTAAACACCATGAGCAGCTGTACTAATAAGCAGACAATAGGCAGATGCTTCGTGAGTGGCTGTACCGATAAGCAGCACCTTACTGTGAGTCAATAAAGCATTAGTCCAGTCAAAGAGTTAATATTTTTACAAATGAAGTTTTTACATATTTAAATACAGAATAAAAACATCTTGGAATTTCCCATAAAACCTCTGCCAAGTAGATGATATCAGTGTCCCAATGACACTGTGGTCAGAGGGTCAGAGGTACAAAATAAAGGTTAGGACTGAATTTTAGCCGGATCGGATTGATACTACTACTACTACTACTAATCTACTACTACTACTGAAAATATCTTTATTAATGCAAATGTCTGGGAGGTCGAGAAAACTCATTGAAAGTTGATTTTGAGAGAATTTTTTTCTCTCCTCACTCTGGTGGTGGCGGCGATGGTCATGATAGGGCGTGGATGGGTCAAAAATGGGAGAAATGGCTGGAAACGGTCTGGAAGGTCGGGAAAACTCATGGTTTTTGGGGGGATTAGTTACTTATAATTATCAAGACATTGTATAAATAATTATGGCACTCGTTTGTTATTCCCCCGCCACCAATGTTTTGAATGAATCGAATGTTACTCTTATTCTCCCTCCCCCAATGGTTTGTGTTTTGAATGTCCAGATCGAAAATGAATTTTCTGAACTTGTCAAACCTTATCCCAGATAAGGCTGCTAGCGTCAATTTCCTTCAATAGTGGGGGGGACTCCAAAAAACTCGTTATTGCAGCAACAACCACGCAATGACTTTGGAACTTCGTGACAAGGGAGACAGATGGAGGTGTCACCGTTGAGGTTGTCGAGAGGAGAAGGGGTTGCGAGTAGGCATGTGGCTTGAGAAATTCAAGCTGACTTACAGAAAGCAGAAAGATTATCCTATTTATTTATTGCTGGCTGGTCGCGGCAGCTTACTACTATCAAATTTTCCGATCATGAACTAGACATTGATTTGTAATTGACATTGATTTGTAATTTAGTCACAGGTGAATAACAAACAAGTGCCATAATTATTATCGCAATGAACTATTGGGCAGAGGAACTTGCTAATTGGTGAGCTATAAATTGAAGTCGATGTGATTTACAGAACCTCTTTGTTGTCACGTCTTAAAGTGCACACAGCATAGAATGTTGGTATTTGTACAGAATGTTGGCAATACTTATGTTATCTGAATGCCAATGATTTGGACATACCAAGAGGTGGTTTTCACCTACCAATGATGTCAAATCTGTCAATTCTTTTTCTTATTCCACTCTGCTCCTTCGCACTCGTGTCACAACTGTATTTTCCATTCTTAAGGAAATATTCGATCTTCCGCTGATATACTGCAGGGTCCTTCTCTGTCCTCACCATCACAATTCAGCTCCACACGAGGGACAAATTTGGCAGCTGACTTTATTGATGCGTGGTTTATTAATTTTGCGCGGCTGCGCTTGCGCGGTGTAGCAAAAGGGACAAATATGGCAGCGGGACTAATATGTATATATGCTGGATACACAACTAGACTTTGATTTGTAATTGACATTGATTTGTAATTTATGCGACACCGGGACATTAATTTTATATACGGCGCGAATTTTCGACCACGCCCCTTAATTAGCGTGCGTGACCACGCCATTCATTTTATACGCGATTTTTTAACCTAACTAACCTCATCATATAGCTGTGAGGTAGTATTCTCTGTAGATTTCTGGAAGAGGCGGTTGAATTGATCCATTGAGGGCAAGATAAAAGAACAGAGGTTTCGTCAGAGGATTCTCAAGCCTTGAAACAATGCTATATACAGACCTTAGCTTCCTCACAAGACAAGAAGAATGACTTCAAACCATCATACTGCCTGAGGTAACGATTCACACACTTCAGCAAGCTGAGCCATCGTGTGGGGCAATGCTTCAAAATCACCCCTGGCTCAGTGGTGAAAAGTGAACACCATGACAAATTGCTGCTCTCTTGCTGCTATGGAAGTAGTAGAATATGTCGATGAAGAGCTGGTCAATGTTCACTGGGAGTACCTTCAAACCAGCTTTGACTGTTAAATCAGCCAAATGGCAGATGCAACCAACATCATACAAAGTTGGGATCTCATCCTTCTGCACACCTGACCTCACTTCTTTCATAACATTGGTAGTATCAGACATGAAAGACACAGCATTGTCAAAGCTGAGCCCATTCTTAGTCAGTGACTCCTTCAAGGCTTGAAACAAGTTGGTAGCTATATCAATGTTCACAACAGGCATATCCAAGAATCTCGTCCGTACTTCACCTACATGTGGATCAAGAAGCCTCTAAAGAATTATGCAAGACTTATCCCTCTTGTCATGGGATTCATCAATCATCAAAGAGAATGGACCACTTGACATTGACTCCATAACTCTCTGTGTGAAGTAAGGAGCAAGAGCTTTCTTCACTATGGCGGTGGTTTTGGTGTGGGAACAGGATAATTTCTTTGCAATTTTAGAGTCTGGGAACATCTTGCTGAAAAGCTTGGTGGCATGGTCACTAGACAGAAAGGATATGTTGTGCTTAGCAACAAATGTAGCCCACCTGACCTCTGCTTCGATTACTTGATCACTTCTCTGATGCTGGAAGAGAGAGGTGATTGGAATAGTTGATAGCACAGCCTTTGACATATCCTATGTTTCTTGCTCTTGAGGTGAGATGTGACGTGAGATGTGACATCATTACGGCCACCATGGGTTACACCAAAGTCGATTGCACACAGAGTACATCGGGCATACAAGTGACCTAAAATGAAGGCAAGACTACTGACATTACTATTGCATTGAACACAAGCAGCACAATGTACCCATGATGTTATTATTTACCCTGTATTTGCTGTATACCATTACTTACTTTGTCAATCAATTTCATTATATATTTTTATTTATACCTTTGAAACTCTTGCCTATCCCTATCCCCTGAAATTCTTTGATCCATTTATTGTCAAAATGGCATTCTCTCCTCTGCTACACTATATATATATATAGCCATTTTGATAATGTGCTGAGAAGTTTCACGTGAGTGCCGCACCTCCAATCGAAACGAGGTCAAAGGTTGTTTCGCACACCCGTAATTGTTTATCTGAAGTTTTTCTCTGCTAAAAAGTGTCCTGTTTTTGTTGCTTTACGAGTGTTAAAGGACTAAACTAAACAAGCTTGAGACTGCAGTAGCCATCTAAGCGAGTGGAAGCGCAAGGTGCGCGTAGCTGTAAATTCCGGGACATTTCCGGGACAAGGACACCACCGGGACAAGGCTCAAAATTCCGGGACTGTCCCGGGACGGTTGGCAATCTCCTATCCACTTAGCCAGTATTATGTAAGTGAGCAACAGCTTTGATCTGTAGATAGCCTGGGAGCCAGGTATGTGCTATGGGAATCCTGATCATCCCAAAACTATGTATTCCCTGTCATAGAGAATATCCTAGCCATATTAGGTGAGCATCAGCTTTTGAGATTTTGGACATCCATGGATAATCCCAAGATGATTTCCAGGGATCTCCATGGTACCCTGGACACAGTATGTGACCCTGGATACTCCTAGCCTGGTGTAGGAAACTCTCTTCCCTTCCTAAATCTTGGGGGTGGAAGAAAAGGGTTTGGTGTCCCTAGCACATTCGACTTGTGCAGCACCTTCCACATGTTTGTCCAACCAATGCAACACAACTTTTGCATGTGTAGTAGTAAAACCTTTGCAAGCATAGTAGGATAACTAGAACTGACTAGCATCTATGCTGATGCTTACTTCTCTGTGTTCGTCTCCACACCGAGGAGTTCGCCTTGTCTAATTTCAGCGTTCAGTTGCTGTATATCTGACAGCCACTTGCATGACATAAGTTACAGATGCTAGAGACATCAGACCCGTTTTCTTCCACTGCTCCAAACATAAGGTAGGTAAAGGGTCAGCTATGACAGCCACGGTATTCCCTGATAGGCCATGGCGGTCCTGGACATCTCTCTCGCCTCTCACACGACTACAAAACACACATTGTAATGACTTCTTAATAACACTTTTTTCTAAGCATTTCACGCTTTACCTTACCCAGAATTGACCTTACTCCTCAGGAGTTGCCTGCCCTTTTCATAGCTTAGTATTAGACTGTTGCCAAGTAAACCCGTTAGACCACACCCTCAATGGTGCCTCACGATATGCTCACACAAGGAATGGGACGTGTGCAAATGTCAACAAGTCTAGTCAGCTGGACATCTACTTACCTGTCAGTTAGTCTAGCATGGACCTACTGAATTACGACCAATGTGTGGATCATTATGTCAAAATAAAATTTCCCCTAAGCTAAAACCCACTTTGGCAGCTTCTTAATATCATAAAGGGTTTCAGAGGATGGGAGGAATGTGTGGAAGTACTAGGGATGGGAACGGACAGAAGCTGTACAACAAACTTGGGAAACTTTGCAGCCACATTGTGCATTGCGAGGCTGAGTTGGGTACATGGCAGCAGATAGATCTAAGAGCTGGTGATCTCATGAGGTTGAAGTAGCCATCCAAGCATGACAAATATCCTGTAGAGGGTTTAGAGAATATAGGGGTATCTGTGTAGGTGAAGAAGGATTACTACAGCAATGGGAGGAATATAAAAGTGCAAGAAGATGTGTGAAGTGGTGGATTAAAGAAGAGACTGAGGAAGGCTACAATAAAAAAGATTAAAGGACTAGGTGTAAGTTATTTTGGATGGACTTGAAGGGAAAGAAGAAATTCAGAGCGTGAGAGAGGAAAATGTGGTTGTAGTGAAGAGGAGGAAGGTGGTTTTGGCCAAGGATTGGAAAGGATTTGGGAGTGTGTCCAGGTCAGGGGGGAAAGATGTTCCAATTGACAACCTCGAGTCTAGGACTAAAGAAGTGAACTGAATGGTGTATCGTGTAGGGTTCCAGGAGATGCACAGGTTTGAAGAGGGGCAAGACTCCTGGTCCTGATGACATAATTAATGAGATGTTGAAGTATTGTGGGAATAGGATGGTAGATGTGTTATAGTCAATTTGGTGAAGGGATCTAAAATAAACTGGCCAGAAGATTGGCGACAGAATTATATTGTGCCACTCTTTAAAGCTGGGGATGATGGCTAGTAATTATAGAGTAATGCTCTGGTGAGTTGAGTGGCAAAAGTGATGACAATAGTGTTGGCAGGTACGCTGAGTAGGTTTGCAGAGAAGCAATACAATGTACTGTTTACTTCATACGACGCATGGTGCTCGGTCAGATCCCTAACTATCATTTAATCTTGATATTGCTGAGCCTGTTAAGGCCATCACATATATATTACAGCACAGTGTGGAACTATTTAGTAACTAACCTAATAACAATCTATATTAAAAAATCAACAGTACTTAATTAATAAAATTATCCACAATATTAAGTTACGAGTGTCCCGCTGCTCAAGGAGTGGGGGGGGGGGGGGCGGGGGGGTACCAAAGATCATTCCTCAGCTCACCATACAACAGTTCCTTTCTCCTCTGCCACCACTTCCCTACCCAATACATAACACACCCGCCCACCTCCTCCATCACTGCATCACTTACGCCCTCCACATCTTTCCCCAAAAGCAATGCCACCTTTCCATCCTTACTCTTCTAAATAATTCATCCAGCCACTGTCCTGCCCCTACAATTATGCGCACCTCCCTCTCAAATTCCCTGCATATCGCCAAGAAATGTTCCACATCCTCCCCTGCTCCACTACACACATTATACACCTCTCATCCATAACTATCCTTCTTATCCTACAATCCAGCTGATGCAGTCCTCAGTCGAAATTGCAACTGCACACCTTCCTGACCATGCATGGACCTCACATAACTCTCCACCCTTGCCATTCTTTGCCGATTTATAAAAATTCAGTGTACTCTTTCCGTTTACTTCCTCCTCCCAGTCCTTCTCATTTCTCACCTTCACTTTCCCCTTCCACTTGCGCCCTGACCCAACCTTGTAGTTTATCTCGTATGTCTCTTCAAGATCTCATATTCGTCTCACCATCCAATTCCTCCATCCTCTCTTAGTTTATTTACATGTTCCAACACATCTAATCTCTTGCCAAACAAAACCTTCATCTCTTCCCTCCTCTTCTAGCTTCCTCCACCCCATATCTCCCCGTATTGCCACTCCTGCTACTTTGTTACTTGCCCCTAACAGTCTCCTACCCACTCTCATCTGCGCTGACTCCAACTTCTTGCAAGCATTCTCCTGTCCACCACATTTCGGCTGCGTCTCGCTAGAAGCTCCCACACTATTCTTCCTCTGTCTACTTCCACCTTCCCATTCACTATATTACCTTTCCAACCCACTCTTCTGCCTTCTTTGCCATCTTCTCTAACTGAACATTACGCCTTAGCTTCCTATCAAACCATATTCCTAAGTATTTGAATTCTTTGACTGCTTCCAATATCTCCTCACCAATCCTCCAATGCACTTGTGCTTCCTTCTTCCCTATGGTAAACTAATAAGGGAGTTACTAGCTAGGCCTGTCTAGAACATGCAACTGAAGTGACGGGAGAGAAGGAAGCGTGTAAGAATTTGGAAAGAATTTAAGAGAACATTGGTACAAAACTGGTCAGAGTGAGTGAGACAGTTGCAGTGGTTGCAGTAAGAGGTGACCTCGGCTGGAGGAGGCTGGAGGAGATAAAGGATGAAAAGAGAGTGTTTATTGGGATGGAAGTTTCAGAGAATGAGTAAAGATAGGCTAGTTGTGGCACTGTTAAGTGATTGTCCAGGTTGGTGGGCAGAGTTTTGTGAGCTGAAAAAGGAAGTGTGTGGCCTGTGTGTGTGTTTTTGGGGGGAAGAGGGGGGGGGGAGGAGAGTTGGAGATAGTAGGCTCACATGAAACATGGAGGAACTGTGTAAGGGATGTTCATAAGGAAGAATGGCGCGAGAAGTGGGAGGGAAATCTAGCCTCAAGTGGTATAAGTTTGCTAAAGTGGTGAAATGAAGATGATGAAGGGAGAATAAGCGTAATGTTGGGTAGATCAGTAGCAAGAGCGAAGAAAGTGGTTTTGGGTAGGGTAGACAGAATTGTTATGGGAAATGTGCTCAAGGGTCCCAATCCCAAAACAAACTTTCGTTATTTTGTTGAAATAATTTAATTCATGTTTTTTCTTCAGTGGCCATTATGGGCTCCCTAAGATAGATAAACTTTAGACTACCAATTTATATTATAATCCATAGTACAGTTGATATCACCCCAGCTGGAAATACAAATATATACATACATCAAAGATTCTGGGAAATTTATTAAGTATGCACTCAAGCGTTGTGCACCGCATCTCTTAGCTGTGGGCAGTACAACATAGGCGAGACCAACAGAAGACCAGAAACCAGCATAGAGATGCCGGTAAATAGTGTGCTAAAGAGAAATCTGAAGTTGCTGAACATGCAATGGACAATGGAAATCATATTCTATGGAAGGAAGTCACCATCTTAGAAGACAGAAGGAACTGAGGGCACATCAGCCTAACACCAGTGTGCGGGTTCAATCAAGATCATGGACTTGGCTACTGTGTGGCCACTCTCGTGAGCCAAATTTGAAACCATAATTTTCTGTTATTTTATTATCATAATTATTTTTAGTATTAAATGCATTATTCTTGATGTTATTATATTTTATTATTACTATGACTTCAACGTTTGGCTAGCCTTCAAGTTAACTGAGAGTTCCTTAGAGAATGAATCACTCGCTGCTCAGTTCCAATGATCCGCCACAACCGGTTCACATACCAGGGCATGGTTAGCATTTTGTCCAGACCAGAAATATTCAACCGCGTAACCACTGACACCAAGCTCATCTGTGTGAAACCTGAAAAGACTTGTTACACAGTCACGCAAAAAAGCCAAGAAGTTTGAAGTGGATGATGTGAAGTTTTTGACAAGAAAAATCGACTTTTCACAGGTAGCTATGAATATGTATTCAATGTGAGACTGGAGAGAGATTCTACCCTTTCAGACAAGGATGGCAACTGAACTGACACATTAAAAATTAATGTGAACTATTTATTACCTATGTGCAACTGCTACTGTATTATTATTGTGCTATAATGAGATGATAATTGACTATATGAACTAGATAAAAAGACATATCTCCCTGCGTGCTCACTTTTGATACTGCATAGGCCAAAGTTACCTGCAGGCAAAGTGGAATACCTCAAAATCTGAGTGCATTAAACTGCTGCAATTGTTGTTTCTGATTGGAAAGTGCTAGCAGCAAAATTGTTATCTGTGCCTAGAGCAAACAATATGATGCATTTATTAGATGCTAAAATGTGCAAGTGTGTGCACTGAAAATCAATTATCTTACGACGGGGGAAAAATTTATTTTCGGCACCCACTTAATCATATTTTAAAGTAAACACTCATTTTGTTGTAGAGTAGGGCTCTAAACCTCCTTGATCCTCCCTGCACAGTACTAACTGTTTCAACTGAGAGCACTACCAATGAGGAACCACATCTGCAGTTAGCAGGCACTCAGATTTTTAAGTACCCCAAATTTTGCTGCATGTAACTTTGGCATAGTTATATTTATAGCTAGCACAGAGAGAGCTACCTTTTGCAAGTTGTAATGTAAAGTGTGCAGAATCTATGAAGCTCTAAAGTGGTAACCACAAGAATATAATGTAGTCCCCACATAAATCCACTTCCCTGTTTGCATTGCACTATCAATCACAGTTATTATAGCCACTCAGGACGCTGGAAAGTAGCAGAGTTTGTGGTAATTTCATATAATTATTCCAACCTGCAGTTCCAAAAGAAAAATGTGTGGATATGGCAAACAAATTATACATTGCCTACATTTATCAGGATCATAATTATCAGAGAGATGTGGTACTTTATAACAAAAACCACATGTCTTCAGACTCTCTCATGATTCACCACATACTGTGCTTATAAAATTCCTTTGGATGAACTTCTTCGTTCGAAGGAACACAGAGCCCCACAAACAAGCCAAGACCATGTTCAAGCATGAATTGTTCAAAATGATGAGCCAATGAAGAATCTCTGGAAAAGTGTCAATTTCAAGCTGGTGCACAGAAGTGCGGAAAACAAACTGTGCAGTATTATAGCAAAGCCCTCCTTTCCTCACAGTTAATGAGGATCTAGCTGCCATTCATCCTCAAGACTACACTACTTTTCAATTGCTGTCTATGTAGTGGTAGCCATCCTAGACCTTTCAAAATATAATATGATACACGATTGGTAGTTTAACAACTTCAAAAATGGAGTATGGGGAGTGAACGCAGACCCTCTATATACATGAACTTACTTTTACTGAAGATCCCAAATGACATGGATCCGTCTCTAAGCTATCCAAATGACCAGCACTATACAACATGCAGGATTGTCAACAAAAAGTTCTGAGCAAGATGAAGGATATTTGTGTAGACACACCCATCTGAATTTATCACCAAAGGCAGAGTACCTTCCTTGTGAATGGTGCAGAAAAGCTGAAGGCTAAGGCTGTGAAGAACTGTGCTGTCTGGAAACATATCTGAGACGTGAATTACAATGAAGCCCGCTTTGAGACCAGAATGAAATAGATATACTCCAAAGTAAAGGTCACCACATCTACAGCATGCACATCCTATAATTATGTGCATCTATGTTGTCACTGTATTGGATGGAACCATCTGAAGCTCTTCACAGAGGAAGGGTTGCTTGGGTCTTCCACCATCTAGCAGCTGTGCAAGGTAGTAGCTATAACTAAGGTTCTATATTCTTGACTTCAAACCTATCTATGCTATGCATGGAGATAGACCAAAGAGATACATGGTTCTGCTACTTTCTCATCCTGGAACTCTCCACGAGTGTTCAAGTGTCATAATAACTCATTGCTGGGCCCCGATCATACTTTCAGAAAGCCAACTTGACAAGTGCTCCTTGCAGCACTCAACCTGTATGGCTTCTCTATTCTTTATGCCAGTCATCCTATTCTTCTTTAACACCTGCACAACAGCTGGAAGCCTCTGCACCATTAATACTCCACAATCTGCCAGCTATGCAGCTTACTGTTGAGCAAAAGTCCAATGGGCTAGGAAGTGATTCCAGTGTACTATGATGCCTTGGTACTTGTGCATGCCTACTTCTCACTGATGGACCAGGGTGCTGTATTTAGCAAGCTTATGCAGAGCTGCTTTGGACGCAGCAGATGTAGCATTCTACATACATAAGATTTTTTTCAGCACTCATGCCACCACTTCTGAGCTTTTACCTGATGGAGTCTTTTACCTGATGGAGCCACCACCATCTTGTAAATGTGGAAACATGTGCAACTTTTAAATTGACCTCGTAGGTGTGTTAGCTATTGATCAGAAAAAACAAAGTATATGCCTGGTGAACTTAATTTGGAACTTTAATACCAAATCAGGGATGGTATGGGTCTTTGATTGGGGAGATAGATCTGCCATGCCACTTGCTTGTCTTGAAAGCTGCAGGTATCAGCACAGTGACTCCTGCTGCCTTAGGAGTATTTTTTCACAGATCCTTCACCTATCCAATATCCCTTTGGACTATAGTAAGCAGCAAGACATTGGAATAGAAAAATAGCTTCTTGAGTTACGATGCCTACTCTGTGCTTCATCAAGACTGAATGTAGAATCCCTCTAGTCTTCTGTCCCAGCTACTACAATGTTCAGCCTAGACTTAGTGACTGCTGCATGGACAACATTTGGGCCAATCATGTTCTGTCCTCTGCAGTACACACACTGTGCAGTTCACATCTCTATGGTGATGAGGGTTGTGTGGAAATACATTCAAACGTTGGGTCAAAGTCCGGCATCTAAAACCGATGAATAGCAATAGTGCTTATACACCATCACCAGTCACCACAGTTGTCATACACACATACCTAATAGTTTGGAAATCATCCTACAGTGCAGTTGAGGTCAATATGTTTTTGTCAATGGACACTCTTTTAAATATTGCAGAGTGGTTAGTGTTCCATTTACCATATAGTGCTTTTGGTGAAGAGCTAAACTTTTGAGATTTTCACAGACTTGCTCCTAGATTTGAAAATTCTGCTCTCAGATTTATTTGGTACGGTAATAGGGTCCATAGGAATTGGTTTAATTGAGTCACACACACACTCACACCTGAAGCTGGAGCTAGATTCTGGCAAACCACATCTGTGTATAGCTATTTTAGTGCTTTGCACAAAATTTCAGAGCTTCCAGATCCTATAGTGTTCCACTATTGAAACTAGTGTCAGTATTCTCAATAGGGGTAAAGTATATGCTGTGTTGAATACAATTGCAATACCTTAAAAAATGATTGCACGAGTTCAGAAATTTTCAAAAACTTTAGCTTCTTGAAAAAAGCTCTATAATTATGGTGATTCCCATTTAAAATGGCAGACATTTTTTAATATATATATATATAAGGCTAAAACTAAACAGCCATTTTTTATCCCAAAAGTACTTCCAGCATACATTGAATCCTTGGTAAAGGTATTAACCAGAAATATAAAAAGCATTAAAACCTCAGAAATTTCATCTTTGCAATCTTATCTAAATCTACTTTTTCACACATGTCACTTGCGTATAGTACATATGTTCATAATAATTTTCTAGCAGAAAGCTATAAATCGTCCAATGCATTGCAACAAGTAATCAATTTCTCGATTTGGCACTAATTCTTCAGCAAAATACCATAAAATTGGTCAACCTCATAAAAACACGTTTATATGGCTATTGGTGCAAACCTGTCAACAAAAACAGGAACTACTTATGATACGTCTGTCTGTGTGTACATGGGCAGAGCTGTACGTCATAAATATGGTAACTAACATGTTAGGTCTGGAGTGATATAGCTAACTGAGTAAGTTCTTGTAAGTGTTGACTGCAAACAAATAGAAACAACAGAAAAATGCTGTATTAAGAAATGAAGAGTTTACCAATGTAGGCATTTATTTGGACCCTTTACCTATTAATAACATAAATATAATAAAGCAGGCATATTTTTCCCCCATATATGTAGTTTGTCTTAGTGCTATATAACATGTATCCATCTCCCCACTTTATCCCACATGTAAGTGGCATACAATATGTCCTATCATAAGTTCATTATCAGGAGACTCTATACTGCCAATGACTAATCCATTTCTTGATCCAGCACTCATTGTTCAACAAAAAATACTTGAAACTCAGTGAAAGGTCATCAACATTATCGTTGTTACAGCACAGACATTCAACAACCCCCAAGTAACTCCGAACCTACTTGAGCAATAAGTAACAATATCTATGATGTTATTATATATTGTAGGTGGCTGCTATATAGACTTTAATAGTACAAAATCAAATATAGGTTAAAAAAGAAATGAACACAACAAACATTAACAGATTCCATAATTTATTTTAAATAATATATATTTTCAATGACCTTGACTCTCTCAACTTTTCGATTAGATGCTCTAGCCTTCATCAGGAATAATCTAGTCGAAACGTCAAGAGAGTATAATTCAAGTTGATTATTGAGAATGTCATTGTAATTTCAAAACATCAACTGAGAGTTCATTGAGAGATAATATATACTGCTTTTTTAAAAGATATAATCCTGTAAATGTTTGTTGTCTGCATTGGTAAATTCTCTGCATTGGTAAATTCTTCCTTCATTTCTTTTTCAACTATTCCATCCGATTGTATCTCATTTTTTGTCTTATACTATGTATGTATGTATTACTTTATTCTACATTACTTAGGTACATCATCGTAATTGTATTACCAGAAGACTCTTAATTAACTTATCAATGACTACTCTTGATTCAGCACTAAACCATCTCTTCAGCAAAACACCAGAAATAGGTACAGCATCGTCAACATGCTTGTGCGCCGCATTATCGAGTCTAGCTGAGTGAAGTCAGCAAGCAGCTGCATGTTTTCTCTACCAAAAAAAATGATCATCTAGTTTCCTCTGAAGTTTACTCTTGTGAACTTATGATGCATGTGTCTGTGAATACATATATAGGCATGTGGGAATACACAGTAAACTGTATCATAGGTACATCATTGCTGGGTAGTTCTGGTGTTATGCTGAGTAACTTCGTGTAGGCTTTTTAATAATTTAATAACAAAAATATACATAATTGGATTGAAAAAGATTACAGCAAACATTTACAGGACCCTTTACCTCTTGTTTCATTTTATTACTGTAGAGTCAATCCCAAAATATATTTTTGGCTTTAAAAAAAAATTGTATACATAATATATATAATAGCAATAAAATTTAAGGTCTGGATAGATCCACAGCTCCGAGTAGAGAAGTAGCATTTACCCTTTGTAAAGCCCTAGTGAATCATGGAGGAGGAAGAACATGTGGGTAGCAATCTCCCCAGTTAAAGACATATGTACGTAAATTTACTATTCTTCTTTTGTGATTTATAATTGAACTCAATTTTACAGTGAAAGAAAAAGAATATATATACTAATCCTACCATTCCAGGCATGTTCATGATGGACTATGATTGATTTTACTAGCCAAACTTGCATCTGTCCAGGGAGAAAAACCATGTTGCCCAAGAAAGCCTTTATAATACATAACCATATACCAAGAGAGCTGCATAACTGCTCCAACTAAACAAGGCCATTGCTTTTTGTACCTTCTGTGGTTCAGTTGATTCTGGGATAAGGGCAATGCTATAATTATAATGAGTTTACATTTTCTTGGCAGGAGTAGTCTTCAGACGAGTATTGTTTAAATATAAATTGCAGCATATGTTCAAAATATACAAATCTTCAAATATTAGGCATAAGAAATATAATGTGAATTGGAGAAATGGAGCAACAATGTTAGCATATGAAATATTTTACCATTAGCTCTATATATTTTATAAAATAGAATGAAGGTGCCTCAATCCCATTACAAACATCAATAAAAGTGGAAGCAGTTAAACAGTAAAAGTTTGTTTTTTATAATAAGTTATAACAGTCACTCCGACTGCTACAGCAGCAACAGCTAATGTAACACAGGCTACTATAACACCTGCAATGCATCCTGCCTGGCAGATTGAAACAGTATCATTGTCACCTGTTCCAGTAGTGGTTTCTACAGTGACATTTATGGTTGTAGCTGCCCCAGTTGAGCCTTCTGTTGCAGTAGTGGTTTCTTCTGTGACTTATATGGTTGTAGCTGCTGCTGTTGCTGCATGAAATTACTTTTAGTGCTCAAACAATCAAGTGTAATAGGTCACTAGCCACTATACATGCAATGCCAATAGCCCAATTTTCAATAAGGAAAAAATGTCAATTATAAAATATGACGGTTACTGAAGAATAAGTTTAAACACTCACAGTTTTTACAGTACCAAGTTCTATTTGACTCTCAATTTGACTAAACAGGAGTCTCGATACATTTAACATGAAAATATTCCCCACATCTTTACACCACAATCGAGACAATGGCAGTAGCAGTGAACACTGACTTGTACTTCTTTTCACATACCTGATGCTCTTTTTCCTGTAGAGATAGGAAATGGTTTCATCTTACACTGATCTATAAATTTGTATAGGTGCCTCATCTCAATTTGCTTGAGTACATGATGCTCAGGTTCTCTTCCAAAAGCAATGTCTGTGATGTAAGAAATTTTAAACAATCCACATGCACTTGACCCTGACTGTTTAGTAAAATTGACCACTCGCACCAGCGGATTTGATGGTATGCACTAAATGGGATAAAACAAGCTTGGTTTGGGAGTTTAGATTGCAGTATAGTGAGTCATAAATAACAATATCATCTCTCTTGCAATTGACTGTGGAAGCTGCAGCCCAGTGCTTGCCATCAACATGGATGACTTGTAGTGAGTTTGGAAGTAGTGGCTTCAGTGACCTTGTTTCCTGGTTCAATGTTAAATCAAGTCTACCTAGCTGTGAAATTGCTGCTTCAGCAATATCTGGGCACTTGCAACAGGATTGTCATTGATCCATTCTTCTTCATCCAATAGTCCAGGTCTGTCAGATTCGTATAAAATTGTGTGGCCAATCCTTATCCACTTTGTGGCATTTGGCTGTGACTTCTGCTGCCCATTGATTTCCTTGGAATACAACTAGCTTCTTAGGTCTTAGGTGGTTTTGGTGTCACTGTGCTTGTGTTTGTCAAGCAATCTGCTTCTGAAAGTAGGATTTGCTTAGCTCTAGCTATTTTCTTGTAACTAGAAGCACTGTGAAAGAATGATAACTGCTGGCTTGAATCACCTGCAAGCAATCACTTGTGCAGTTGGAACACAAATACCATGAAATCGGGAGTCAAGTCATCAAACCTAAACTCACCCTCATTCATTGTTTTATATTCAGAATGAACAGTTTGTTGAATGGTTTGCATAGAGGGTAGATTAAGATTTTGCTGCAGGAAGCTATAAGCCAAAGGCCCAGAATAGATAAAAAGGGATGTGCCAAATTTCTTGACCACCTCGGAGTGCCTTCTTCCAGCGGGTAATCACTGAAGAATTCCTTTCTGCATTAGAAACTATCTGTTTCAACACCATCATTAAAGACAACTTGAAGGGTGCTCCTCATTAGCTTCTGGCTGTAACAAAAATGATAGCCTTAATATTTTCAAGTATAAGACTGTCAACATCTTCATAAATTGGAACAATAATCAGTTTGTTAATCAGCACATCCCATACTTTCAAATCTTGTTCCATGCAGCACATGACTAATCAATAACTTTGGTACTAACCCATCCTCAGCTGTCTCAGCATGGGGAAAGGTTGTCTGACAAACCCGAGGAAAAACCTGAGGAAATACCCGACTCTTCGACTGAGTCTATAGAGAAGATATGCTGCGGTCATTGGAAACTTCAGATTGTTTATGTGTGGTGAAGTATCCTCAACTATGCTAATTTCAGCTCAGATTTTGGAGAGGAGGTTATCATAAAACCCTCTAAATCAGGTAATGAAACATTAGTCAAAAGAGAAATGGTGTGGTTTTCCTGTGACATATCTGAAGTGTTATCTGATGATGAGTTAGCAGGTTTGGGAAACCTAAATGTGGCTGTTTACCACTTTTCTTCCTGTGCAGTTTCGGGCATACTCTCATATATCTGGTCAAGTTTGATATGTTTTTTTTAAAGCTCTATGCAGGTACTCAGGTACTACATGCATTGCACCAAACAGAGACTGAAAGAGGATCGGACTATGAGGTATTATTTATTATTGACAGCAACTGTGTTTTCTTTTAAATTTTTTAGCACGATACAATACTTGACTTCTTGACCATTTAATAATTCTGGCACGAATTGGCTTAGAAACAGAAACAATAGTAAACATACATTCTGGGTCAGTGCCACTATCTTCAGCTTTAACCAAATTTTCTAGGAGAGAAGCTTGAAGAAATTTGTTAACATACGCTTGCCTGAGGTTTTAATCACATGAAACTTTCTCTCGCATCTTCTCTTTACCTCGGATATAAGATTACTTATGTGGAGACGATGCCCTGGTGGAAAATAAAAAGGTTGCCGTGCTGTTGGCACAGTATAAATTGGACTGAACCTTTGCGACCAGAATAGTACTGATCAATGAACGACTCAATGATTGAGATAGATTTACCTGGATTTTGACTAGTGTCTGTGTATGCTATTACATCTGCTTTATCAAACCCAGCAGCAACAAGACACTTGACAAAATATGGTGAAAGAGGATCCCCATAAAGCTCTCTATGTCATTGATTCGATCCGAATCATGTCTACACAGATAAAATTGAGAGTCTAACACCATGTTGAAACCTCAGTAATATAAGTTAACACATTGTCAGTATTTTTCAACTGGCATACTAGTACTCATACAGAAATGCCCAGCTTGTGTATGGTTGTGACTGGGAACAGTTGAGTTAGGAGGGCCATTAAATACTAGAGGCTCTCCTTTTATAGGGCTCTCTGCCTCCCAGGAGGCCACAGAGAAGAAATGGTATGAGGCAGCGGTAGATTGTTGAGATGAAAGGCCCCCAAGTCTGTGCTGCACTACTTTGGTCAGTTCACTTTCTGTGGAGACAGCACACAATTTTTTAATTTTTTGTGTTGATTCTCCCAACTAGCTAATCAGACTCTCAGTCAGACAGCACCTGCACTGTAGGATGATTTCCAAACTATTAGGTATGTGTGTATGACAACTGTGGTGATGGTGTATAAGCACTATTGATATTCATCGGTTTTAGAAGCATGGATGTCTCATGATACTGCAATAAGCTAGGGTGTGTCAATATCCAACTGGACAGTCCCATCATGTCCACTGTTTTTTCTGAACTTTTGTTTGCAATGAATTGAAGACAAATTGCATCATTTTATTTTTCATTTTTCACTTTAGACACAAAAAAAAACACTATTCAGCAGTGTATAAAATCTTATGTGCAAGCTTGGCAATAGTCCCCTGCTTGATGGTCCATCATAATAGATTCCATCAAGCTAGATGTCTTCATACAATGAGAATTAATGCAGAGGGGGGAACCTGAAGTTGTCTTTGGTGGCCCTGGAGGAGCAAATAGAGTTTGCAGTACTAAATGTTTAACATTGTCATGGTTATGCCTGGAAGATCGATATAGAGCTGATATATAAACCACTACACTTATAATGAGTTCACTAAAGTGAATAGATAGAGGGTACATATATACTGAAGATTTTCATGTTTCCAGAATTGAACACGTAAAACATGGTAAAGGGTCACTGCAGTGTTAAGGTTGTACATGGTAGATGTAAAGAAACATACATAACATACATGACATGTACACCATCCCCGCCCTAAAGTGAATAGCACTGCATCATCATCTTCATCATCATCATTATGAATATTTAATAAGCTGGGACAGAAGACTAGAGGGGTTCAGTCTTGATGAAGCACAGAGTAGGCATCGTAACTCAAGAAGTTATTTTTCTATTCCAATATCTTGCTGCTTACTATAGTCCAAAGGGGTATTGGATAGGTGAAGGATCTGTGAAAAAATACTCCTAAGGCAGCAGGAGTCATTGTGCTGATGCCTGCAGCTTTCAAGACAAGCAAGTGGCATGGCAGATCTATCTCCCCAATGAAAGACCCATACCATGTCCCTGGTTCGGCATAAAAATGCCAAATTAAGTTAACCAGACATATACGTTGTTTTTACCGATAAATAGCCAATACACCTACAAGGTCATGTTAACAGTTGCACATGTTTCCACATTTACAAGATGGTGGAGGTTCCATCAGGTAAAAGATGAGAAGTAGTGGCATGAGGCTGAAAAAAATCTAATGTGCGTAGACTACTCATTTGGCTACATCTGCTGCTGGATCCAAGTCCAAAGCAGCTGTGCATAAGCTTGCTAAACACAGCACCCTGGTCCATCATTGAGAAGTAGGCATGCACAGGTGGTACCAAGGCACCGGCGGTACTAAGGGGGGGCGGAGGGGGCGTCTGCCTCCCCAACCAACACAGCTTTACCAGCCAGCTAGCAAGCTAAGCTAAGCTCTATCATTCACACAAATCAGTCACACGGAATTTGATGCCGAGTCAATAATTTTGGATGCCATGACCACTATCACGAGAATAAGATTGAGTCGAGTGCTGCTTGCTATTACAAATTGTAGCTTTGAGCTGGCAGCTAGTGAATGTGCTTGTGTCGTAGACTCGTAGAGACCTAGTGTTTAATTATTCGCGTTATAAAAAATTAAAATAGATTTTTTTAATTTTTTTAATTTTTATATATATTGGTCCAGATTATTTTATTTTTAGTGTAAAGGGACAAACTTTAGAAAATAACTGGAAATGCTGAACTGTCTACTTTCTCACTTATTGTCATTAGTGTTGCCCACAAATCATTGATCATCAGCTCTGAAAACAGAGTTTTCCCTGAGGAGAGACCTTCTTCAAAATTGCAAAACAGTTCTGGATGTATTACAAGTTTTGCATCAGACTGATCTGCACAGAGTGTATGGAGAACTATACCAACTTTATCGTTTGTTTGTCACACTTCCTGTGACCACAGTATCCTATGAGAGAAGCTTTAGTAAACTCACCATTGTTAAAAACAAGCTTCGATTCACGAGAGAGTTGAGAACTTTTTGTTGAAAATGATATTACTGCTAAGCTAAATTGTGACTCTATTACTGACACCTTTGCGTCCATGGCCCTCGACAAATGCAATTATGATTCCAAAAAATATAAGATATAATATAAATCAATGGCCTTGATGTTAATTTTTGTATGACATAAATTTCCTGGAGGTGATATAGCTATATACCTTGTAGAATGCAGACCATCCCTAGCTATTTTGCATGCACCATGCTATGTTTCTCCCCCCCAACATAGTAATGCTGTGCACACCTGTGTACCAAGGCATCATAGTCTTTAATTCATCGCATATCACTTCCGACTTCGGTGCATTCAGCTGGAGACCCATGTATAACCTTGCAGCATGAACTGCAGCCTCTGCTCCTCTCCTAACTCCATAACCCAACTGACGGGGGGGACACATATCATCCAACACCTTACTACCTGCAACCTTAGAGACCAAACGGCGCAGAGTGCAACCTACTGCTATCGGCCTTATTCCTCCATCTTTCTTGTGCAGAGCTATCAGGGAGGCATCAAAGAAAAACAGACGAATTGACTGAGGTATTTTGCCATCAAGAGATATGAGGTGAGGGCACAGAGAAGAGAATGAGCAGCAGTATATTGGTGGATGGACTAGTCAAATCTTTCAAGTGTTGTGGCTTCAAGCCATCCGGACCACCAGCAGAGCCATGAGGGAAAGAGACTGGATAGCACAAGCAACATCTCCCTCCAACACAGGAAAATATTTAAAAAACCACCATCGATTGCAGGTGGAATGCAGGTGTCTGGGTGAGGAGAGGGGTGCTTACTCTGGAGGGCTTCAAAAGTAATACTATCAGCAATCTTGTCCTCCGAGGAAGCCAGTCTGACTGCTCCTGTGAAATCAACGTCTTCTAGCTTTGAGGACACTCTTGATGCCAACCACTTGAGTGGGTCTTTAGATTTACTCTTTTTGGAAGATGATCTGGATGGCGGAAGGGGTGGAGGGTCAGCCTCTTCATCCAGTTGCCTATTGATAGCACTAGCCAGTGACCAGCGATGACCCCCCCTTGTCGGAATCCTAAAACAACGAGAGCCGAATTGAAGAAGACAGTACCATGAAGCGTGATCATTAAGACGCACCACAGCATCTATGATTGTGGTTAGCTTAGCTGCTGCCTTCTCTCTGGAGGCTTTAGGGATCCTGTTGATGGTTCTTACTGAATGCCTCGGTGGTAATACTGGTGAGGTCTGACTTTGAGATAAAACGGACGATGTTTCCAGATCAGAAACATGAGGCTGGTGAGGTGCGCACTGACAAAATAGCCTGATCCTGAGGTTTCTGTCCAGAACCAAGGCAACGAGAATGTTGAGGGCCATGAACTCTAAGCGACTCGGACGCATTTACAGAGAAAACTCGATGGCAAACAGTACAGACCAAACTTGGCACAAACTCAGATTTGATTGGACACGACATTTTTCCCCTCATGGCTAATATTATTATTGTTATTATTATTGTTATTATATTATTGTTGTTATTATTTTATTGTTATTTTATTGTTATTATTATTGTTATTGTTATTGTTATTGTTATTATTGTTATCATTACTGTTATCATTATCATTACTAATACTTACTATTATTATTATTATTATTGCTTTTGTTGTTGTTGTTTTTGTTTTTGTTTTTGTTGTTATTGTTTTATTGTTATTGTTTTTATTTTATTGTTGTTGTTGTTAATATTATTATTAATATAATTTTTTTTTCTTTTCCTACTTACTTTTTAATGAGCTGTGGGGATGCATGGTGTGTGGGAAATGTAAATGCCAGCTCTGGCCCACAACACCTGAAACACTCATATGGTAGCTAATGCTGGTAGCTATATACTGCAGTCTGCAGGTGGAGGTGTCCCATATTAATCTAATATAAATACTGGTTCAAATAAAAATAGTTATAAGCAATGTCACATAAATGATGATGCTACAATAACATGAATAGCAGTGTTGTGTTGTAAACTTATAAAACTCGCTGTGTTGATCAAATATTGAAAGCAGTAATATGCCTGTTATGTTTATGTTTCCAATGCCTTAGCTACATATTGCCATGTTTGACAACAGTAAACAAAAATAACTGTGTTTTAATATTATATTTTGTCGTTAGTGTGTGGTCACAAAAACTAGACCATAAGTTCCATCAACAATACTGCTATTCCATAATACATGGACTCAGTGAATATCTGACTTGGTATTGACTTTTATCTGAAAGTGGTTCATTTTTCATGGTAATCCGAAGGTGAGAGGGTCAATGGGCTGTGAAGGCTAGTTTATAATATGGTGCTGGCCTGGTGTGTGAGATTATGTAGGTTGGCATGATAGCGTGACAGGTCATTGGAATGTGTGAGTCTCACACTAATAACTTACAATGCTAGTGTACCAAACTGCTGCAGCCGCTATTAGGGCTACCTGCTAACTATTATTAACCGTCATAACCACATCTGGCACAAACTTAAAACAAACCAACAATTGTGCTAAAAAAAATTTTTTACTTACACATTCCCAGTAGACTGCTCTAGTGATATAAAATTGTCATAAGATTTACTTCCGGCTCGAGGGGGATGAGTGAGCAAACCAAAAGAAATCTGGCTGATGGCCGCATTTGTCATAGTGAACGATCTCTTCCCAGACTTTCCTTTAGTTTCTGAAACCACTTCTTTGGAGGAAAGCTGCACAGGCAGCTATGCTTACCTGGAGTAACTGTGAGTCCTTTTGCTCTTGAAAAAGGTACTATTCTTTTGGAAGAATTTCTTTCCTGTAAAGTTTGCTGTAGACACAGAGTGAAGTATAGCTCTTGATTGCTTACCTTAATGGAGCTGGTTCTTGTGCTAAGCTGCAGCTTATTATATTTGCATTTTAATGATCATCAACTCTTTATTCTTGACTAAAAGTAATATACTATATAGTCAGTGCTCAATCAGTGAATTCAATAGAGATCATTACTAGACCAAAGCAGCTTATATCTGCACTGAAATCATATGAACTGAATGATTTATTGTTGACAAACTTAAATATACAGTGCTTTGAAAATCACTTGCTTCAAGACAATACCCTTCACCCTGATGTACCTGTATGCTTTAAGCCTTTAATGAGTTTTTTATCATCCACAAAAGTTGTTATGTTTACTAGAAGCTAAAAGCACATGCTCAGTACACAACAAATTTCTTTGAAAGCTACTTATATCTTGGAATATTATTTTATTTTCTAATCAGGGTTGCCCTTCAAAGCTCTAATGGGCGTCTTCTCGTTCACAAAAGCCATCATGTTTACTTGAAGCTAAACAGCTTATTGTGTAATTCATCAAATGCTAGCTATTGTTTAGTCTGAACTAGGTTCCTTATGCTGAAATTGACAGGCCTGCAACTCACTAGAATCTCGTACATCAATACCGAAATCTCTTTTGAAATCTTGAAATCTCTCTTGAAATCTTCAATTCTGGAAACCCTGAAGTCAATGAATATGATTTACCCTTGAATTTACCTTGCCTATTCTGTGCCGTTCTCGGTGAGAGAGACTTTGCTACTGCTATCTAGAAGGCCAAGCTAGCTGCTATCTAGTTGAGCCTTCTTTGTGTGGGCAGAGGTAAGAGTTACAAACCACCATTGTTGCTAGAATCTCAACTGTTTGTGGGTATAGCTACCTAGCTAGCTAACTAAGTTAATAGTCGACTTTCTGTACTTTTGATCTACTTGCAGTGTACAGTTATCATGATAAGAGACTGCCAACAACTCCCATGAGGACTCAGGTCAATATGTTTTTGTCAATGGACACTCTTTTAAATATTGCAGAGTGGTTAGTATTCCATTTACCATATAGTGCTATTGGTGAAGAGCTAGTTTTTCGCAGACTTGCTCCTAGATTTGAAAATTGTGCTCTCAGATTTATTTGTTACGTTAATAGGGTCCATAGGAATAGGTTTAATTCACACACACACTCACACCTGAAGTTAGAGCTAGATTCTGGCAAACCACATGCTTTGGACAAAATTTCAGAGCTTCCAGATCCCATAGTGTTCCACTATTGAAACTAGTGTCAGTATTCTCAATAGGGGTAAAATATATGCTGTGTTGAATACAATTGCAATACCTTAAAATGATTCCACGAAAATATTCAGTTACAGAAATTTTCAAAAACTTTAGCTTCTTGGAAAAAAAGCGATTCCCATGTGATTCCCATTTAAAATGGCAGACATTTTTTAATATATATACAGTAACTTCAGCCATTTTTTTACCCCAAAAGTACTTCCAGCATGCATTGAATCCTTGGTAAAGGTATAAGCCAGAAATATAGAACCCCAGAAATTTCATCTTTGCAATCTTATCTATTTATCTATCAATCTACTTTTTCACAAATGTCACTTGCGTATAGTACATATATTCATCATAATTTTCTAGCAGAAAGCTATAAATCGTCCAATGCATTGCAACAAGTATATAATCAATTTCTTGAATTCTTCAGCAAAATACCCAAAAATTGGTTAATGTTGTCAACCTCATAAACACGCTATTGGTGCAAACCTGTCAACAAAAACAGGAATTACTTAAGATACGACTGTCTGTGTGTACATGGGCAGAGCTATATGTCATAAATATGGTAACTGACATGTTAGGTCTGGAGCGATATAACTGAGTAAGTTCTTGTAAGTGTTGACTGTAGGCATATATTTGGACCCTTTACCTATTAATATAAATGACTAACATAAATATAATAAAGCATGACCAATGTGGCATATATTTTTTCATATATGTAACATTTTTGGTTTGTCTCCCCACTTTATCCTACATGTAAGTGGCATACAATATGTCCTGTCATAAGTTCATTATCAGGAGACTCTATACTGCCAATGACTAATCCATTTCTTGATCCAGCACTCATTATTCAACAAAAAATACTTTAAACTCAGTGAAAGGTCATCAACATTTATCGTTGATAACAGCACAGACATTCAACAACCCCCAAGTAACTCCGAACCTACTTGAGCAATAAGTCTATGATGTTATTATATCTTGTATATAGGTGGCTGCTAGACTTTAAGAGGACAAAAGTGTAAAAAAGAAATGAAATATAATGTACACAACAAACATTAACAGATTCCATAATTTATTTTTACTTACAATGACCTTGACTCTCTCAACTTTTCGATTAGACTCTAGCTTTCATCAGGAATAATCTAGTCGAACTGTTAAGGGAGTATAATTCAAGTTGATTATTGAGAATGTCATTGTAATTTCAATACATCAACTGAGAGTTCATTGAGAGATAATATATACTGCTTTTTCAAAAAACATTTATAGTATATAATCCTGTAAATGTTTGTTGTCTGCATTGGTAAATTCTTCCTTCGTTTCTTTTTCAACTATTCCATCCAATTGAATTCATTTTTTTTTGTCAAACTATGTATGTATGTACTTTATTGTACATTACTTAGGTACATCATCGTAATTGTACTACCAGAAGACTCCTAACTAATGAATGATTAATCTAAATTCAGCACTAAACCATCTCTTCAGCAAAATACCAGAAATATGTACAGCATCGTCAACATGCTTGTGCGCGAGTCTAGCTGAGCAAAGTCAGCAAGCAGCTGCATGTTTTCTCGACCAAAAAAGTGATCATCTAGTTTCCTCTGAAGTTTACTCTTGTGAACTTATGATGCGTGTGTCTGTGAATACATAGGCACGTGTGCATATATACACAGTAAACAGTACCATAGGTACATCATTGCTGGGTAGTTCTGGTGTTATGCTGAGTAACTTCGTGTAGGCTTTTTAATAATTTAATAACCAAAAATATACATAATTGGATTGAAAAGAAATGAAACAAGATTACTAATGTAGGCAGCAAACATATACAGGACCCTTTACCTCTTTTTTCATTTATAATATTATTACTCTCAATCCCAATATATATTTTGGTTAAAAAAAAAAATCACAAACAACATTTTAATGAGGTTAGAAAGTCTGGATAGATCCACAGTTCCCATTAGAGAAGCAGCATTTACCCTTTGTAAAGCCCTAGTGAATCACTGGAGGAGGAAGAACATGTGGGTTGCAATCTCCCCAGTTAAAGACATAATTATGTATGCAAATTTACTATTCTTCTTTTGTGATTTTTAATCTATAATAATTTATTGAACTCAACCATCATTTTTACAGTGAAAGAAATATATTATTATTACTAATGTGATTGATTTTACTAGCCAAACTTGCATCTATCCAGGGAGAATAACTACGTTGCTCAAGAAAGCCCAACTATATAATAACACATAACCATATACCAAGAGAGCTGCATAATTGCTCCAACTAAACAAGGCCATTGCTTTTTGTACTTTGGTTAAGTTGATGGGATAAGGAGAATGCTATATATGAGTTTGGCAGGAGTGGTCTTCAGACGAGTGTTGTTCAAATATAAATTGCATATTATGTGCAAAATTAATGTTCAAAATTTACAAATCTTCGGGAATTGGAGAAATGGAGCAACAATGTTAGCAATATGAAATATCTTACCATTAGCTCTATATATTAAGAGTGAAATCCCATTACAAACATCAATAAAAGTGAATGCAGTTAAACAATACAAATTGTTTTATATAATAAGTTATAACCTTAACTCCGACTGCTACAACAGCAACAGCTAATGTAACACAGGCTACTATAACACCTGCAATGCATCCTGCCTGGCAGATTGAAGCAGCATCTCCACTTCTGGTGTTTTCATTGTCACCTGTTCCAGTGGTTTCTACAGTGACATGTATGGTTGTAGCTGGTGCAGTGGAGCTTTCTGTTCCAGTGGTGCTTTCTTCTGTGAGTTGTGTGTTTGTAGCTGCTGCTGTTGCTGCATGAAATTACTTTTAGTGCTCAAACAATCAAGTGTAATAGGAAAGCCAATAACCCAATTTTCAAAAATGTCAATTATAAAATAAGACGGTTACTGAAGAATAAGTTTAACACTCACAGTTTTTACAGTAGTACCAAGTTCTATTTGACTCTCAATTTGACTAAATGGGAGTCTCGATACATTTGACATGAAAACGTTCCCCACATCACCATCACTAGTACCATCTTTACACCATAATCTGGACAACCGCAGTAGCAATGAAATTGACTACTCGCACCAGCAGGTTTGATGATTAGCACTAAATGGGATAAAACAGGCTTGGTTTGGGAGTTTAGATTGCAGTATAGTGATCATAAATAACAATATCATCTCTCTTGCAATTGACTGTGGAAGCTACAGCATAGTGCTTGCCATCAACCTGGATGACTTGTAGTGAGTTTGGAAGTAGTGGCTTCAGTGACCTTGTTTCCTGGTTCAATGTTAAGTCAAGTCCACCTAGTTGTGAAATTGCTGCTTCAGCAATATCTGGGCACTTGCAGGATTGTCATTGATCCATTCTTTTCATCCAATAGTCCAGGTCTGTCAGATTCGTAGAAAATTGTGTGGCCAATCCTTATCCACTTTGTGCCATTTGGCTGTGACTTCTGCTGCCCAATGATTTCCTTGGAATCCAACTAGCTTCTTAAGTGGTTTTGATGTCACTGTGCTGTGTTTGTCAAACAATCTGTAACAAATGCTTCTGAAAGTAGGATTTGCTTAGCTCTAGCTATTTTCTTGTAACTAGCTAGAAGCACTTTGAAAGACTAATTTACTTTGAGAACTGCTGGCTTGAATCACCTCAAGCAATCACTTGTGCAGTTGGAACACAAATATCATGAAATCGGGAGTCAAGTCATCAAACCTAAAATCACCCTCGTTCTTGTTTTATATTCAGAATGAACAGTTTGTTGAATGGTTTGCATAGAGAGTAGATTAAGATTTTGCTGCAAGAAGCTATAAGCCAAAGGCCCAGAATAGATGTGGCGAATTTCGTGACCACCTCGGAGTGCCTTCTTCCAGCGGGTAATCACTGAAGCATTCCTTTCTGCATCAGAAACTATCTGTTTCAACACCATCGTCAAAGACAACTTGAAGGGTGCTCCTCATTAGCTTCCGGCTGTAACAAAAATGATAGCCTTTTTATTTTCAAGTGTAAGACTCTTCATGATAATCAGTTTGTTAATCAGCACATGCCATACTTCCCAAGTTTTTTCTTGTTCCAAGCAGCACATGACCAATCAATCACTTTGGTACTAACCCATCCTCAGCTGTCTCAGCATGTGGAAAGGTTGTCTGACAAACCCTAAGAAAAACCTGAGGAAATACCCGACTCTTCGACTGAAACTGTATAGAAGATATGCTCAGTCATTGGAAACTTTAGATTGTTTGTGTGTGATCCTCAAATAAAACCCTCTAAATCAGGTAATGGAACATTAGTCAAAAGAGAAATGGTGTGGTTTTCCTGTGACATATTTGAAGTGTTATCTGATGATGAGGTAGCAGGTTTCGGAAACCTAAATGTGGCCAGAGTCGACTGTTTGCTAATTTGCTTCCTGTGGAGTTTCGGGCATACTTTCACATGTCAGGTCAAGTTTGATATGGAATTTAAAAATTTTTAAAAGCTCTATGCAGGTACTACATGCATTGCACCTAACAGAGACTGAAAGAGGATCGGACTATGCATTATTATTGACAGCAACTGTGAAATCTCTGTTTTCTTTTAAATTTTTGAGCACGATACAATACTTGACTTCTTTAATTCTGGCACGAATTGGCTTAGAAACAGAAACAATAGTAAACATACATTCTAGGTCAGTGTTCACTATCTTCAGCTTTAACCGAGGCTTTAATTTTCTTGGACAGAAGCTTGAAGAAATTTCTTAACATACGCTTGGCTGAGGTTTTAAACACATGAAGCTTTCTCTCGCATCTTCTCTTTACCTCGGATATAAGATTACTTATGTGGAGACGATGCCCTGGTGGAAAACAAAAAGGTTGCTGTGCTGTTGGCACAGTATAAATTGGATAGAACTCTTTGCAACCAGAATAGTACTGATCAATGAACGACTCATTGAGATAGATTTACTGTGATTTTCATTAGTGTCTGTGTATGCTATTACATCTGCTGTATCAAACCCAGCAGCAAAAAGACACTTGACAAAATATGGTGGAAGATGATCCCCATGAAACTCCCTACGTCATTGATTCGATCCGAATCATGTCTACACAGATAAAATTGAGAGTTTAACATCATGTCGAAACCTCAGTAATATAAGTGAACACATTGTCAGTATTTTAAAACTGGCATACTAAATACTCATACAGAAATGCCAATGTTTGTATGGTTGTGACTAGGCACAGTTGAGTTAGGAGGGCTATTAATATCATCATACTATAGACTCTTCTTTTATATGGCTCTCTGCCTCCCAGGAGGCCACAGAGAAGAAATGGTATGAGGCAGCGGTAGATTGTTGAGATGAAAGGCCCCCAAGTCTGTGCTGCACTACTTTGGTCAGTTCACTTTCTGTGGAGACAGCACACAATTTTTTAATTTTTTGTGTTGATTCTCCCAACTAGCTAATCAGACTCTCAGTCAGACAGACTGAGAGTTGTTGTCAGTGTCTTATCATGATAACTGCACACTGCAAGTAGTCACTATGACAAATGCGGCCATCAGCCAGATTTCTTTTGGTTTGCTCACTCGTCCCCCTCGAGCCGGAAGTAAATCTTATGACAATTTTATATCACTAGAGCAGTCAACTGGGAATGTGCAAGTAAAAAAAAACTTTTGCACAATTGTTGGTTTGTTTTAAGTTTGTGCCAGATGTGGTTATGATGGTTAATAGTTTCTATAGTTAACTGGTAGCTTTACTTGCGGCTGTAACTGTAGCAGTTTAGTATACTACTAGCATTGTAGGTAATTAGTGATAGACCTGTATTCATGTGTGTGACTCACACATTCCAATGACCTATCATGCCCTCCGTCTGAGCTCCTCATGCCAACCTACACAATAACACACACCAGGCCACCACCATATTATATATAAACTAGCCTTCACAGCCCATTGACCCTCTCACCTTGGGATTGCCAGGAAAACTGTACCACTTTCAGATAAAAGTCAATACCAAGTCAGATATTCACTGAAGTCCGTGTATTATGGAATAGCAGTATTGTTGATGAAACTTATGGTCTAGTTTTTGTGACCACACAATCACCACAAAATATAATATTAAAACGCAGTTATTTTTGCATATACTTGTTTACTGTTGTTTAAGATTCAAACATAGCTATATGTATATAGCTAAGGCATTGGAAACATATTAATGTATCAACATAACACTGCTTTCAATATTAAATATTGACAGCAGTAAAATGTGTGAACAACACAGCAAGTTTTGTAAGTGCACAACACAAAACTTTATTGTAGCATTGTTCTTTTTCAAAAAAAAAATGTAGCACACATATGAATATGATTATTCTTGTGTACCTTTATGTGACATTGCTTATAACTATTTTTACATGCTATTTGAACCAGTGTTTATATTAGATTAACATTAGAAGGAACACCTCATTCTGGTTGGCGCTAGTTAGAGCCAGCGTGGCTGGCATTCTGTGTATCACACCATGTGTTTTCCCAGTCAGGTTCAGAGCAGAACAGCAGAGTTAGGGAATTATATCTATGAGTGTTTCAGGTGTTGTGGGCAAGTGCTGGCATTTCCATTTCCCACACACCATGCATCTCCACAGCTCATTTAAAAAAATAACAGGAAAAAACAAAAAAATTAATATATTAATAATAAAATAAATTAACAAAATTAAATATAATAACAACCACAATATTAATAATAACAACAACAAATAATAATAATAATAATAATAATAATAATAATAATAATAATAATAATAATAATAATAATAATAATAATAATAATAATAATAATAATAATAATAATAATAATAATAATAATAATAATAATAATAATAATAATAATAATAATAATAGTAATAATAGTAATAATAGTAATAATAGTAATAATAGTAATAATAGTAATAATAGTAATAATAGTAATAATAGTAATAATAGTAATAATAGTAATAATAATATAATAATAATAATAATAATAATAATAATAATAATAATAATAATAATAATAATAATAATAATAATAATAATAATAATAATAATAATAATAATAATAATAATAATAATAATAATAATAATAATAATAATAATAATAATAATAATAATAATAATAATAATAATAATAATAATAATAATAATAATAATAATAATAATAATAATAATAATAATAATAATAATAATAATAATAATAATAATAATAATAATAATAATAATAATAATAATAATAATAATAATAATAATAATAATAATAATAATAATAATAATAATAATAATAATAATAATAATAATAATAATAATAATAATAATAATAATAATAATAATAATAATAATAATAATAATAATAATAATAATAATAATAATAATAATAATAATAATAATAAATAGTAGTAGTAGTAGTAGTAATAATAATAATAATAATAATAATAATAATAATAATAATAATAATAATAATAATAATAATAATAATAATAATAATAATAATAATAATAATAATAATAATAATAATAATAATAATAATAATAATAATAATAATAATAATAATAATAATAATAATAATAATAATAATAATAATAATAATAATAATAATAATAATAATAATAATAATAATAATAATAATAATAGTAATAATAGTAATAATAGTAATAATAGTAATAATAGTAGTAATAATAATAATAATAATAATAATAATAATAATAATAATAATAATAATAATAATAATAATAATAATAATAATAATAATAATAATAATAATAATAATAATAATAATAATAATAATAATAATAATAATAATAATAATAATAATAATAATAATAATAATAATAATAACAATAATAATAATAATAATAATAATAATAATAATAACAACAACAATAACAATAGCAACAATAACAATACAACAACAACAGCAATAATATTATTAATAATAATTAAAAAATGATAATAATAATAACACAACAATAATATATAGCTGTTACAAATCTTTTCGTTACTCTCTGTATACCCCCCTCACTGAAGGGATGGATGTGAAATTACAAGTGATGCAGTTGATCCCCCTTCCCATTTAATGACATCTGTTGTTGAATCAATTAGTAGTACTAACAGACCTTGAGTTCCACCAACAGTCCTCTTATGTTATCATATATACATGATAGTGAAAGGGGAATATTGATACTGAATGCTATCCTTAATGTTAGGGGGAATCCCAACTCTGTATATCAAGTTAGCCTATCACCTCTATGCAATGGAGGATGTCATAGATGACATACACTCTCCCACTTATACCCAGTGCAGGGACCACCATATACCTACTCATAGTGCTAGAAGCACGTAGCGCACAGCCTGGTCATAGGCTACATGGCCCACTGCTGAACTGGGGCATGGATAAGACACTGGCAGTGGGAGGGAGATGTCAGGCAGACACTTCTGATTACACATGGAGAGATAAGCTCCTCAAGCAATTTGGCAGACAACACTTGGCACTGCTGATATAGGCCTCTACAGTGAAGGGGGTGTCAGACACTCATACAGACATGAACTCTAGGGCCATGAGACTTTAATGTCAGAACATGATACCATGTACATATTGAGTTTGCGTGGAGGGTCCCAGTGCTGCAGGAGGTGGTCAGGCATTCAGAATTCTAGTGACATGAGGGGGGGAGGGAGGGGGGGGGGTTAAATTACCAACCCTTTCTCTATCTTGCTACGAGTTACAGAGAATAACAATTATTATAATCCCGCACTAAGTTAAATATGTATTTGTTATAATTGAGTTGTGGGAGATGGAGAGTGAGAAGGCAAAAGATAGTCTAATTCTCCAGCATCATCAGAAGAAGAATGGCCTAGGCAACCATTTAACGGTATAGTTCCTTGGCTATTTTCAGGAGAAAAACAAAAATGCAATCCATCTTGGTTGCAATGAGTCTCAGGTGGTCAATGTCAATTATGCAAATTGATAAAATAGATTTTTATAGACTTGGTATATCAACTATCATAAACAAGGACTAGGCTTGTAGTTAGCATCAGCTTGAATATTGCCTAAATAAAATATAAAATAACAAAAAAAGCTCATAGAAGGTAAGGATCAACTTAAGAAGAACTTATGTAGATAGATTTGAATTTAACTCGTGCTAGTTAGTTCGGTCTTGGTAGGGCAGTTTTGCTGAGTCTTCAGTGTTAGCTTTTGGTTCCTTGTCTTTGCTAGCCAACCAAAAAGAACTAGTAAATAGCCAACACTGCTTTCAGCTACTATCCTAGGAAGACACAAGTGGTAAAGATTAGGGATTTATATGTAGTACAACACGCTAAAGTACTGTATATAATACATATTATATATGTTTTAAGCACAGTACTGTATATAAATACATATATATATAGGCTTTGATTGATTGATGGGTATTGCCTGAAATTTGTTGAATGGCATTCTTGAAGAGTATACAAGAATGGCAGACAAACAGGTCAGACCCTGGTAAAGGGTAGATGATTGACATTTATTCTGAAGCTGCAGTTATCAGCGCACCTGGATGACACCTCCCTACATGTAGCACCTCAAAAGCATGCAGGATACAATAAATGTTTAGTACGAATTTTGTGTAAAATTAATGCCTGGGTTGTGCACATGGAAAAATTGTTTATTCGAAACCACTATGTTCCGTTTGTTTAAGTGATGCTTTGTTATTTGAGATTAATGGTACCTGCATCACACTAGCCCTAAACAGATGGCATATTAACTATTGACTGATACCACACTTTGATACTAAAGTTAATGTTAGCAGACCTAAGGAGAGGCACTGTAGTTTTTCCTTATTGCAACTTGTTAAGAAACTGACTCATTACAGTATATCCTCAGGAATTTGAATGTGCACTCCATTTAATATGAATGGTGCTTGATATGAAGGTGAGGTATGGGAAAATGATAAAGACAGAACAAGTAGCAATAAAAAGCATCAGGAGTGTCAGGATACAGCCACTGACTTTCCTCGAAGATCTAAGGCACAGGATTTGACAGCACACTGGGAAGGTAAGCTCCCTCTCCTATCTTCCATTTGCTCAGCTTACAGCAAAGAAATCTGCTGCTCTTCTGGCATTAGTGTGTCAAGCTAATGGCATTTTGTGGGGTGGGGGGGGGGGGGGGGGGAAGGGGTCTGCCAGTTTTACTTTTACAAAGAATTTGAGGCATCAGGGGCGGGTCCAAGAGGGGGGGGGGGGGGGCAAAGGAGGGGGAAGGGTTACAGTATTGTTATGAAGCAGAAGTACTTGCATGGGAGACCTTACATTCATACAAAACTCCAGATTTTTATAATATGGTATTATTATGTAAAAGTAGTATGTATTGTATAGATGATGAGATGTAATCAGTCATAATGCATTTACCTTGGATGTCTTCGGACAAACTCTTCAACCACTTCTTCCATATACCTCAATGGTAAAACATCATTGCCAATCCATTAAGACGTTCTTGTCCCATGGTGCTCCTTAAATAGAGACTTTATTAGCCTGAGCATGCTGATTGAACATTCACACTCACAAATCGTAACTGGTGGAGTGCCCATTATACTCAAAAGAGTGCGAATATTGGGGGAAAGGTCATAGTCAGTATGTGCTAGGGTCTTCTCTGGGGTATCAAGTTCGGAAGCAACTTCACTGTCAGCTTTCCATATTAGTCAAGCTCTGAATCAATACATGTCAAAGATGGGAGATCATCACTATAAAACTTCATCTACCTGTTGTCTGTTCAATATTGCAGCATCCTTAATAACAGCTGATTGTAAAAGATGCACAACATTTTTTTATGAAAATTCGTCAAATCAATTGTAAGCTCCACTATCAAGTGATCGAACAATTGAATTATAAGATTCCGGCAGTAATATTCTTGGAAGTTGTCAGCCAGTATCTTTGAACGATGTTGCTGCCTGGATGCAATTCTCGGTACCGACTCTTCAAGTCTCACACAGCTTGTGCCATTTTTTGGGTTCACTGTACACTGAGCATTAAATGAATTCACATTGGATCGAAGACTCTGCACGGCATTCTTAACAGTTTCCACTTCACGATAAGCTCATGCAGCAATATCTGCATATTGGCCTTGAAGCTTTACACTTAATCCCTTTGTGTATGCCAATACACTCAGAGTAGCTTGCAGTGTTACAAAAAAATGAAACTGTGATAGAGCCAGGAGAAGGGACCGAGCATCAAAATGTGAATCTCTGTTCCACTCTTTTTGTACTAAGTGAAATTGCTTTTAAGTTCTAAGCAACAAACTATAGGAAGGTAAAGAACTGAGAATACCTCGACAGCATCGTGGTTCTCCACCTATCTAGTGCGACATACAGTTGCTTTAGCTTCTTTCTTTTTTCACCTTCTAGTGTGTCATCAATCCATTTCTCTATTGACAGCTGCCTTTTGGGAGAGTTAGAAAAAAGCTAAGCAGCTGTGTCCATCATGTTACTGACCTCCCTGATATTGCAACACTTTACTACAGAGAGGTTTAATCTGTGTGCTGCACAGTGCATGTATAGTGTTTTGGGATGAACAGATGTTATTCGTGAAGATGCTCCCCTATATCTGCCTGCCATTGCACCAGCTCCATCGAATGCTTGACCCCGTAATAACTGTGGGTGCAACTTCCAATCAGTCAATTGAGTGATGATGTCATTAGCAATAGCCTCACCACTAACACCAGAAAGACATTCATGAAAACCCGAAAACTTCTATTATGGCTTGCCATTGTCTAAGTACTGAACATTGATTGACAGTTGCTTGTCATTGGCAGAGTCATCAGTTGCCTCATCTGCAATGACTGAAAAGTACCTTGCATTTTGAATCTTTAGCAAAAGCTGGTTTCGTATGATATCTCCACAAATCACAATCATCTGATTTTGTGTTTCCTTGCTGGTATAAATAAGGCAGTTTCCAAATGCTCTTTTAGTATATTGTCACCAACATCTATTCAAAACTTTAGCAGGGGCTTGAAAGTTACCCTTATAGGTAGAGCGATAATTTAACTGTACAGGACCATCATCACGGTGACCTCTAAAAGCAAGTGCCTGCTTACCACACAAGATAACCGTAGCTGTGATTGATCTTAATTTCATTTTGTTGTCAGCTATTAGTTTAGCACGTCTAGAATTGATCTGCTAATCTATACCTACAGCCTGATTTTGTTGTATGCACAGAAAGCTAGGGCCCTTTCCACAGAAGCTTGATGAGATTCTCGTCCTCATAAGCCAAAATGTTCACTAAGCTTTTCTTTTGCTTTCTTCAAGTTTATAAGAGGTCGCTTAACTAAGACACCAAGTTCTTGCCACAGTATGCAAATAGCACACAAAATTTACAGTAACCCCCATCATCCATCGCAGAGTGGGCAAGACCATTATATTCTTCAAGCCAATCGATCTGAAATCGTCTATTATGGTCACCAAACTTATGAACTGGAAAATTATACTTTTTATTAGGGACAAAGTGGTGCTTAAGAAGATTAAAAAAAATTCATCATCTGTCAGCCCTCGCTCAGATTGCAACTGTACCACGCTAACAAAATCACCTGAATAAATTAGAGGATCCATAGAGCATGAACTTTAAGAGTCCTCTGGATCTCTTCGGTTAGATGAACACAACCATCAGTAACTAATGCTACTGCCACTATACACAGGGCCATTTTTAGCAGCACGCTCATGTAGTTCTAGTTCACCTGAGGCTGAATCAGAATTGATGCTCATATCCTTGTTAAGGGAGTCTGAGTCTGGAATAGTAGTGCCATCATCAGTGGCAGGACTGTATAAATTATTATTAACAAAGATTTTTTATAAAGATTGATTACTTACTAAGTAACTAAGAATTAATTTACCTGGAGGAACTCGGATGGAAGAAGTGGAGTATGTTCATGCTCTGTGTCCTGCAGATTTTCCTGGTAGCTGGCCTTACTAACTTAGCTCCTTTACTAGACATTGTAGCTAAAGACAAGTCACATGCAGTGAGCAGCTGGATTTGCATATTGTGGTTTGGTGTGTGGTTTATCAACACATGATGGTTTGGATGTTTGGCAGTTTGATGGTTTGTTAACCCTTGAACTTGGCCTGTGGTGTGTTTCATATGCCTTGTAGATGAGATATTCCCCCAAACAACAATGATAGGAAGAATTGGAGGGATGGTGTGTGTAGCCTAGTGGTAGTAGGGGAAAATGAAAGGTAAGCAGATTATATTCTTTATGAGATTAGCAGACAATTACTGAGGTGGAAGGATCGGAGATTGTAGTAGGGAGTTGGTTGGCATGGTGGGAGTCTTGAAGGAAAATCTATGTTATTGTGAATTAGTTTGAAGAAAAACATAAGTTTAGCATTACGGCGATGAGAGGATAGAGATGGAAGACGAAGCTTAGTGAGAAGAGAAGTGTAATCTGAGGACCATTATTTACTACATAATTTACATGCAAAGTATTGTATTCTCTCAAGATGAGAAGAAAGATGGAATGATTGAGGGTCCCAGAGGAAAGAACAGTACTCCAGATGAGGACAGAGAAGAGAAATGTACAAGCAAAGAAGAGTTGAAGTGTCTGAATAGCAGTAGAAATGATGGTAGAGAAGAACAGGTAATTTAGGGGTCTTGGAAGAGATTGTTTGTTCCAGAATGAAGAAAAGAGGTACTTGAGCTCAACTGAATTGGGATACACAGAGGGGGCAGGGACTTAGTAAAGAGATTGTTTATAAGAAATAAGTATGTACTATCTTTGTCCATTAAGTAAATGTTTTTCTTTACCATCTCCAATTAACTATTCACACCTATAAGGCTACCAGTAGCTCTTGCTGGTAAGCCTTCAGCACACTCTCATCCTTTGTACATTATTTTTGATGCTATTATACAGTGCTGTAAAATCATATATAATAATAATAATTTTGACTTCATTAGAGTAAGTGTGAGAGATTGGGAAGCAAGCTAGGAAGAGATACAGTTTAGGTCATTCTGAAAGAGAGAAAAATCAGAATGAGAATTGATGGAGCAAAAAAGAAGGATATCATTGGCGTAGAGAATAAGCTTAGATGAGACAGACAAAGGCTCATTACACATTCCATTGATATAAATTATAAAGAGGAGAGCACCTATTATAGATCATTGATGGACACCAAAAGATACTGGGACAGGTGAAGAGATGGTACCTGTGACGCTCACTTGTTGTGAATGTACTGAAAAATAGGAGTGAAACCAATTTACGAGGTAAGGAGAAAAGTGCAGGAAGGAAAGATAGTCAATTAATGTTTGTGTAGAACAGAATCAAAGGCCTTTTTGAGATCTACAAAACAAGTATCAACCAATTGATCAGTTTGAAGAAGAGAGTGAAAAGACTGATTGGCCAAGAGAAGGGCTGAAGAAGTGGACCGATGGGGAAGAAAACTAAATTGAGAAAAATTGTGTTCAAAACAAAATTTGTAAAGGAGAGAGTGAACATGCTTTTCAAGCAGTTTACTAATAGAGAGAAAGAAAATGGGACGGTAGTTAGAGGGATTGTCAAGATTAGATAACATTTAGGGATGGAATGAAGGAAGTTTTCCAATCAACTGGATGACATCCTTCTGACAAGATAAAGTTAAAGATATATGTAAGGGGAGCAACTATGTAGATTTAAGCATTCTAGAGGAGATCAAATCAGGGCCAGAGGCTGTGGAAAAAGGTAAACGAGAAATCAGGCCAATAACATCAGATTCAGTACAGAGGGAGTCTGGAGGACAGAATGGTTGGGAAGTCTGGAAAAGAGGATAAGGTACAATTGGAGGATAGCACGTATTGAAGAATTCAGAGAAAAAATTATTAAGCATTTCAGCCTTATCACAGCTAGAGGAGAAGGTGTTACCTTGGATACAAGAGTTGTTTAATAGCGGATGAAATGATGTTTCTAAGCGAGCAGGTGAATCTATTTTTTTAGCACCTAAGAAAAGATTGTGACATTTTTTAATTTGTTGTCGAAGGCTATTATCAATCCAAGGGTGGTTGATTCAGAGGGGACACACAAGCTGATGACTTCTGAAAATCTATTTTTAAATGCTTTCCAGGAGGAATCAAGGTCTGAAGAAAGGAGTTGATCCCAGGGAAAGGAGGAAAGTAGGTAGGCAGCTCTGTCAAAGTCAGCGAGATGATACAACCATATTTTACGCTTGGTACACTTTCTAATAGGGAAGAGAGAAGGAAGGGTGATTTCCGTTAGGATACTATTATGATCAGGAGGATACAGGTGGAAGAACCAAAGAAGAAGTTTGAACATGAGATGGAACAAGGACAAGGTCTATGATAGAGGATGAACCAGAATGAGAGGTGTGTGTGGGAGAGGACATGAGTTGCTTGATGGAGAATAAACCAAAGAGTGCAGAAAGTTGAAGAGATGGAGGCAGATATGAGTAGAACACATCAACATTGACGTTAACATCTCCAGTAAGGATCAAGCCAGAGATCACACTGTGCGAAAGAGCGCTTAGAGTGTCTGAAAGGAGGGATACATCATTTAAAGAAGAAGGAGGTCTATAAAAAGCTCTAAATGTAAAAGTAAATTCCTGTACTTTGACTGAGAGAAGAAGGAGTTCAAGGGCTAGGGCTAGGGCTAGGGCTAGGGCTAGGGCTAGGGGCTATTATGGAGGTTCAAAGGAACAGCATGTAAAGAAGAGTGTACAAAAATAACAACACCACCACCATGGTGGATTCTATATATCTAGGCGATAAAGTTGAAAATTAGGTAAAGAAATCTCATTATTAAGAATGTCTGGTGAGAGCCAAGTCTCATTCACACAAACAAGGTCAGGAAGATAAGTATTACAGAGTAGAGACAGCTCATCTAATTTATGTAAGAGACTGTTGGCATTGAAAGAAAACAGTTTAAGAGATCGGCTGGTGAAGTGAGAGGTGAAATTAGACAGAAGAGGAGAGGTTTTAAGAGAGAGATTTTGGACTTTGAAGTTAAGGTTTAGGTCCTTTGTGATTTCTTTAGATGGGGTTGATAGCTGGTGGAAAAGGCAGGAGATGTGGTGAACTTACACTGAATTAGGGGACATCAACTGATATTACTAATACTAATAAAATTTAAAAAAGGGCAGTTGGATGAGAGAGTATAACTAATGTGATCCTTCCTCTAATTTCCAGCAGCATTCCCACCCCTAATAGTTCATGAGCTGAGGACATCATCCCAAACCACAAGAATTGCAAAGGCTCTTTTACAATGTTGCACAAGCTAGGGAGGGTGGCCTCAGACCCACAATCACATGGTAAGGTAGGAGAGTCTCATTACCAGAAATGTCTGCCTGCATTGTCCACAATTACCAGTTGTATATACAAGGTTGACATTAGTGAAATGCTGACAAATAAATACCAGCAAGGTTTCAGAATATAAAAATAATGCTGAGACAAACATTCTTCAGTGTTTTCTTCAGCCTAGTTCACATTCTTCAATGAAAGCTCATATATTTTTGTCTTTACACCATCTATATATATATCTCAGCAGAGAGTTTAAAGAACCTAGCGTACAACACAACGTCAGATGCTGAATACAACTTACCGAAGGAAGACAGAAGAAAACAAATGACTGATAGAGCGTAAGCCATATTGATATTTCTTCCTGTTGGTTAGAGAAGGGACCGATTGCAAAGTATGTTAGTAGCTGCAGGAAGCTTCAACAACCTGACAATGCTAGTGTAGTATATATTTGTAGTCAACGAAATCAAGACAGAAACTCTAGCAAAATTGATGGTAGAACTTGGAGCTGGTTATTCCTCTAACAACTCCTACAGTACTACTACACAGCGAACTTTCAGGCGGCTAAACTGCATAAGATCGTGGAGTGAGCTAAATAGTTTTTATATCATTTGCTAGCTACGTAGCCCCACCCATTTGCGGTACATGTAGTTAGGGATCTGACTGCACTCCCGCGCTGGAAGTGATCGTTGCCAGGACTACACTTACTCGCGCTGGCGAGCTCGTCACGTCAAGGCAGAAGATATGGCAAGTAGTGTTGGCTCTCAGTAACACTCTAGCAAAGGCAATTGCCAGGCGGTTTTTGTTTCTAATAAAACACAACCAAACTGATGTCGTTTGAAGTAACTGGTGTAACGGTCTGAGATTGTACCCAGTATTTTGGTATTCTGCGCATGCGCTAAATCGAGGTTACACTGGGTTGTATCCAGTCTGAAATTGTATCAGACTGCTAATGTTCTAGTAGGATTCTAGTAGGATTATAGCGCTGTGGGGATTATAGCGCTGTGGTTTACCATAATCTCATAAAGAATAACATAAAGACAAACATGTTTTCATGTCAACCCCTCTCTCCCACCAACAAAAAACATAATTATTATAGCTATATAGCTAACTCATTAAAAACATACCAACATCAAAATGTTGTGCCCAGAATTGTAGAGAATCACGTTTAAGCACTTCAAACTGCATATATAGCTTTATAACACACCCAATGTTTACATAAAAACAGAATGTTATCTTCCACAACTTTCGGCACTTTCTCACAGTCACAGTCACGACACTGGTTACATTCAATCATAAACCTCTTGTTAGTGTACGGTTGACGACAGTGACAGTACACCTCAACTACTTCCTGTTGATAGAATATATTGTGTGACCTTGGCTGTGCACTTCCTGGAAAGGGTGACAGCTCTCCCTGTTTGAATCATTAGGACAAATGACAACCCACGAGTTCCTGGTCCCACAAACAATCCTGCGGTGAAACAGAATGGCACAGAGCAGTTGCTGTAGATATTGCAAACAGTCCACAGTCTGAGCTACCACTTGTCTCTGCATATCAGCCCACTTCAGTGTCATCTTTCTGTTTGATGGGTACAGCATGAAAGCAAGTTGTCGAAGGTTTTGTATGACGTGCTCATTGAACAGTTTAAGGAGTCATATACCACAATGGTGTCTTTAGCACAACCAATGTTGCTAACAGTCAACCAATGATTGCCTGAAATATTTAAGATTTGAACAAAGTCCTTGTCTGGTGTACCAATCATTTGACAGCCCTCTGGCTGAAACACACATACTGACTGGCAGCCTCCGATGTCTTTGAACTGATGAGAGAGTAAAGATTGCGCATGATCAATATGCTCATCGGCCAACCAGTACCTTTCCGAAGAATACTTCTGGTGAGGGAGGGGATATCCTTGCTTTGATAGGCTGGTTTCAATACATCCACAGGACCAACCTTGCGTCCAGTATTCTTTGTAATATACACATCTGCCTTGCATTTAGTTGACGTGAGTAGTAGTGTCCTGGGAAGACACATCCGGAAATGACTTCTCAGGTGAACTCTCTGTTGGAATCTTCACAGGTTTTCTGCTACTATCCGAAGTAACCTGTGTATTGATGGAATCTTTGGTAATTTTTAGGGCTGTTGAATAAAGGTCGCTGGTGCTGTATGGTTTGACGTGGTCATAAGGAACCTTCACCTTAAGGGGTTTCCCAGTCTCGGGATGTGCAATTGATATTCGTTGATTGCTGTCGATCTCAAGAATTCTGTAAAGAGCAAAGTAAACAGAAGATATAAATAACATGCACATTAAAACAGTGTTATTACTATTACCTAATTTTACACCATCATTTATACTAGGCGGAATATAAGCCACAACGTAGCTCTATAGGAGAGTTATTAGGCAAATAGCCTGTTAGCAAGAGAAGGGATTAGCTAGCTAACTTAGCAAGATATATACTCATGGAAAAAGTTTAGTAGCAGTATTTTTTTGGCTCCTGTAGGCACTTAGAGTGTTACCTATATGGGCCAGTCCACAGGGGTTAGATTTTTCCTCCTTTCCGTCCGACATTTTTCATTGCTTTCCGGAGAACAAGGTATCCAATGCAATGGTGAAAAACGTTAACACCTTTGGCCTTTTTCTTACTATAATCTTCTCGCTGTTTGATTTGTGCTCTGTCGACATTTTGTTGAACCTATAATTACAACAATACATTGAAAAAATTATTAACAGGACTAAGTAGTCATTACTACAATGTACAGTAAATCACTACCATAAAGTATGTAGCAAGAGCCCATGGCCAGTTAAACTTCCCCCTAGAAAATCAGATGGGTGGGCGCTTATTATGTGTAGTGGATGCATGCACACACCACACATGGATGCATGCACACACCACACATGGATGCATGCACACACTACACATGCATGCACCACACATGGACGCAATGTATAACCTTTAGCTAATTCTTTTTGATAAATGTTGTGGTAGAAATATATTTCGTCATAAAAATGGCCGGGTTAGTAAATTTGATATTACTTTCCTGACTTCCTGGGTATATATGTACCGTAAAGTATGCAGCAAGCGCCCAGGGGCGCTTAAACATTTAAACCCAAAATCATAGGGAGGGGCGCTTGCTACATTTAGTGGGCACTTGCCTCGTGATATTTGTGTTTTATTCTTTTTTTTTTAAAGGGCATACAAAGTCAACAAGTTCGAGCAAAAATAGCTAGCTATCTCTCTATCAGGGGTAAAGTGTTATGTTGTTCTTAACATTTAGTGCAATTCCTCTGGTTCACTGAAAGACGCCAAGTCGTTCACTTCTTCATCCAAATCAGCGAACGGATCTTCGTCGATATTGCGCTCTCCTCTCTGTCTTCGCCTGGCCTCGGAATACAGTCTCTGATTAGACCATCCTCAGAGCCATCAATTCTGTTGAAGATGCCACAAGAGAGAAAGAAACTCTCTGCTTATTATTGCGCACGAGGTGCGGTTCAATAACTAATCTATTTTGGCGCATGCGCATATATTATGATCAATTTCTATATAGTGTGTGCCTGCTACCATACCCTCAAAAATTCTAGATCGATGAAAACAGCATAGTGGGCGCTTGATATGTGTAGGGTGCTTGCTGTGTACTTTACGGTATTTGGTATCCAAATTTGGAGGCTAAATGAGTAGACATTGTGCTATCTAAAATTACAAGAAGAAATTCTCGGAGCCCATCGCTACACGTTTAAAAAACTTGGCATGTATATGCGCTTACACCAGTTAGTTGGTAAAAACTTAAATTACCTGTTCATTAACCCTTGTCATCAAATCAGCTCTTTTTGACACCATGTCATCCAAGTCCACATCTGTTGTCTTCACATCTGTTATCGTCTCTTCAATGTTGGACATCCCGTCTGAAGTCTCCTCCATCTGTAATGATAGGGAATTGTGGGATGTACCAAAATAGTGATAATACAAACAGTTACTTCAAGTGGAGTGGAGTACGTGGGTGTCGACCAATCATCAGGAAGAAGGGACTATATTTAGTGGAAGCCTGCTTTTGTGTCCGTATGGAGAACGCAACATCATCTAGGACAATCATTCTGATATTCGTTTACAAGCTTGGCAAGTCGCACCTTCAATGTCTGGTTCATACGCTCATCAAGTCCATCAGTCTGTGGATGGTATGCACTGGCCACTGAACGCTTGATGCCAAATTGTCTGCAAACCTCTGTGTTTATCTGAAACAAAAAGTACTTACAAGAGTAATGTTAATTTTATAACATGTTACTTTATAGCATACCCTCCTCCCCCCTCTTACTAAATGTAGCCCTGTTTTAACAGTCAATCTTACCTGTGCAATGAACTCACGTCCTTGGTCAGACAAAAGCCTTTTGGGAGAACCCCACCTGTTAAAAAAAAACATCACAAATGTTATGTGGATATACTGGACATGTGTAAACTTAGGTATGATCTAAACAGTTATAAACTTGTGAACACATGCATTGTTGCGAGACAATTCCATTTTAGTTAATCACGTTAGATCTTTTTGTGTATTTTTTTCTCTACAACTAGTCCGCCTATATTCAACTAATTACGGACTGTTGCTAAGGAAAGTAATCAATGCAGGTAAATCTGCTATATACCTAGACAAATTCAACTAGTCCAGTATATCGCAGAATGCTTCTTCTTCTCTTCATAACTCATTATAATGGAGATTTTGGCTTTGTATGAGTGATTCCTTGTATATAGCACAGTTTCGAGAGGAAGGGTGCAACCCGATTTTGAAGTGGGCATTAGAAATATCTTGAGAGCTATTATTCATCTGGTTAGTCTAAAACTTAGTCTAAAACTTATAGGATACAATTATAGGTAAGACATCATGCTTGCCTATTATAACATAACATTATCATAAGCATGGTTTGCGCAAATTCGTCACAACTTTAATTTTTACCTGTTTACAAAGGTTTTGATACTTCATGCAACACCGGCAGCTCTCTTCTCCTTCAGTGGGTAAAAATCTACAAACTTTGTAAAGTAGTCTGTGAAGGTCAGCATATACTTGAACCCACCAGCAGTTGTGGGTAGAGGCCCTGAAATTATACAAATAACCCAAAGTTGTCATTACATACATGTATTACCTGGTTGCTTCATCTAAACTCTCAAGACCATTATGTGTGTGAAGCCGCACCCATACTAATCTTTGGTATCTGTTTTAAGCTGATATTGGTGTATGTTACTCGATTACAACAAAACTTTGTGTATGTATAGTGTCATGCCTGGAAGTTGTGTTTCTTCATTGCCTATGTAAGTTTAGCAGTCAATTATAAATCACTTCCATTAATTTTGTTTACTGGCTGAAATAGCAAAAATATGATGCATTCTTTTTGTCTTCATCGAAATTTCAGACGTAATAATCTACGGGTAAGGGATTATCAGAGCAGTAGAATACAGTGGTGCATACTTTATAGAGTCGTTTTGCAGTAAAAAAATCTTATAAGTCATTTTCTTTGGAATGGCCGATCAGCGTTTCACAAGATTCTACCGCCGGTGCTAGTAGGTTGGCGTCAACAATAAAAGATCTCTGATTCGCTCAGTGGCAGCTCTTGAGTTCTCCCACCAGTGAAATAAGAATAGAAAAGTAAGTCGATACAATTTTAGAAGAATTGTTAGGCTATCTTTGTTAGTGTGCACTATGTCTAGGAAACCATTTATTTTGACCGATATGCTCCGAGGCGCAAATTTAGGCAGATTGATGAGGACATAATTATGCTATCAAGCTATCAGCAAATGCATGAACAATAATATAATGGCTATTGGCCCTAAAGAAAATACCGTATTTCCTTGGAATGGGATCCGCAGAAGGTATTTGTTTCAGCCTAGCCGCAATGCGGGCGTCTGTTGTCCCTTCTAGTTCACTTGGCCTTCATTTCCAGGATAGGGAATTTCAACATTGCTTGCAGTACAGGCTTGGCCTCAGGATGGTGAAAGACGGTTCAATTTGCCCTATCTGCAACGTTGCCATGGACTCTTTCGGTGATCATCAGGTTGGGTGTGGGGGTGATGGTGATCGTATTCACCGTCATGACGCCATCAGAGACTCTATCTTCTCGGTGTCTCAGTCTGCCGCCCTCGCCCCTAGAAAAGAAATTCCTGCCCTTATTCCAGGCTCTCAGAGTCGTCCAGCAGATATTTTCTTTCCGAACTGGAAGAGAGGTCGTGCCGCTGCCCTAGATGTCCACGTCATCTCCACCCTCCAACGTCTCACCGTGGACGGGGCTGCTTCCACCCAAGGCTATGCTTTGTCCGTCAGTATGGCTCGGAAGAGAGCAGCTCACTCGGCTGATTGCCAGTCGGTGGGTGTCGATTTCGTTCCCCTAGTTGTGGAATCACTTGGGGGTTGGAGTGAGGAGGCTGCACGAACCATCTCGGATATCGGTCGTCACCAAGCACAGCGATTGGGGAGTTCTTCATCGGATGCAATTCGGCATATTTTCCAACAGTTGTCGGTCAGCCTCTGGAGAGGAAATGCTATGCTCTGGCTTAGCCGCAACCTTCCAGTTGGGGCTGAGGTTGATGGAACTCTTTAGATTATTTATTTATTTATTTATTGTTCTTACTTACTTACTTAAAAGGACGTTGTACTCTATACTGCATTGTACTATGTATGTCAGCATATTATATTTTATATAGTTTAAAAAAATAAAAAATAAAAAATAAAAAAAGTTGGTTATCCGCGCATGCGGGCATCAATCATGACCAAGTGAGTATTAATTAAATCGAGGTGCTAGAGTGTGTCACTGTCTATGGTGTGATCAACAGAACCAGGGAATCATTCTCTCGCTAGTCAGAGTCGTCCTCGATAGCTGCTTCGTTAGCATCAAGTTCTTCATCATCGCTAGCGAAAAGATCTCCAGCGATATCTGACTGGTTCCAGCTCCATTGTTGCTGGCTATCTCGGAAGCTGCCTCAGATGCTAAAGCTCCACTCTTCAGACCGCCATCATCGCTACCTTCAGTGGCCACAGATATACCACAACGCGTGCACGTACATACAATGAACTGCACGTAGATTTTTTCTTTTCTTTTTTTCCCTTCAATGCGCGGAAGCAATTCGAGGGCGGATCCAATATCGGTCGCCCTTGTATTTACGCGGATGCAGGCGTCAGTAAATCGAGGGCGGCAGGATTTCAAGGAAATACGGTAGGTATAATAACCAATAAGATCCATGCCAACGAGTTCCAGGGGTTCCTTCACCTTGATGGACTTCAGCTGAGTTTTGAGCTTGCTGTACCTCTGGCAGCGGTCACATGCATTGCACTGTATATAACCAAGAAATGAATTACTTGTGTGTGTGTGGGGGGGGGGGGGGGGGGGGGGGGGGGGGGGGGGGGGGTTTGAAGCATGAATGCCACCCACCAACCCACCTAAATACACTAACACCCTTGTTTATATTGTATTGTGTGGGGGCCTGATTAAAGTCTTAATAATTATGGTGGGAAATGTTCAGAGGATATTGCTGTTTGCTTATATATTCAGCAACATCCTCCTTCATGCCATGCCACATATAGTATTGGAATATTTTAGCCAGAGTGCTGTTTACACCACTATGTCCACCCATTGAGTTTGAGTGATACTGGTGTAGTATCTCAGCAATGTCATCCATCACCTTCTTTCATATGTCTCGCTTGATTCCGACGTAATTTCTATGATGGAAAAGAATTTTTTATAGTTTATGAAGTCTTCCCTCTAAGAATCATTACAGATAAGGGAATAACTAGCGAATAACTAATATTCATTGGTGCTTCACAATCACTGGTGTTATTTTCAGAATCACACATTCAAGCTTATAACTAGGGAATAACTAATATTTATTAGTGCTTCACAATCACTGGTGTGAACTTACTTTGAGCATCCCATTTGTGTGTCTTACACTGGTTCTTCAAGTTTCTGGCCTCATTCTTTGGAAGATCAGTTGGGAATTCTTTAGTTTGAAGGTAAGTCGCAAGGATCTGGCATCGTTGTGTACTTAAACAATCTCTTCTCTCTACCGATGGGACCTTCGCCTTTGGCCGAGCATTCAGCAGACATCCTTAGACCTAGGAACAATCTCAGCATGCTTCAAGTTCGGTGTGACAGTGCGCATGCGCAAAATACCGAAGACTGGGTACAATCTCAGACCGTACCGGTACATTGTGCATGTGGGTTAGAAGGACCCTAATCAGGCAACCTGACATTAATGGAATTATCCAACTGATATTATAGCTCTCTTAATTTCCAATGAAAAATATATTCTCATATGTATATGGTCAAGAACACTAGAGTAAGAACTTGGAAGCAATATGGAAGTTACAGAAGTTACGAAACTGGTTTCTCTTCAATATACCCTGTTTCCAGCTTCTTTCTTTGTAGTCTTCACATTTGATAACCTTCAATTAAGTCCATAATTATAATCAATAGTAGCTGTTCTGCCTGCGTGCCTGCTAACCCGGTGATCAATCCTTTGTCTATCCTCCCTGCTGCACCACCTTCCCCCCATTTTCCTTCCTGTGTAGGTTCTGCATTAGGGGTGGGGGAGGGAGGAAGAGATTGACATAGCTTGCTATAAATAGATATTATTAGCACATGCTGCATAAAATATTTCTTGTTGTTCCCATGTTTAGAAGTAGACTTATTTCAGTTTCAGGTGGCTTGTTAACTACATAAAGTACAGGACATACTCTTGTACCCATAAATATACAGCTATGGCTTGATATATATCATACCCAAAATACAAGAACAACGTGATAATATAAATGCAGATTATAATATTCAGAAACAGATGTCAGAGAATTTGACATCCATGTGTGCCTTATGCATGGCTTACAAGATCACACCACTTGTTCACACCTGGAAGTACATCCATGCAAGTCGGTTTGTAGCTGAGAAGACCATGATATTCATTGAGTACAGAAGATGGAGGTTTTATCCCTAAGTGGGAAAATGCTACATCGAGCAGTCCACTGGAAAAAAAGATCACTAACATATAGATAGAACAGTGTAATAGAGCAGTAAGCCACACAGTTTACAATCATGACCACAACAGAACATCGAACATCCAATGTTTGCAGTCGTGCCACTTGGAATGGACAGTGCCCCAATCCATAAATGATGGTTAAACATCTATGAGGAAGTGTTGCCACATATCAAAGTTTGCTCATATATCCAAGTTGCTTATCCTGTCAATCAACATGAACAAAATAGCAAAGAAAAGTCTTTAGTTCATTCTCGAGTTGTTGATGCTCCTGTCCTCACTACACTACAGCAAGTTAACAATTTGGCTGTGGACAAAACATTAATTTTTGTAGGGGAAGAATATGCGTGACAACATTCCATGGGAAGTCAAGCAGTGGAGCATATTGTCAATACAGGAAGTGAAGGGAAAAAATCATCCGAATTCCTATGCTTACTCGAGAGCCATCATCTACTACTATAAGGTAGTAAATTATGCTCAGGCAACACTTTAGTTGAATTTCTCATCAATGTTGCTATTACCACTTCATTCAGCAAAGATAATGATTCTGTGAATCAGTAAAAGAAGAAGAAAATACTAATTATGACTTTTTTGGCACCTTTTGAAAGCCAAAGAGAGCGAACCAAAAAATTCAGGACTTCCGTTTGTCTGTCAGTATCAGTGTGGACATTTACATGACAGAGATTGTATTATAGCCCAAGTTTATACATTAGTGCAAAGTGTAGACCAACTACGAGAAAGTCTCCTTTATTTATTTTTATCAGGAAATGGTAAAGATGGTGTTGATCAAAGACATCATACTGTAGTGCATGCATTTGGTGGAACTTGGTGGAACTTCAGCAAAGGCTAATACAACATGCCAATTCTGGAGTACTCTTTAACTAAACTGCAGCATAAGCTTGACAAAGCATAATGAAAAGGACCATCTGCACCTCCAATTGTTATTGCCTTAGCTTAGTGTAGTACGTAGGTACAAAAACACTCCTCCAATAGTATAGCGCACTTCCTGCTGTGTCCAGTGAAATTTATAGCCAAGACAGCGAGATTACACCTGGAACACTTTTCATATTTTCAATTCAATGAACTACAGTTAGCTGATCTCAAAGTAAAAAAGAAAAGAAAAAAAGCTACATAAGACACAAAACTTGCTGCAAGGAATTTTATTCAGGATCGGATTCTCTGGTAGTTGAATATGGAAAGTCACATGAGCTAGACAATTCATGACGTGGCAAATCTCTGGATCACAAAACAGAGGTATGGGAGTAACCGTGAATCTGCGATAAATTATCCCAGAACAGTTCCATGTAGGTGCATCTTACACCACATCCTGAAAAAAACCCATTGTTGGCTACTGGTAGAAAAAATTCTGGAGTAGAATTGCCCGGAATTTGGGGCTCACCAGTCCAGCTCACAATATGACAGTGGCTGAGCAGGGGGGGAAAATGATGCAATTTTTTTTCAATTCAAGTTCAGAAAACACAGGTGACATGATGGGACTGTCCCGTTGGATATTGATGCAACCTGGCTTATTGACATCGATGGTTCTAAAACCGATGAATAGCAATAGTGCTTATACATCATCACCACAGTTCTCATACACACATACCTAATAGTTTGGGGAACCATCCTACAGTGCATGTGAGGTCAATGGACACTCTTTTAAACATTGCCGAGTGGTTAGTAATCCATTTATAATATAGTGCTTTTTCTGAAGAGAGGTTTTTCACAGACTTGCTCCTAGATGTGAAAATTGTGCTCTCAGATTCAATAATAGAGTCCATTAGGAATTGGTTTAATTAAGCCACACACCCTCACAACTGAAGATAGAACTAGATTCTGGCCAAACTAAATCTATTTTAACAAAATTTCAGAGTTTCCAGATCCTATAGTGTTCCACTATTGAAACTTGTGTCAGTATATTCTCAATAGGGCTAAAGTATCTGCTGTGTTGAATACAATTGCAATACCTTAAAAAATGATTCCACGAAAATATTCAGTTACAGAAATTTTCAAAGACTTTAGCTCCTTGAAAAAAATCTCTATAATATGGTGATTCCCATTTAAAATGGAGGACATTTCTTAATAAATACTAAAACTAAACAGTGACTTCAGCCATTTTGTACCCCAAAAGCACTTCAAGCATGCATTGAATCCTTGGTAAAGGTATAAGCCAGAAATATAAAAAGCATTAAGTCCTAGGAAATTTCATCTTTGCTATGTATCTATCAATCTACTTTATCACACATGTCACTTGCGTATGGTACGTACATTTATCGCAACAACTAATCAATTTCTCGATTCAGCACTAATTCTTCAGAGAAATACCGTTAATGTTGTCAACCTCATAAAAATGTTTATATAGCTAACGGTGCAGACCTTTCAACAAAAACAGTAAATGTGACCTGGCAAGCAAAAAGGGCCCTAACCCGCATTACTACAAATCGTGGTAAAACGCTACACAACATCATTTCTAAGCAGATTTTAGAATACCATAGCAACTGCTTTTAATTTTCCCCTTACATCATTAAAAAATACATCACTTTGCTCAGCACAGAGTGAGCTTCATTTAGATATACGAACAACTGTTCTAGGACATTCTTGTCAAAAGTTACGCAAGTTTAAAAGTCAATGGATTTGGAAGCTATTCCTGGATTATCAGATGAGGTGAACTCTGAAATCCACTCCATGAATGAAGAGTTTTTTAGCCATCAGAATGAGCAAGGAGATGGTAATGACATTGCTGATGGTGCTAGTGCTTCTATCTACCTGGATAGAAGTGTGGAAGACCAAGAAGAAGAAGTTATAGAGCATGAGTACTTCGATGGAAGTCCCTGTTGTGCCTTGGGACCTAACAAGGGTCCTTGTTGGACCCATGCTGGCAGAGAGAGATTCCTGCAAGCTAGGCAAGATAGCCTGGATTTAGAGAAGACAGAACTAGATCTAGTAGTACTGGCTACTCTTCGTGCTTCCCGCTCCTTCCCCAATGGACCTTCTGTCTCACGTGAAGCTGTGCGAGCTTCTATCATACCATTATGGGAGTATGCTGATATGCAAATCTGCCTTTTTATTTATTCATGCAATTGGTTCTCGGAGATTAAAGAATCTGATTAGCCACTATGATGAAAATGGCTTGTGTGTACGAATGCATGGTAATGTAAGAAAGCATCCTCACAATCAAACCGAGACAGAGGAAGTTGAGAAGATTAAAGGATTCATTGAGCAGTTAGCCGACACTCATGCAATGCCACTACCTGGCAGACTGTCGACCCACAAGGACTATAGAGTTATGCTACTGCCTTCAGACATGTCCAAGAGTGCTGTTTACAGGTGCTATGTAAGAGCTTGTGACTCTAAGCAAGTAAGTTGCGTGTCTCGTCGGACTTTTGAGAATATTTGGAAGGAATTGTGTCCCTACATAGCTGCAATGAAGCCAGCCACAGATCTTTGCCACACTTGTCAACAAAGTGCTAATCTTCTGATGAAATCAGTGAATTTATCAGAGGAATTGAAGTCGCAAAGGCTTCAGGAGGCTCAAAAACATCTTGATCTTGCCGGAGTACAGTGACAACATTACAATGACCAGTGTGCTCTTGCCAAACAGAATATGGCAAGCAACCCACCATCAGTGATGCACAATACTTTTGATTATGCACAGCAAGTGCATTATCCATTCAATGCACAGCAGCCCGGTCCAATTTTTTTCAAGACCCCTCGAAAGTGTGGCATATTTGGTGTGTCATGTGAAGTAACGTCAAGCCAAATGAATTAGTTAATCGATGAAGCTGATGAGATAGGAAAAGGAGCCAATGCCACTATAAGCCTTATCCACCACTACCTGCAAACACATGGGTTAAAGGAAAGGCATCTACTTCTTCAAGCATAGGGCAAAATAAAAATTACATGGTTGTTGTTCAATACCTAGCATGGAGAATTATAGCAGGCCTGAGCAACACTGTTGAGCTTTCATTCATGTTGGTTGGGCACACCAAATTTGCACCAGATCGTTTCTTTGTGCTCTTTAAGCATTTGTATCGTCAGTAACTGGTTGATACAATGATAGACATAGTGCATGGTCATGAAAGATTCATCGTCCTCGGGTAAGAACCAAGCCCAACTGACTGTTACTTCCTTGGGGTCAAGAAAAGTTCATTGGATTGACTGGTCAAAGTTCTTTCAAAGCTTCTTCAAGCCTAGTCCAGGTATTACCACTTACCATCACTTCAAGGTGTCCAAAGCAGAGCCTGGCATTGTGACAGTCAAAGAGTATGCCAATTCTACAGAGGTAAAAATCGAAATCTTCCAAAAAGATGTCAATGAAATTTCTCTTCGGGGACAACAACCAAATAGTATCATCCCAACGGGCCTAGATGCGAAACACCAGTGGTACTTACATGATAAAATCAGGCCCTTTTGCTCTAGCTAAAGACATGACTTGTCCAAAGCCTTCACCAGAAACTACACTGCAACCAAAGAGAAAGCAAAAGAAGACCTAAAAATGCCCACGCATATTTAATTAGCTATGGTTGCTATGGTGGTTGCTATGGTGTTTCCTCCCTTACCATATAAGATTTTCATAATTTTTTTGCATAGTATGATTTTCTTAAGGTTCCTAATGGGATCTATTGGAAAAAGGTATTTTTTCATTTTATGGGTAATAAGGCCCTTTTTTCTCTCCAGGTCACAAATGCTTATGCTGCAGTCTGTGTGTGCATGGGCATGTGTGTCATAAACATGGTTACTAGGTCTCGTGCGATATAACTGAGTGACTTCTCATAAGTGGCTGCTTGACTGCAAACAAATAGAAACAGCACAAAAATGCTGTATTTATTCAAGAAAGAAATGAAGTTTACCAATGTAGGCAAAAACATTTACGTGGATCCTTTACCTATTCATATTAATGACCAACATATTAGTTCATTAATTAAATGTAAATGTTTGTTGTCAATATTGGCATATTTCCCCCCATATATATCCATTTTTGGTTTGTCTTAGTGCCCACATGTATCCATCTCCCCACTTTATCCCACATGTAAGTGGTATACAATATGTCCATTCATCATAAGTTCATTATCAGGAGACTCTATACTGCCAATGACTAATCCATTTCTTGATCTAGCACTCGTTATACAGCAAAAAATACTTGAAACTCAGTGAAAGTTCAAGTTGTTAACAGCGAACATCCCCCAAGTAACTTCGAGCCTACTTGAGCAATAAGTAACAATATATATGATGTTGTTATATCTTGTAGGTGGCTGCTAGACTTTAAGAGGACAAAAGCAAATATAGGGTAAAATAGAAATAAAATAAAATGTACACAACAAACATTAACAGATTCCATTAAATAATATATAATTATTACCAATGACCTTGATTCTCTCGACCTTTCGATTAGATGCTCTAGGAATAATCTACGAAATGTCAAGAGAGTATAATTCAAGTTGATTATTAAGAATGTCATTGCAATTTCATTACATCAACTGAGATTTCATTAAGAGATAATATATACTGCTTTAAAAAAAATTGTAGTATATAATCCTGTAAATGTTTGTTGTCTGCATTGGTAAATTCTTCCTTCATTTCTTTTTCGACTATTCCATCCGTCATTTTTTGTTTTACACTATGTATGTATGTATGTATGTATGTCTATTACTTTATTCTACATTACTTAGGTACATCATAGTAATTGTACTACCAGAAGACTCCTATATACCTATTCAAATGACTGATCTTGTTTCAGCACTAAACCATCTCTTCAGCACCATCTCTTCAGCAAAACACCATCAATAGGTACAGCATCGTCAACATGCTTGTGCGATGCATTATCGAGTCTAGCTGAGCGAAGTCAGCATGTTTTCTCTACCAAAAAAGTGATCATCTAGTTTCCTCTGAAGTTTACTCTTGTGAACTTATGATGCGTGTGTCTGTGAATACATAGGCACATGTGCATACACAGTAAACTGTACCATAGGTACATCATTGCTGCGTAGTTCTGGTGTTATGCTGAGTAACTTCGTGTAGGCTTTTTAATAATTTAATATATTATTATTATAATCGGATTGAAAAGAAATGACTAATGTAGGCAGCAAACATAAACTGGACCCTTTACCTCTTGTTTCATTATAATTATTACTGTCAATCCCAATATATATTTTGGGTTAAAAAAAAAAAATCACATATATATATATAGCAACAATATTTTAATGAGGTCTGAAAGTCTGGATAGATCCACAGTTCCCAGTAGAGAAGTAGAATTTACCCTTTGTAAAGCCCTAGTGAATCACTGGAGGAGGAAGAACATGTGGGTTGCAATCTCCCCAGTTAAAGACATATGTATGCAAATTTACTATTCTTCTTTTGTGATTTTTGATCTATAATTGAACTCAAACATCATTTTTACAGTGAAAGGAAAATAATATATTTTACAAATCCTGCCATTCCAGGCATGTCCATGATTAGGAGTGAATAAGTTATGCTCGAATTTCCCCCTAAGATTCTATTCTCGGATTCTCATACTAGTGTCAGGAAAATACTCTCACCTGACAGTGGCAGAACCAGTAGGTGGGTGTTGACAGCAGAACATCACTATCTGTGGGATTAACAAATTGACATATACATGTGAAAGAACAAGCCACTCATGTGAACAAACAAGCCACAACCACACCACAGACAACAAGCAAGAGCACTAACCTGACTGAGGAGCCTGTGACATGGGTTGACCCAAGTGAAGATGATTGGTCCAATCCACAGGTTGGCAAGGAGACCAGTGATGTTAAACTGAACTGATAGAAAGAGTATAAAAGGAGACTACATGTATGTATAAGATAGAAACACGCTACGGCCTATGCCCAATACCTGATTATGTTGAACTTTAAGAACTGTTGTAAGAACTTTGATGGAGATTGTTGATAATGTTGATTGACACTGTGTATGTTTGATTCTCTATCTGTATTTAATATATAACATACTTGTTTCAAGTGAGTAGCCAGTATCTCGGGGAGAGATACTGAGTTTGGCTTGGGATAAGATTTCTAGCAGGTGGCTAGGAATAGGTCCCAGGCGTCGGACAAAAGTGTGGATCTGACTGAACAGTTAAAGTGTCTGTTTCAGCAGAAGGACGACTTTCCGTCACATTGGTGGCAGCGGTGGGATATCTAGAGACAGATATCCCAGAATCAAATAGCTAAGGACTCAGAGGTAGAGTTGAGAAAGCTGACTAAGGATTACATAGAGGAAAGTGTTCTCTTGTGTTGGATTAATTACTACAACCTGAGGTGAGATGTTGAAGTAGTTGTATCTTTTGGAGGATTTGATTGTCAAGGACATTTTGAGTGTTTTAGTCCCTCGGGGCAGGTGCATATCTCTTTTGCTTATCAGTTTAGTAGTTTTGGTGCTACTAATATCCGTATATTTTTGGTGGTTCTTGTGCTATTAACGGGGTTTTTCCATCTCTCTTATCTCTTTGGAAGATATATCATATCCAGGTGAGGACCGGTGGACAAGAAGCCAGATGGCAAGCTTCACTATGCCAAGGGAAATCCATGAAGGCGAAGGCCCTCCTGAAGATTTATCTGTTGTAACACCGCCTCTGAAAAAGAAGGATTTGCAGGAACGCAAATGATGACAACATGGCTTCGAGCGGATAAAGCCAGGGCACAGAGGGAGGAGGAGAGGATGCAGCGCGTTAAACAGAATCGGCGTGAAGACCGCGATCGACAAGAACAGCGGGAACGAGAGGAAAGGGACAGGCAATGCCGCGATGAACAGAATCGGCGCAAAGACCACGATCGACAAGATCAGCGGGAACGAGAGGAAAGGGACAGGCAATGCCGCGATGAACAGAATCAGCACGAAGACCGTGATCGACAAGAACAGCGGGAACGAGAGGAAAGGGACAGGCAATGCAATCAAGAAGAGCAATGGGCAGCATTGGTGGAGATGATGCAAAGGCCACCTGTCGAGGCAGCAAGATCACCTCCACCGTGCCTACTCCAATTGTCATTACAAAAATTTGACGAGGCAAGAGATGACATGGGAGCATTTCTGGACACATTTGAAGTGACAGCCAGGACAAATAGATGGCAGGAAAACCTCTGGACCTATCTACGGAGTGCATTGTCAGGCCAGGGAATGGTTGCCATTTCTTCACTCACTACCGAAGACCAGACATCCTACGAGGTCGTGAAGCAGACTCTGCTGTCTGTGTACCAGGTCACTGAGGAAGCATATAGGAAAAAATTGTTTGATTCGCCGTTCGACTCCGCTAACTCATACGCGTGGTTCTGCGGCCGCAGCCAGACTTTTGACCATTGGTTGCAAACCAGTAAGAAAAATATTCATGACACTATTTTATTCGAACTTACCTTGCAGAAATTACCTCAGTGGCTAGAGGTGAAAATGCGCCAGCAAAACCCTCCCACATATACCAGGAGATGGTGGCTAGGCATATCAACACATTGGGCCCCGAGCGCAGACCTAAACAAAAAAGGCATCAGCGAAGTCCACCCCGAGACGTCAGACAATTCCGAGAAACCGCTGGGAGGCTCTCCTACAACAAATAAATGGAGAAAGGTGGTAGTAATACTCAGGTTTTTGTTCCAGCAAAAGATTTAAGACAACTGACGTGTTTTAAATGTGGGAAACCAGGTCATTTTTAAAAAGACTGTAGGAAGTTAGAAAGTGGGAATTGTGCAATCTCTAAGAAGAAAAACATACCTGCATGGTCTAGACCCGTAGAAATAAATGGGAAGCCTGTGATTGCATTGTTGGACACGGGGTGTTCAAAGTCCATAGTTCACCCTAGGTGTGTGAGGCAAGAGGATTACTTGCCCTGGACTATCCCATACAATACAGCTAGTTCCAAGATAGCGTGCTTTCCAGCCGCCAAAGTATCCCTACGATTAGATGGGGGGAAGAAAGTAGTGGGAGTAAGCAGTCACCTAACATCTGACATGCCTTTTTTCACCATTACCTCAGACACTCGAAGAAGAGACCCAGAAAGAAGAGCAACCATCTTCACCCACTTTTACGACCACTGAGCAGAGCATGGTGACGACTATAGCCCAGAAGAAGGCTCAGAAGCAGCAGGAGTGTGCTGAAGCTCTCCAACAAGAGCTGGAGGAAGCTGTCGTGTGTCCAGTGGCACTCAGTGACAGTGAATGTGAGGCGGAGGAGGAAGAAGACGAACAGGAGCTAGATCCAGTCATAGTGGACGGGGTGATGGATGAATTCAGCCCAGCTGACTCTCTCTCTTTGGAACTGCCAAGCGACACTAGGACTGATGATCACCCTACACCAGAGGAGGATCAAACTGATAGCATATAAATTGTGCTGTACTTGAGGAGAATTTGGATACTTTGTCAGGCACAAAGTACCACTCATACCCCGTGATCTCGTAAAAATTGAGTGGGGGCACGTTTTGTGAACGTGCCCTTCTAGCCCGTTCTGTGCATGGTGCTACACAGAACCAAAATGAGTCCTTCAATGCACTCATTTGGAACCGTTGTAGCAAAGCTGACTTTAGTTCTCCCGCCTCGGTGCAGGTGGCTGGCTATTCACCTGTCTGTGCTTACGTTCAATGAGGGTAGTTGCTCGCTACTGCCCATATTTGAACAACTAGGGCAAGCACAGCCTAGTCCATTCTGTGCCCGAGTGCTTGCAAGTGATGATAGCTCAAGGCTTTATAAGTCAAGCTATATGATTCTCTGTGGGAAAAGGAAAGGAGGCATAAACAGAGAATTGCTAGGTTGAAATATGATCGTGAACTTATAAATGTCGAGGGTGTAATTATGAACCTGGAGGGTTTGATTGAGCGAGCTCTACCCCATGGAGGATCTTTGGCATCTCTTGGTGGTTTGGGGTGATTATGATGCTTGTTTTCTTACAGTGCTGAACCCCTATCATAAAATTACTTATTTTCATGTTATTTTAGTATTGTACTTTTTAAACTGATTTATTATGAAAAATGTCATGTAGTGATATCACATGATACTGTGTAACTCATTCAATTTTTGAATAATTTTTATATATTATAAAAGCTCTTGCATTGCTCCGTGTTTTGAATACATTTCTCACCAATCCAGTCATTTTCTGATGTCAAGTCTGACAGCATAAAAATGAAATTGGGATATTGGGGGATATTGGGGGGAATAAATAAAAAATTCAAGCATAACATGCATCTGTGATCACTCTAATAAGTGTTGAAGACCTGTGGTTGGGGTACAGAAGTGCATCTAAACATTTTAAGGACCTTTGTGGTTTTGCCCATGTTTCAGTCCTAGTTTATTACAACACCATTATTCTAATGTCATTGGAAAGCACCTAGAATGAGCTATATTTTGAGACCATAATCTTTGGAAATGGATTAAGCATTAAATAGTTATGACACGTTTTTTTAACATTTGTTAAAAAACCCACAAAATGGTCTACTCCCCCCCCTGTCTGGATGTCACCTGCTCTATCTGTCTGGATGGTTAACTAAGACACCAAGTTCTTGCTCACAGTATGCAAATAGCACACCAAATTTAGAGTACCCACCATCATCCATTGCAGAGTAAGCAAGACCATTAGCTATATTCTTCAAGCCAATTGATCTGAAATCGTCTATTATTGTCCCCAAACTTATGAACTGGAAAATTATACTTTTTATTAGGGACAAAGTGGTGCTTAAGAAGATAAAAAATCTTATCATCTGTCAGCCCTCGCTCAGATTGCAACTGTACCATGCGACCGAAATCACCTGAATAAATTACAGGATCCATAGAGCATGAACTTTCAGAGTCACTCTGCTCAGGCAGTTCCAGGCCAGTTCATTGAGTTCGCGAACTACCCTTGTTATTATTGGTTAACCAGTTTGGAGAAACCCTTGGCTGTATGCTGGTGAGTCCCAACTCCTTCTGCTGTTTGTTTCTCACAGGCTTGTCAAGCGTAGGCACTTACCTGATATTCTCTCTTGGTATGGGGTGACGTGTGAGTGACGTACGCAATATCGGGTAGATAGATATACGCAAGACATTGATGAGGTCACACTGCATAGCCGTAGGTAAAGGACTTCCTTTGTGAAACTAATCTTGCACTCTTGCTACAACAGTAGACTGATCAACAATGGCTTGTTATCGGAGGAAAAGGAAGAGCGTGGAAGGCCAAACTAGTCTCAATGACTGGAAAAGAGCGAGTAAGTCTTTAACAATAAACAAAAACTTTACAAGTTTAGTTATTTATATTCCATCTCAGTTAGCTAGGCTATATCCTAATAAAGAATACCACAGTTATATATGTTGTATTTATTTATATTTATCCTACATATAGTTGCTATTGCTGGCACTAGCCAAGATAATAGTATGCCATCATTTTCAGCCTCGATTGGCAATGCTGAACAGGACACACCATCATCTTCAGCTGCTAACAATCACACCATTGCCACTGATACCACACCATCACTCTCTGGTAGTGCTACTGCCCCCCATTTCCCTAATGAATATTCCACCCACTCAAGCACAGACATAGGAATGTTGCTGCATCAAGGCCACAATTTTGTGTGTGGGTTGCCTGATGATCAAAATTGTATGCTTCATTTCTGGCCATATTAATTATCCCACTACATTCATGAATGGGTGGCACAGAAAATTTAGGACTCGGTGGGTGCAAAACCACCCATGGCTAATCTATAGTCCAAGTGGAGATGGTGACTATTGCAGGGCATGTGCTCTGTTTTCTCCTGATAGAACAGGCCATCAAAGACTAGGGATACTTGTAACTGAGCCATTCCATCTGTGGACTTCACAATCTTCTGTCTTTCTTCGTCATGAAAAGAATGCATACCACCTGGATTCTATGTCTAAAATGTCTGAGTTTATACGAATTCATTCTTAACTTTTCATCAAGTGTTGGAAGTTTAATTAAAAGGGAACGAGAAGAAAGAATGAAGTACAACTCTAAAGTAATTAAATCATTAATAGAGTGTGCCATGTTTGCGGACTACAAGGCCTTTCCTTGAGAGGGCATAGAGAAGTTTCCATGGAGTCTAAAAGTCATAATAGTGGGAAATTGTACATTTCAGAGCATGAACAGATAAAATTTTAGCAAAACATTTACAAAGTGCACCTAAGAATGCTATGTACACCTCAAACACCATCCAGAATGATATTATTGGGGATGTTGTGCGTGATGAAATAATAGAGGAAATTAAATATTCTAAACACTTTTCTATTTTAGCTGATGAAGTTACCGACTGCAGTAATTCAGAACAGCTCTCATTTGCAGTAGGGTTTGTGGAAGGATTTTAATATCAGGGGGATGAGTTTCTGGATTTTATTACCATGAAGCGTATCACAGGAGGTGCACTACCAACAGCTATTATGACCCGCCTTCAGACATGGGGGATTGATTTGGCTAACTATAGAGGGCAAAGCTATGATGGTGCATCCAACATGTCATCTAGCAGACTTGTGTTCAAGGATTAATCAGAGTGAGTGCTCCGCTTGCATTTTATAGTCATTGTCAATGCCATCAACTTAACCTCTGCATAGTCAAAGCCTGCTCACTCCCACAAATCAGGAATCAGTTTTTTGGTTACTCACCAGCGGCAACGCTTCTTTGAGAAAATTATTGAAGAACATGGTGATGGTAAAATTAAAAACAAACTTAAGCTGAAAGATGTTTGTAAAATGCGCTGGGTTCATCGCATAGACTCTTCCTCTACTTTCTTTGAATTGTACCCTTTTGTTATTAAAACAATGGAAGAAATTTCCTGTCATAGTGTGAACACTAGTGAATGGTCATGGGATTCTGAAACTGTTACAAAGGCGGATGGATTTTTATATGAGGTTTCATCTTTCCAGTTTCCATTACCACCATGAGGTTACTCAGTTACCTTCGTAGTGTGACAGTTAAATTGCAGAAATGATCTACAGATGTCATAACAGCATATGAACAAGTGTCTGCAGTGCTGCATGAATTCCAGCTATATACTGAAGTTAGACTGCGAGTCTACATTTCATATTTGGTTTGAAGAAATGACTAAGCTCTCCCAGGAATCCCCATTTCAGTCCCTGCAGCAGTAGTAAAGCAAGCTAATGCACCAGCAGATAGCCCGGAAGTGTATTATCGAAGGAATGTTATGCTTCCCTTTCTCGATCATATTCTAGTGGAGTTACAAGATCGGTTTGGCGGGGTTCATCAAAGCATTGTGAAGTTGCTTGGCTTAATTCCATCCATGGTTGCTGCGGTTCACTTGACGAGGTATATCAACTCTACCTGACTGATCTTCCACCACCTTAGTTGTTTAGCACTGAATGTCAAAGATGGAAGATGAAGTGGATGTCTACCACTGAAGAAGAAAGGGCACAATCCCTACAACAGATCAAATGCAGTAGTGAAATGGACATGTTACCTAATATTCAAGTACTCCTAAGGATGGCATGCACACTACCAGTTACAACATGTAAAAATGAGGATCTAACAGCCAGCTAAAACTCCTAAAGACTAATTTCAGGTCAACCATGTCTGAAGAGAGACTCTCAGCTTTGGCAATGATGAAAATCCATCAACAGAAGACAAAGGATCTTGACTTGGATGCCTTGGTTTGTTCATTTGCAAGTAAGCATGCAAGAAGGATGCTACTGCCATTTGTACTCAATGACTAACTGTATTTAGGTAAACTGTATTGTTTATATAAAATAATACTGGAACAAATTTGATGTTACTATTTGTTGTTGTTGTTTTTTAGAAGTAGAAAAATAGTTTAAGTTCTCATTACAGGTAAATCAGAACTACCCTAAATGGATTCCTAGAATCGCCCCTCTGTATCTCTTCAGTTACATGAACACAGCCATCAGTACTAATGCTACTGCCACTATACCCAGGGCCATTTTTAGGAGCACGCTCGTGTAGTTCTAGTTCACCTGAGGCTGAATCAGAATCAATGCTCATATCCTTGTTAAGGGAGTCTGAGTCTGGAATAGTGCCATCATCGGTGGCAGGATTGTATAATATTAACAAAGATTTATTATAAAGATTAATTACTTACTAAGTAACTAAGAATTAATTTACCTGGAGGAACTCGGAGGGAAGAAGTGGAGTATGTTCATGCTCTGAGTCTTGCAGATTTTCCTGGTAGCTAACTTTGCTCCATTGTAGCTAAAGACAAGTCACATGTCAGCTGGATTGCATAATGTGGTTTGGTGAGTGGTTTGTCAACACTTGTGGTTTGCAGGTTTGGTAGTTGTTAACCTTGACCTGTGGTGCATGTTTCCTGTCATCATATGCCTTGTTAGAGCAGATGAAATATTCCCCCAAAGAACAATGATAGGAAGAATTGGAGGGAGGGTGTGTGGCCCCATGCCACCCCTCCCTCCTGGATCCGCCACTGCGGCATGCTGGATTATCTAACATAATTTACACTGTTAAGAACCAAACCAAACAATAATTTTTGTTGAGATATGATTTACGTCTTTCCCATTTATAAGCAGCTTAACACAAGGTAGAGAGTTTTTGGCACTCTCCAATTCCTAGTTGGTGTTTCATAATAGTTTTTCCCCTTGTTTCTTCAACTCCCTTCCTTTGTTAAGTTGTAATTAGATAATATCACATTAATAAGACATCTTACTGTGAGTAGCAAGTGATTTCAATATGCAGCACTATTATTATATTTGACATGGTTTTAATTAATTACAAGCTTTCTGATGTTAGCTAAAAACTATAATACAACTCACTTTATATAACCGACCTCCCATAGATACCAATATGAAACCACTTTGCTCTTACCTAAAGGGCAGGCATTGCAACCTTCAAGTCCAGGAACAGTATATGCCAGGTAATTAAATGGCTCAGAGTTACGGTTACAACAATCCTCGATTACAGGAACACCCTCCACACAATTTTCATCAGTATAGCATGGCACATGCTCAGACTCCACAATCACTGTGAATAAAAATACAATTAATGATATTAAAGTGGAAGGGGATGCTGAAAATTAATAATACTTGGTAGTGATTAGGACTATCTACCAGGGCAGATAATAATATTGAGTAGTCAAGAACTTGCCAAGTATATGTATAAAACCACACAAATAATACTCATCATGAACTATTACAGGAAAGAGTATAGCACAATATAAGTTATTTATACACACATACCTGAACAGTTAAAAAAATACTATGCAGTTGGCATAGAAAATGAATTAGATTTCCTTATCTGTGTCATATGAATCAGATTCCCAAATAAAGATAAACTTACTCTAATAATAAAGTACAACCGCATATTAATCATGTAGTACATCCCAGTATTAAAATATAGATGTGTGGGAGCCACTGGTCAGGAAAACTTGTCAAGTCCAATTTTTATAGAATATGTGCATGGTTATATCTGTAAATATTCATGAAAAATGCAAGGTTACCAGAACAATTCAGCACAAGTGGTTAGTTACTAACAGGTTTGACCAGCTCAAAAACAGTTTAGCTACTGTTGAGAAAGTCATTGTAACTGTTTTTGTCATTGCACAGAGATAGTTTTAGAACAGCCTGTGACTTTACTAATTGTGCTTGGACTACTGCAAGAAAATCCAGATCACTTCACATGCCCTTACCAATCTGCTACTCAAAATTACTAAATTGAGAAGCACAAAGCAGTGAGAACCGGCCCAAGCTGCTAAATTTCAGAGAGAAATGTGAAAAAAGGGTGAGTAGGAAGCCCAAATCAGTGAGGGGGGAATACTTTCTATCTCCTAATTTCTATCACCATGTACGATAACAAAGACCTGCAAACACAATTTAGGACTTTTTAAATTATTAATTTTTTTATTGAAAAAGATCATAAAGGTGTTTATAGTTGAGTAATTAAAAGTTAAGTGATGATAATATTACATTCTCTCAAGATGAGAAGACAGGTGGGATGATTGAGGGTCCCAGAGGAAAGAACAGTACTCCAGATGAGGACAGATAAGAGAAATGTACAGGCAAGAAGAGTAGAAGTGTCTGAATAGCAGTAGAAGTGATGGTAGAGAAGACCAAGTAATTTAGGGGTCTTGGAATAGATGTGTTTGTTCCAGGATAGAGATGAAGAAAAGAGGATTCCCAGGTACTTGAACTCGGGCACTAACTGAATTGGAGAACCAGAGATACGGAAGTGGCAGAGACTTAGTAAGAAGAGATTAATTATAAGAAATAAGCATATATTATTTTGACTTCATTAGAGAGATTGGGAAGCAAGCTAGGCAGTTTAGGTCATTCTGAAAGAGAGAAAAATCAGAATGAGAATTGATGGGGTGAAAAAGAAGGCGTAGAGAATAAGACAGACAATGGCTCATTACACATTCCATTGATATAAATTATAAAGAGGAGAGGATCTATTATAGATCCCTGAGGGACACCAAAAGATACAAGGGGAGGTGAAGAAATGGTACATGTGACGATCACTTGTTGCAAATGTACTGAAAGATAGGAGTGAAACCAGTTTACGAGGTAAGGAGGAGAGTTCAGAAAGGAAAGATGGTCAATTGACGTTTGTGAGGAACAGAATCAAAGGCCTTTTTGAGATCTAGAAAACAAGTAGCAACCAATTGATCAGTTTGAAGAAGCGAGTGAAAAGACTGATTGGCAAGAGAACTGAAGAAGTGGACCGATGGGGAAAAAAAACAAATTGAGAAGAAGAGATAATAATAATTATTGTGTTCAATACAAAATGAGAGTGAACATGCTTTTCAAGAATAGAGAGTAAGGAAATGGGCCGGTAGTTAGAGGGATTGTCAAGATTAGATAACATTTAGGGATGGGAACAATGAAGGAATTTTTTCAATCAACTGGATGACATCCTTGGGACAAGAATAAGTTAAAGATATATGTAAGGGGAGCAACTATGGATAGGCATGTAGATTTAAGTATTCTAGAGGGGATCAAATCAGGGCCAGAGGATGTGGAAGAAGGTAAACGAGAAATCAGGCCAATAACATCAGATTCAGTACAGAGAGAGTCTGGAGGACAGAATGGTTGGGAAATCTTGAAAAGAAGAGGATAAGATCCATTGGAGGATAGCATGAATTGAAAAGAATTGAGAGATAAAATTATTAAGTATTTCAGCCTTATCACAGCTAGAGGAGAATGTGTTACCGTTGGAGTTTGTGACATTTTTTAATTTGTTGTCAAAGGCTATTATCAATGGGTAGCAAGAAGAGGATGAGATAAATTCAGAGGGGACACACAAGCTGATGGCTTCTGAAAATCTATTTTTAAATGCTTTCCAGGAGGAATCAAGGTCTGAAGAAAGGAGTTGATCCCAAGGAAAGTAGGTAGGCAGCTCTGTCAAAGTCAGCGAGATGATACAACCATATTTTACGCTTGGTACACTTTCTAATAGAGAAGGCAGAAGGAAGGGTGATTTACGTTAGGATGCTATTATGATCAGGAGGATACCGGTTGAAGAACCAAAGAAGAAGTTTGAACATGAGATGGAACAAAGACAAGGTCTATGATAGAGAATGAGAGGTGTGTGTGGGAGAGGACACGAGTTGCTTGACAATGAGGGAGAATAAACCAGAGAGTGGAGGCAGATATGAGTGGGACACGTCAACATTGACGTTAAAGTCCCCAGTAAGGATCAAGCCAGAGATCACATTGTGAGAAAGAGTGCCTAGAGTGTCTGAAAGGAGGGATACATAATTTTAAAGAAGAAGGTCTATAAAAACTCCAAATATAAAAGTAAATTCCTGTACTTTGACTGAGAGAAGAAGGCTATTATGGAGGTTCAAAGGAACAGCATGTAAAGAAGAGTGTACATAAATAGCAACACCACCACCATGGTGGATTCTATATATCTAGGCGATAAATTTGAAAATTAAGTAAAGAAATCGAATGTCTGGCGAGAGCCAAGTCTCATTCACACAAACAAGGTCAGGAAGATAAGTATTACAGAGTAGAGACAGATCATCTAATTTATATAAGAGACTGAGGGAATTGAGCTTAAGAGATGGGCTGATGAAGTGAGAGGTGAATCAGAAGGAAGAGGAGAGGTTTTAAGAGGGAGATTTTGGACTTTGAAGTTAAGGTTTAGGTCCTTCGTGATTTCTTTAGATGGGGTTGATAGTTGGAGGAAAAGGCAGGAGATGTGGTGAACTTGCACCTAATTAGGGGACCTCAACTGATATTACTGGTACTAATAAGGGCAGTTGGATGACTAATGTAATCCTTCCTCTAAATTCCAGCAGCATTCCCACCCCTAACAGTTCATGAGCTGTGGACACCATCCCAAACCACAAGAATTGCAAAGGCTCTTTTACAATGTTCAAAAGCTAGGGAGGGTGGCCTCAGACCCACAATCATATGGTAAGGTAGGATGGTCCCATTACCAGATATGTCTGCCTGCATTGCATTGTCAGTTGTATATACAAGGTTGACATTAGTGAAATGCTGAGAAATAAATACCAGCAAGGTTTACAGAATATAAAAGTAATGCTGAGACAAGACAAACATGTTTGCTTCAGCCTAGTTCATTCTTCAATGAAAGCCCATATATTTTTTCTTAACACCATTAGCAGGCGAGAGTTTAAAGAACCTAGCGTACAACTACGACGTCAGATGCTGAATACAACTTACCGAAGGAAGACAGAAGAAAACAAATGACTGATAGAGCGTGAGCCATATTGATATTTCTTCCTGCTGATTAGAGAACGGACCGATTGCAAAGTAGGTTAGTAGCTGCAGAGAGCTTCAACAACCTGACAATGCTAGTGTACAGTAGTATATATCTGTAGTCAACAAAATCCAGACAGGAACTCTAGCAAAATTGATGGTAGAACTTGGAGCTGGTTATTCCTCTAACAACTCCAACAGCGAACTTTCAGGCTAAACTGCATAAAATCGTAAATATTTATTTGCTAGTAGCCTCACCCATTTGTGGCCATAGGGATCTGATTGCACTCCGCGCGTGTTTTACTGGAAGTGCAGGACAGTGTCTACACTTCGCGCTGGCGAGCTCGTACACATGGCAGAAGATATGGCAAGTAGTGTTGGCTCTCGGTGACACTCTAGCAAAGGGCGGTTTTTGTTCCTGGAATTTCCCGTGCCTCGCTATGTCGTTTGAAGTAACCGCTATGTCGTTTGAGGTAACTAGAAGGACCCAACCTGACATTAATGGAATTATCCAACTGATCTATTATCTCTTAATTACCAAGGAAAAATATATTCTCGTAATTCTCGTATGTATATGGCCAAGAACACCAGAGAAAGAACTGGAAGCAATATGGAAGTTACAGAAGTTACGAAACTGGTTTCTCTTCATATATATACCCTGTTTTCAGCTTCTTTCTTTGTAGTCTTCACATTTGATAACCTTTTTCGCAGACTTGCTCCTAGATGTGAAAAATGTACTCTCAGATTCAATAATAGAGTCCATTAGGAATTGGTTTAATTTAAGCCACACACCCTCACAACTGAAGATAGAGCTGCTATTTTAGTGCTTTGAACAAAATTTCAGAGCTTCCAGATCCTATAGAGTTCCACTATTGAAACTAGTGCTGTGTTGAATACACAGACTTTCAACAAACCCCAAGTAACTCCGAGCCTAATAAATAACAATATCTATGATGTTGTTATATCTTGTAGGTGGTTAAGAAGACAAAAGCAAATAATATAGGGCAAAAAAGAAATGAAATACAATGTACACAACTAATTCCATAATTTATTTTAAATATACAATGATCTTTACTCTCTCGACCAATCTATAGCCAAAAAGTGATCAGCTGGGTTCCTATGAAGTTTACAGACCTTCATAACTACTTATGATGATGTGTCTGTGAATACATAGGCACGTGTGCATACACAGTAAACGGTACCATAATTATGTACATAATTGCTGGGTAGTTCTGGTGTTATGCTGAGTAACTTCGTGTAGGCTTTTTAACAAGATGTTGAATTTAATAACAAAAAATATACATAATATTAGATTGACCTGTCAAAATAGAAATGAAACAAGACCAATTAGGCAGCAAACATTTAGATGACCCTTTACCTCATTTCATTCTTTCGTTAAAAAAATATATAAATCATTTTATCTTGTTTGTATACATATATATAGCAACAACATTTTAATGATGTCGGAAGGATCCACATTTCTGAGTAGAGAAGTAGCATTTACCCTTTGTAAAGCCCTAGTGATCACTGGAGGAGGAAGAACATGTGGGTTGCAATCTCCCCAGTTAAAGATATATGTAATATTCTTCTTTTGTGATTTTTAATCTATAATTTGACTCAAATATTATTTTTATAGCGAAAGAAAAAGGATGTATATACTAATCCTACCATTCCAGGCATGTTCATGATGGACTGTGATCAATTTTACTAGCATCCATCTAGGGACAAAAACCATAATGTTGCTCAAGAAAGGCTTCATGACAACATATAACAAGAAAGCTGCATAACTGAACAAGGCCATTACTTTTTGTACCTTCTGTGGTTCAGTTGATTCTGGGATAAGGGGAATGCTATAATTATATGAGTTTATATTTGCTTGGCAGGAGTATTGTTCAAATATATATTGCATATATGTGACATTCCACAGGATTTTGGTACTTTGGGTCAATGAAATTGAGTTTGTTCTTTTTTAGGAATCCTTGAACACCAATTTTTTCAGAGGTGCCTACTTGATGTATTTCTTGATGCAGGTGGGTTAGGTTTCGCTGTACTACCTTTAGGACAACTTGGAAGTGGACAGGTTAAGTCAGCAAAAAGATTTGATTTGCACAGTGATCTGATCTGCTCGTACAAATACCATTGTCTGTTGAATCCGATCCTTCGTTGTGGCACAAGGCATACTGGCAGTGAGAATAGCTTGATGATCCACCTTGAGAATGTTCATCTCCACCTCCTCAGAATCTGAAAACTCATTCACAACAACAATTCCAGTTTTTGCAGCATCAACATGAAAGCTATGATACTTTAAGATGTGGGGAATCCGCTCGAAAAATTGCTGAAGGAAAGGAGTACAGTTATAAAACTCGACTTCTTTTTTGCCGTAAATATTTCAAATAAGCTGTGCTTTATTTTTCCCAGTGATAGTTGATTCTTCCATTACTTTCACTAATTCAAATATGGTATCAAGTGATGATCTCCTAAATCACAAGCCAAAGAAATGATCTGGGGCCAATTTGGTATGACCAATGATAGTGTAGCAGCTTTATGTTTGCCAGTCAAAGTTTGCCACAACAAATAATGCATGGTTGCATTATTTTAATTTTGCCCTATACAGTTATCAGCATGGAAGAGGACCTTTTTTTCTAGTTTTGTAAAAAATGGTAGACTAGGATGATAGTACAGTCAGCACCCTTGCCAGTATTTTCTTCCTCATCTATAAGGTAGTTCATCTGCTCAGATTTTCCTTCACATGCTACACCAAATATGCCACACTTCCTGGCTGTTTTGAAGTAAGCAGGTCCTGTCTGCTGACAGTCAAACGGAAAATGCACCTGTTGTGCAAAATCATACGAGTAGTGCATAGTATCAACACACTCACCAGATTCAATAGACCTGCACCATGCAGCTTCAGCTTCTTCACACTGTGAACGATAGAATCGGCATTCCTTTTGTGTTTGCTATAGGTGGCTTGCAGCAGTTTCAAGCCTCTGTTTACGAACAGATTCAGGCATAGGCTTTGACTTCATTATTGACTGGTTATTTTGACAAGTGAAACTAAGATCACTTGACGGTTTCATTACAGCTATATGAGGTGTCAACTGATCCCATAATGTCATAAACTTACTTTTTCCAACTGTTACAGCCTCAGAATCCTTGTACTTCCTATACACTAACATTTTAGATATGTCTGAGGGCAAGAGCATAACTTTGTCACGTGTGTTTGGTAGATGTCCAGCAATAGGTAATGCATGTGCTCTAGCATAGTTGACAATGAAGATCTTTACTTTCACAACTTGATCAAAAGAAATTGTATTTTTAGGAAGCCTGCCAGCATTGCTATGTACACTTGTTATCAGTCCATCAGCATTGTAGAGGGATACAATTAAAAAGTACCGGTTGTGCATGACAAAACAGAAAATTAGCCTTACAAATTTTAACACCATGCATGGCAATAGTATTAAGAGACGGGTTGAAATGTCACTGTAGATGAAGTGGATGGTTCGGTTTTAACAGTTCTGAGATGATGCACCTACAGGTGACATTATGACCAAGTCCAATTCATTATGAGATAGTTGAGCACATCCATCCCGAGAACTGGTTATTGTTTCCATCGACAAGGAAAGGCAACAGGGCTTATCTCCAGGGCCTATCTTGCACTTGCATGTTTCTGTAAGGAACTTTTCAACAGCATCCTTTTCATGGATATCCGGCAGTGTTTCTTCACAGTCAGCACATTCATAAGCAGGAGGGCTAACTTGTTCTAGGGGTTCTTCATCTTGCTGGTTACAATGGTCCTCATCCTCTTCACAAATACTCACTTCAGCAGTTATTCTGCATCTGTTTCAGCTAGCTCAGCCACTAGGATGTGTTGGGCATCATTGAACTGTAATGTTTCACTTGGCACAGAAGAGTCCATAATAATAATTATAAGGGGAATGACTTCTCAACAAAACTAGCTATTCAAACTAAACTTTCTTCTTATAAAAGAGCACTTCCTGCTCTATCCCTACATATTATTTAGCTAAAATTACACAAATATTTAGCCTGGAAATGATGTAGCAACTTAAATTGTTTTTTTCTCAAAATCGCGAACTACCAAAATCCCATGGAATGTCACATGTGCGCATATGTCAAATCTCAAATTTTAGGCATAAGAAATAAAATGTGAATTGGAGAAATGGAGCAACAATGTTAGCAATATGAAATATCTTACCATTAGCTCCATGTATTATATAAAAATAGAGTGAAGTTGCCTCAATCCCATTACAAACATCAATAAAAGTGAAAGCAGTTAAACAGTACAAGTTTGTTTTATAGAATAAGTTATAATGGTAACACCGACTGCTAGAGCTGCAACAGCTAACGTAACACAGACTACTATAACACCTGCAATGCATCCTGCCTGGCAGATTGAAGCAGCATCTCCACTTCCGGTGTTTTCATTGTCACCTGTTCCAGTAGTGGTTTCTTCAGTGACTTCTATGGTTATAGCTGCTGCAGTGGAGCCTTCTGTTCCAGTAGTGGTTTCTTCTGTGAGTTGTATGGTTGTAGCTGCTGCTGTTGCTGCATGAAATTACAAACAATCAAGTGTAACAGGTCACTAGCCACTATGCCAATAGCCCAATTTTCAACAAGGAAAAAATGTCAATTATAAAATATGACGGATACTGAAGAATAAGTTTAATACTCACAGTTTTTACAGTACCAAGTTCTATTAGACTCTCAATTTGACTAAACAGAAGTCTCGATACATTTGACATGAAAATATTCCCCACATCACCATCACTAGTACACCATAATCTGGACAATGGCAGTAGCAGTGAATATTGACTTGTACTTCAATGCACATACCTGATGCTCTTTTTCCGTGGAGATAGGAAATGTATACTGCTCTATATAGATTTGTGTAAATGCCTCTCTCACTTTGCTTGAATACCTGATGCTCAGGTTCTCTTCCGAAAGCTATGTCTGTTATTGTTATTTATGACTCACTATACATAATCTAAACTTAACAACCAAGCTTATATTATCACATTTAGTGCACACCATCTCTCTTGCAATTGACTGTGGAAGCTGCAGCCCAGAGCTTGCCATCAACATGGATGACTTGTAGTTAGTTTGGAAGTAGTGGCTTCAGTGACCTTGTTGCCTGGTTCAATGTTAAGTCAAGTCTGCCTAGCTGAGGAAATTGCTGCTTCAGCAATATCTGGGCACTTGCAACAGGATTGTCATTGATCCATTCTTCTTCATCCAATAGACCTGCTCTTTCAGATTCGTAGACATTTGTGTGGCCAATCCTGGCATTTGGCTGTGACTTCTGCTGCCCATTGCTTTCCTTGGAATCCAACTAGCTTCTTAGGTGGTTTTGGTGTCGCTGTTCTTGTGTTTGTCAAGCAATCTGCAACAAATGCTTCTGAAAGTAGGATTTGCTTAGCTCTAGCTATTTTCTTATAACTAGAAGCACTGTGAAAGACACTTTTACTTTGATAACTGCTGGCTTGAATCACCTGCAACAATCACTTGTGCAGTTGGAACACTAATAAAATGAAATCAGGAGTCAAGTCATCAAACCTAAACTCACCCTCGTTCATTGTTTTATACTCAGAATGAGCAGTTTGTTGAATAGCTTGCATAGAGGTTAAAGCATTATGAAGATTTTGCTGCAGGAGGCTATAACCAGATGTGGTTATGACGGTCTATAGTTAACTGGTAGCTTTACTAGCGGCTGTAACTGTAGCAGTTTGGTATACTAGCAGCATTGTAGGTAATTAGTGATAGACCTGTATTCATGTGTGAGACTCACACATTCCAATGACCTGTTACGCTCTCATGCCAACCTACATAATATCACACACCAGGCCAGCACCATATTATAAACTAGACAGCCCATTGACCCTCTCACCTTCGGATTGCCAGGAAAACTGAACCACTTTCAGATAAAAGTCAATACCAAGTCAGATATTCACTGAAGTCCATGTATTATGGAAGAGCAGTATTGTTGACGAAACTTATGGTCTAGTTTTTGTGACCACACACTAACCACAAAATATAATATTACTATTTTTGCATATACTTGTTTACTGTTGCTTAAGATTCAAACATAGCTATATCTAGCTAAAGCATTGGAAACATATTAATGTATCAACATAACAGGCATACTACTGCTTTCAATATTTGATCAACACAGCAAGTTTTGTAAGTGCACAACACATCACTGCTATTCATGTTATTGTAGCATTGTTCTTTTTCAACAAAAGTATGTATCACACATATGAATATGATTATTCTTATGTTCCTTTATCTGACATTGCTTATAACTATTTTTACGTGCTATTTGAACCTGTGTTTAAATTAGGTTAACATTAGAAGGGACACCTCCATCTGGGTGGCACCAGTTAGACCCCGTGTGGCTGGATTCTGCGAATCAGACCATGTGTAGTCCCAGTCAGGTTCAGAGCAGAACAGCAGAGAGTTAGAGCCCAGACTGCAGCAGCTACCAGCATTAGATCTATGAGTGTTTCAGGTGTTGTAGGCCAGTGCTGGCATTTCCATTTCCCACACACCATGCATCCCCACAGCTCATTAAAAAAAACTATAGCAAGAAGGAAAAAACAAACAAAACAAATTATTTAATAATAAAAATAATAAAAATAAATTAACAAAATTAAATACAACAACAACAACAACTATAAAAATAAAATAATAATAAATAAACATATAACAACACTACAACAACAACAACAGCAATAATTATAGCTGTTACAAACATTTTCATTACTCTCCAAGGGATGAATATGAGATAATAATGGCTACAGTGAATCCTCCTACCTATTTAAGGACAGCTGTTGTTGAATCAATTAGTAGTACTAACAGACCCTTGAGTTCCCACAACAGGATACTCATCATGATAGTGAAAGGGAAATATTGATACCTGATTTGTATCCTTAGTGGTAGGGGGGTCCCAACTCTGACATACACTCCCTCACTTATACCCAGTGCAGGGCCCACCATATAGCATTGTAGGCCTACTCGTAGTGCTAGAGGCATGTAGCACGCAGTTTGGTCATAGGCCACATGGCCCACTGCTGAACTGGGGCATAGCTAGGATGCTGGCAGTGGGAAGGAGATGTCAGGCAGACACTCCTGATGACACATGGACATTTATGCACCTCAGGCAATTTGACAGACAACACTTGCACTACTGATATAGGCCTCTACAGTGAAGGGGGTGTCAGACACACCTACAGACATGAACTCTAGGGTTACGAGTCTTTAATGTCAGAACATGAAACTATGTCCAGTGCTACAGGAGGTGGTTAAATTACCAACCCTTTCTTTATCTTGCTACGAGTTACAGAGAATAACAATTATTGTAATCCCACACTAAGGTTAAATATGTATTTGTTATAATGGAGTTGTGGGAGATGGAGAGTGAGAAGGCAAAAGATAGTCTAATTCTCCAGCATCATCAACCATCATCAACTCTGTAAACATAAAATTTATTCATATACAACTTCAACTTAAAAAAAATTCAGTGTGAACCTGAGAAGAGAGTTGAATCAAATCCTACTCGTGCATTCCATATCTGTTCCATTCCATAAGCTCCACTGCCCTTTGAAATTACTTGTTCACAATATCAGCGCAATGGATTGGAACAACTCAATACATGCAATGGTTTGCCTTGGATCATATCATGAACCTGCTTTTAGATTAAGGTGCACCAAGTATCATTAGTCAACACACAGATTCACCATAGATCACTCAATCAAGCAAATTAAATCTCCAGAAGTCCGATGTCAAACTAAGTATGTATACCGATATATTTATGGGCCACCTAAATCCTAATCCACCATGATGGGAATGAGGAGATGCCATTGATATAAGAGAGCCAGGTAGGGACTTAATCTTTTGGCAGAGACTGGCTGGACAAGTCCCAAAGTGAGTATGAATGTCATGCAATTTTGTAGGAGCTAGGACAGAGTTGTTGTTGCGTTACTCATCGAACATGCAATAGTGTTTGCCTTTGAGTTGGGTGCACTAAAAGTACATAAGCCAAACCTTTTGTGCACCTAGTGCAACTTCCAGTTGTCATCGTTTCACTTGCTTTGAAAAGTTTGGCTCAGTCCAAACTCAATAAGAGTATGCCTGCCAAGCAGGTGGACAGCACTTCACTCTTAAAGATATCCAGGCATATCTGCAAGTGGCTTTAGAAGAGAGTGAAAATGAATATCCATATGAGGTTACTCCAGTGTAAATATATGCACATGGTGGTATTATCAGCCCCAGCCATTCCTCAACGCTGCATGGAGAACTTGTTGGGAGGATATAAGGAGTTTCATTCTATCAGGAAGACATCTTCATTACCGGGTTCCAATGTTAAGGAACATCAAGAGAATCTAGTTCGAGTAGTTCTGGCATGAACTGGGATTAGACTGAATTGTGGCAAACATGCATTTATGTTTATTCAAGGTAACATGTGATGCATTTATGTTACTCAAGGTAACATGTGATGAGCACGGGCTACATCCTACAGAAATGAAAGCTATAAAGAAATCTCCTACACCCAAGAATATTACAGAGCTCAGCTTTCCAGGGGTTATCAACTATCTCTGCCTGACCTGTCATCCCAACTGGCTCCATTACATGAGTTATTGGAAACAAGGTCAGAGTGGACCTGGACCATGGTGAAAGACAAAGTGTTTGAAACTGCTAAGGTTGCGCTGGAAGACAACTCACAGTCAGTCCACTAAATGGGCTTAACATTAATGCTGACATGTGATGCATCTCTATGTGGATTGTTAACATTAATGCTGACATGCAATGCAACTCCATGTCGATTCTTAACATTAATGCTGACATGTGATGCATCTCTATGTGGATTCTTAACATTAATGCTGACATGCAATGCAACTCCATGTGGATTCTTAACATTAATGCTGACATGCAATGCAACTCCATGTGGATTCTTAACATTAATGCTGACATGCAATGCAACTCCATGTGGATTCTTAACATTAATGCTGACATGTGATGCATCTCCATGTGAATTCTTAACATTAATGCTGACATGCAATGCAACTCCATGTGGATTGGTGGCAGTTTTATCTTACCGGTACAGCATGCAGAATTATGCATCCAGGACCTTGACATCTGCTGAGAAAAACTACTTGTTAGGAAAGAAAGATCTTGCTGTTGTGTTTTCCCGCAACTACTTGCATGAAAGAAAATCGAACCCGATCACTAATCACTGTCGCATCTCCGGGAAAAATGTACCGACCATTCCAGTAGCAAATATCACTCCTGCATGTATATTAATTTAAGGTAATTAACACCTTTGAGTAGCTACTTGTAGTTGTCCAAAAATCTTTGCGAAAACTGGGAAAGTCGCCTCCAAGCAACATGAGAAGAGTCAGTGTCACAAATGAAGTGTAATGTGTAATTGCCACTCACCCTAGCTATCTGCAATTACATGCGATGTTCAAGATGTGCTTGAATGCCTACGAAGCATTCATTGGTATTCTCAGAATTACCCTTTCAAAACATAACATTTTTAATCACACACACACACACACACACACATACACACATCACAAACACACCATGCACACATACACACACACAATGTTCAAGATGCGCCTGAACGCCCACGAAGTGTCCATTGGTCTTCTCAGAATTACCCTCTATGCAAACAGAGATTTTAGTTGCTCTCACAAAACACATTCTAAAAATCTCTTTGCTAATGAAATTCATCACAACAGATATGCAGGTAATATTTATTGTATTCATTATCACAATGGGTGAACCACACAGAATTTAATGACTTTCTCAATCATCAACTTCTCGATCATCAACTTAAAATTTGTCCTCAACATTTTGGCTAGATGTTCTGAGCCTTCATCACTTGCTGAAACACAAAGAAGCATAAGATGATCATTATGAAAGTCATTGTATTCTACAATGTCAACTGAGAGTTTGTTAAGAATATTTGCCAGTGACGTATCTTGTTACTTGCATGCATAGAGCTAACTAAGCCTACAATACCAGTTAAAAATCAAATTTTAATTAGAAAGGGGCATGCTCTTTTGGTTTCCTTTTGGGGTAGAATTATACAAATTAGGGGGAAGGGCAAGACAGGCAGAAGAGGGGAAGCGAACCATATATGGCGATCAGTGTTTACCTAGCTGTTCTTACTCTTGTCTTCAATAAAGGCCATGAAATCTCTTGCTCCAAAATTCATAGACACACAGACTGCAGTCTGCAGGTAAGCTAACTTCATAGATTCAAGTCCAAGTATTTTATGAACACTACTGTACTTGTAGTAAGCAATAACACTCACACAAAGCTTACTTATCTTTGAGGAAGCTCTAAATTGTTAAATACAAGCCCATATGACTTGAGTTGAATTTAAGAAACATTATGACAGAAAATGTCATGTCTGTTATGGGATGATAAACTAGAAACTAGCCCTTCATGCAAGTTTGGGATTACCAAGTCCTTTTTCTGTGCATGTAAAGCCACAAGACTTGACCCTAAAGCCTATTGTGTGCCAAACTAAAGAATCCTGAAAAGTTGGAGAGCATCTAAACCCCCATGACAAACAGTATCCACAATGTATGTGTCATGAACTTGAGCTGATAGAGCATTTTTGTGGCTTGTGATAAATATACTGGAAGTGAGCCAAGATTCATGTCATGAATGCATCTTGGGGAGTGCTTATATCTGCAATAAGACTTGCTACTATCTGTATAGGCACAAACCTCTCAAACTATTGCAAGCAACACACCTTAAACATGCCCATTTACAATTAAAAATCAATTATTATAATGAAGTTTGATTAAAGCGCAAGGCCAAAGAAGGAAGTTCCACCATTTCGTTCATAGGTGGGCATTGAATAAAAATACCAGTAGTGATTACCATCAGAGTATTGCAGAGTCCCAACTACAGGGTGCAAAATTCATGTCTCCATGACCTCTGGAATTTGCCCTGGAGCTGATTTTGCTTCCCAGTTTAATTCTAAAATGGCCGCAGCTGCAGCAGATATATAGTTTGTGGAGGCGTATGAAGTACAGTTTGATCTTTTATAGTTTGTGCTTATTCTGCTACACTTGGTTGCAGTACCTCTCTTGTTTGTGTACTGAAGAAGAACATCAGTTTACATAGGTTTTCCTTGTCGTAAAACCATGTAGAACTGTGAATCAAAGAACAACAAAGGGAGTGGTGTCCCGGACCATCCGGTTGGAATGTATGGTGTCCGAGTGAAAACTCATTAGAGAAAATGACCACATTCAGGAGTGTAGCATTGTCTGGATAAATACAACTTCAAGATCCTTCTCTGAGAGCTGCTTCTAAAATCGAAGAATCTACAATAACCTTCTCAATAGTCAACTTTAAATTGTACTATCTCGACAGTTTGACTAAATGCTCTAGCCTTCAACAGGAATCCTGGGGTTTTGTTTTCCGCATGACAGGCACAGGGAACCACAGTTGCCATAACATAGCTAGAGAATTTTGACCATAGCAGCAACATCAGAATGAAACTTAAGTGTGTTGCTCAGACATCTACTGACCATGCATCTAGTAATGACTATGCAGCCAGTTCTCTATACTACTGACTATGCATTCAGTTCTCTATAGTACTGACTATGCAGCGAGTTCTCTATACTACTGACTATGCATTCAGTTCTCTATTATGCAGCCAGTTCTCTATACTACTGACTATACATTCAGTTCTCTACAGTACTGACTACACAGCCAGTTATCTATACTACTGACTATGCATTCAGTTCTCTATAGTACTGACTATGCAGCCAGTTCTCTATACTACTGATGCATTCAGTTCTCTATAATGCAGCAAGTTCTCTATACTACTGATGCATTCAGTTCTCTATAATGCAGCAAGTTCTCTCCCGTTTGGTGCATCTATGTTGATTACAACCATTTAGAAATCATGTACACCAATTATCATTTATAATTTTTTTTAAACAGTGCAATATTGGTGTTTAGGTAAAGGGTCTTTAACTCTGTGGCCTATATATATACATTGTGGAAGGTCTAGTTTCCTTTATTTTTTTGACATGTTAGCTGCTTTAAAAATAAAATTCTTCTAGTTATTGTTTTAAAGCTGAGCAGTTGGTCATCAGATCTTTCATTTGTTGTATTCATACCCTTGGTAGAGAATCAGCTACAAACTGTTCCATAGGAGTCCTCCAGAAACCACAGCAGAAAAAAAAACTATTTCTCAAGTGTTATTTTCCCTCATTAGACACTTCTTCTCTAACTTGTTTCTTCTCTTCCTATTGTAGCCGTTTTTTAATTAGAATTAATAGAGTATCAGCTACAGCTTTCTTCAATTAGAATTAGTCCCCCATTAATAAAGGATCAGCTACAGCTTTCTTCAATTAGAATTAGTCCCATTAATAGATGATCAGCTACAGCTTTCTTCAATTAGAATTAATCCCATTAATAGAGGATCAGCTACAGCTTTCTTCAATTAGAATTAGTCCCATTAATAGAGGATCAGCTACAGCTTTCTTCAATTAGAATTAGTCCCATTAATAGAGGATCAGCTACAGCTTTCTTCAATTAGAATTAGTCCCATTAATAGAGGATCAGCTACAGCTTTCTTCAATTAGAATTAGTTCCATTAATAGAGGATCAGCTACAGCTTTCTTCAATTAGAATTAGTCCCATTAATAAAGGATCAGCTACAGCTTTCTTCAATTAGAATTAGTTCCATTAATAGAGGATCAGCTAGAGCTTTCTTCAATTAGAATTAGTCTGATAGAGGATCAGCTACAGCTTTCTTCAATTAGAATTAGTCCCATTAATAGAGGATCAGCAACAGCTTTCTTCAAAGGCTTGGCTACAGTTGCACGGGAGAACTCCACAAACTAAACAATAGAGAACAATAGAGAAGAACAAGGATTCCCTGCAAATAATACTGTTCAACCTATATAATATAATAAAGAAATTGAGTCAGCTTCATAGTGTCGTTGACGAACTCTGCCAACTGATGATCCTTACCAACACTTTCCCTCCCAATTGAGTTGTGACTTAACATAATCAAAGAGATATACTTACTTGAAATAATCATAACTATGCAGTCCCTGCAACCCTCCTCTCCTGCTATAGCATATGAATGATATTCTCCACCATCACAGCAAAATGGTTGATTATCAGTGAAATATTCTGTCATATGGCTGTCTACACACCTAATGCTTGAATAGCACTCGGCTTGAACTTGGTTTTGTCCATTGGATGGGACACCTAAAGTAATAATAGCAGTGATATATAATAATACAATATATATACAAAACGCTACAGAAAGTGCATGCATTACTCCTGATGAAGGCTAGAGCATCTAGTGGAAACATGGAGAGAGTACATTCCAAGTTGATTAGAAGAGGTCATTGTAATATATACTTACTGAATAGCTATATAGAGCATGTAGAGCAAATATTATAATTATGGATCCCTTAGTTATGCAATGCTCTTAGCTTACCTACAAAAATACACAAAAATACACAGAATCAACTAGATCATACCTCACCTAGGTAAACCAGCAATAGGATTATAGCAAGAATTACTGTGGAGTCCATGCCAGCTATCACAAGTGGCAATTCCAGCTAGCAACGCCCACATTCGGAATTCAACGATGTCCAAGTCTGACGCTTCCGGAGGGGGCGTATACAGAGGGGGGGGGGGGGGGGTCCAGACCCCGCCCCCCCCTTTTGGCCCTCTCAGACAAACTATGTACTAGAGCTTAGCCGATCGATATCATAAACAGCTATACGATTGGCCCAAACGCTAGCAGAGTAACAAAAAAGGATTCAAAACTTTTGTCGCTAGCATAATTATATCAACAGACAGCGCAGTTTCTATGTCATGCGGCTACAAAATTAATTGGCTCTATTATCAATTTATTATTCAGCCGTACGCGTGTAGAAGACTTTCCCCCCCTTTTTTCTTTTTTCTTTTTTCTTTTTTTCTTCTTTATTTTTTCCAGATTGTTTGAACTGTATATAGGGGCATGCGGCCTAAAAAACATTTACCTGCTATATAAGACTTTTAAGAAAGTCATCACAGAGAAATAAACGTACCCAGTGGGCAGGGCCGTATTATCCATAAGGCTGACTAGGCTGAAGCCTAGGGGCCTGTCACGACAAATTTGTTCCCCCCATATTTGGTTCCCCCTGGAACTTTTTCTTTGAAAAATACGTTCCGCCTGGAACTTTTTACTTGAAAAATACGTTCCGCCTGGTTGAAAAAAAGTTCCCTCTTGAAAAATAAAGGGCTAGGGCGAGGGCTAGGGCTAGGGCTAGGGCTAGGGCAAGGGCTAGGGCAAGGTCTAGGGCTAGGGCAAGGGCTAGGGCAAGGGCTAGGGCTAGGGCTAGGGTGGGAACAAAATTTTCAATAAGGGGGGAACAACTTTTGTGGGGGAACAAATTAAACGTTACAGGCCCACCAAGAGCAGGGGCCCACCAAAAACAGGGGCCCATGCGCAACCTTTTTTTCCCGTACCCGTTAAGGGGGGAAGAGGGCTGAAAACACATATTTTTTCTATTTTTTTTTTATGGGCCCAAAATGGTTCATAATAATATGTCTGGAGTTTGAGTTTCAAGTTTCAGAGCAAGTGAATACTTGCATCAGAAGATATAGCCATTTTTATACAGTGCATTATTATTCCATTTCATTTCACTTCACTTCACATTGGAAGAGGTTCTCTCCCAGTCTTACCTGGCTACAATCGGGCGGGCGGCGATGATCGCCTACCCAAAATACAGTTTTTATATATCAAAATGTTGCCAATTTCATGGAGACCCTTACCAGTCGTTTGCGCAATGAATTGGCCAGGTGGGGGGGTAGTGCGCAACCCCTAAGATGAGCACGTTTTTTTAGGTCAAGGTTCACTTGAAACTTTTACACTGTTGAGTTATGGGGAAGAGAACAGAGAAGCATTTTTAACAGAAAGGCCAAGGATTCAAGAAGAGTGAAGACAAGAAGAAGAAAGCCCTACAGGCGGCTGTTGTTGAGCCTGTCACAGTAGCCGCGCAAGGCAAGTTTTAATGTTTATCTCCATACTAAAAAGTTACTAGCTGTTTCCTTTCCTTTGTTGGTGAGTCTCTTGGATCCTGTGGGTGGGGTAGCGCCTTCTGTGAACCTTCACTTACCTTGCAATCAATTGCAAATGTCTGAAGAGAGGCCAGTTCCATTGGTGACTATGACAAGTGACTATGACCAGGAAGAAGTTGGCTCTCATGGATAGTTCAGCTGCTTCTGTGGCTGTTGCTACTGGATCTACTGGCTCTACCTCTTTGGACTGCAATCAATTGCAAATGTCTGAAGAGAGGCCAGTTCCATTGGTGACTATGACAAGTGACTATGACCAGGAAGAAGTTGGCTCTCATGGATAGTTCAGCTGCTTCTGTGGCTGTTGCTACTGGATCTACTGGCTCTACCTCTTTGGACTCGGGTGGTGTTGGAGAACTAGGTAAGGGTAATCGTATAATAAACTTAGATAAGCTTAGAGAGGTCATAGAAAGGTGTAATAAGTTGGTAACTGAGCTCCCTTGCAACTGAAGCCCGTAGGGCAGGCATGGTTTACTTTTTGTTCAAATTGTAGTAACACTCGAGACCTCTCAAACCCTGTATCTGTAGAAGCATTCTTTGAACATCCAGTCAGAACTGGGTGCTCGCATTGCTGGAATTAGTCATTCTGGTCTGGAAGACATCACTGCAGTCATGGATATGTTGCCCCCTCTTAGTTCCACTTGTTTTTTTAAAATATACTAAGTCAATAGGGAGTGACGCAAATGCAGTAACAGAGTATTATGTTGGATGCCGCTCATAGGTTACATGATTTTTATAGGGTTAGGCATGAAGACATCATTGATGTTAGTATTACTGTTGACGGCACATGGCTTAGACAGGGCCACAAATCAAATTATGGCTTGGTTGCGGTGATGTCTTGGGACACTGGAGAGGTTTTAGATTATTATCTTATGTCTAATTTCAAGCTTGTGCGCGAAGACCTGAAGATGAAACAGAAGCAAGTTACACAGAATGGTTTGAGGGTCACAAGGTAAATTGTGAAGCCAATTTTGAAGGCTCTTCGGTTTCTATGGAAGTTGTAGGAACACAAAAACTTTTTTAGCGTTCAGTGGAGAGACTGAAGCTTAGGTACACACACATTAATTAGTGATGGGTATACAAATGCACATAAACGGGAGTGCAACAAGTGTCGGGCTTGCCATCGAGAGGCAGCAGAGTTTCAATGGAGGGCGGTGCATTGTATGGTCCTGGCAAGGGGGACCTGTAACATTTTTATTTTGTTTGTGTCGTGCTTTCTATTGTCAAACAGAGATTTCAAACAAAGATTACTGGAAAATACTTTTGTTTATGTGTATTTTTGTCAAGCTTAGAAATTACTGGAGGATGACTTTTGTTTGTGTTCTATTGTTTTTCAGGGATTACTGGAGGGTGTCGGAAGACATGTGTGGAGGGCGACGATGGATGGACCTGGGCATGGGAGCCCTGCAAATGATGACGTGTTTATGTTTGCTAATTCAATATTAGCAAAGCAACGTAACAAGTCTGATGCGTCTTTAATTTATGTTTATGTATATATATATAATTATTGTTGGTTTTGAAGTTGTAGTTAGGATGTAGGATACTGCTGTTGTTGAAAAAATAAAGGACTGTGAAAGTCAATTGGTTGCTTTCAACATTTTGTTTGTACACACACAATTCTAGTAATGAGGGGATGTATTCTAGTGAAGCAGGGGCAGCTGGGATGTGATTACAAACTGCTTGGACTTCAAGGCTCAATATCTCTGAAGTGATTTTTGAAAAACCGTTCAAATGATAACTAGAATATTTTTTATCCTTTCATAAAAAAAATTATTTCATTTGAAAGCAAATTTTATATTCTACAACTTGCGCGAGAGTTTTTGTTTGATAGGATTACTAAAAAATACCTATAGATGGAAATTTAACGTGATGTCATAAATCTATGTTCAGAAATGCAACAAAAAAACTTTTTTTCGAAATTTCAAGACGCGCAGTTTGTAGTGCTCATTATGATTGACTAATAGACCGAATAAGAGCCTCGCAAAGGTCGTTACTGCAACGTGGTTTACTTAACGGCTTACGGTCCGCACTGGAAGAGCCTATAATGAGCCAGGAAAAAATTATGGCAAAGCTAAATGACAAAAGAGACTTACCATTAGAAAGCACAGACTGCAAGCTATAATTTGATATATAAATTGGGAAACTAGAGTGAATGCGAGCAAAGATATGGTACTTTATATGAGACTACGCGATACGCAGCCTTCTTTCCCCCTTAATTGAAAAGATTGGTGCGCGCATCTATTCCCAGAGACATAGGGTGTGTTTGTGTTGGAGTTTCTCCTCGTGTCCGAAGAACTGGAGGCTTGATAGAGGAGTTCTAGGTGCTACTCCTCTCTAGGATTACTTACTGGTACTTCATTACTCAAATCTCAAAAGGTTTTCAAGTATATGAGCTGATAATAATTTTTTTTTAATAAGCGAAGAACTCTTGTTACCAAGGTGAGGAACTAACTTTACTTCAGCTAACATAATAGTTTCTTTTATGACTGTTAGATTAGTGTAGGAATAGTGTAGGAATAGTAAATAGTTTAGCTAGCGCATCTAAATGGTGTAGGAATAGTAAATAATTTAGCGTAGCTAAATAGCTAGCTAACTAGCTAGTGCTTCATGAAGCTAGCTAGCTAACAGACCCAAGTAGCTAACCAGCTAGCGCACGCATATAGCTAGCTGGCTAAAGCACCCAAGTAGCTAGCAAGCTAGCGCACCCATATAGCTAGTTAGCAGTTAAATAGCTATCTAGCTTAGCTAAATAGCCTTTTCTTTCACTGTGCTGTTTTTTTAAATATAGTCCTTGCTCGCATTCAGTTGTTAATATATTTTACATATAGGATTGCAGCAACATCTGTGATGAAGCAACATCTGTCATGTAATCATAACCATGAGACTAGGTTGAAGGTATACTTATATAGATCCAGTTTTATACGTCCTCTGTGAGTGGTAGGTCTGGAAGCTGACGGCTAGCCACGGTTAGGGTGAGGTGTCTGGTGCCATCCTGCCATTGCATAAAGTACAGTCACACCTCTGACTTCCTCACACTTGGTAATGGTCTCCCTTTCCATTCAGCCTGTTGGGGTACTTCTCAGCCAGGTTGGGCCCACTTCGGCAACCTATGCTCAGCATGTGCGTTGGTCCTGCTAATGGTAAACTTTAGAGTGGTGGGTCCAAAGAATAGCGGAAGGATGGAGGAACATTAGGTCCTGGTTGAAGGATGAATGGGGTACTCTGATGTCATCTAGAATTTGAAATGAAATAATAATGGTTTATATGTAAAGTTTGCTTGATATAAAACATTTGTCTGTGTAGTAGCTAATAATATTAGTTGTTATTATTCTTATTGCAGGAATATCATACCTTTCCCAGCAGTTGTCCAGATATATTGGCTAGCATCCACACGGCTGGTTCCACTTACATCTAATCTTCCTCTCCTCTGCTATCCTCTTCCTGCAGCTCTTCCCTTCCTCTGCTGTCCTCTACCTGCAGCTCTTCCCCTATTACCACTACCTCCCATTGACATCTGCTGACTTAGACCTCTCACTGTATCTCTCCCCCTATTTCCACTTGCTCCAACATCTTGCACTCTCATTCTTGATCTCTTCAAAATTGCTATATACTCATATCTATTTCTCATCATCACTACAACTATTTGAGTCACAGTATATACAATCACCAATGCTATTATCATCAGATAACATCTCTAGTAGAGTCTTGGTATCATATCCACAGGCCATTCATAGTAACAACCACGAACAGCGTAACTGAACAGGGTAACTAACAGGCAGTAAAATAAAACGACCGTCGAGGTCAAATTAAAGTGGCTGTCACGATATCGTGACAAGGGTCTAAGGGTGACAATTGCTACTGCGAATACGTGACGATGGTCTTTTAGATACGCCTGCGCCTGTCACGAATTCGTCGTCCGCTAAGTGTTATACTATATTAAAAAAAGAAATTATGGTTCAATTTATGTGAAGCACAGTCAGGGATGGTTCGGCATGATGTAAACAATGGAATGTATAATTATACTGAGCTCCAACGACAGTTGCTCTTGTGAAACTGGCGCCAGACTCGCAGTAGTCTCCAGCGGTCAGGTATGAATACGTGGGATCCTGTCAGGCAGCCGCAGTTAGCTGGGTGTGACCACTGCCAGGGGGCCAGTACACAAGGAGTGCGTTTCTTTTGCGATGGGGGGGGGGTGGGTGCCGAGGGGCCCAAAGAAGCTCGAAGCCTAGGGGCCCTGCCTTGGGCTAATACGGCACTGGCAGTGGGTCCTCTCCACCAATTCCCAGCATTGAAGAGAAGTGAGTGTTTAATATTCTAATAGGAGCAGGGATCAGTCTGATAGGGCTCTATAGTAACCACCATTTTTAATTCATTTGAAGGACCAGAGGGTGGTTTCACAGCTCACCTCAGGACCAAGCTTAGCATAGACAGTCATGCCATCTGGCTACCCCCAGTTGCACCAATATCCAATGTTGAAGATGTGCCAACACCAGTTGCACCAGAATCCACTTGTGAAGACGTGTCCCATGCTTCATCCAACCCCAGCCGACCACACCAGTATGATGTTGGAAACATCCTAGCTGGAGGCATTGATTTGATGAAGTTATCCAGAAGGGATAGGTTGGGTTACTTGAGAGATCACTTCACACCTGGTAAGAAGTACGGAAACTTCTGCCAGCAAACTGTCCAAAAAGGAACTCACAGGAAGATCAAAACACTGACATTCCAACATTCTTGGCTAGACAAATACACATGGTTTGTGTACTCAGAAGTGCTTCATGGAGGGCTCTGCAAATTCTGCGTCCTCTTCCTACCCAAGGATGGGCGCGTATCATCTGGTGTCCTGGTGTCAAAGCCCTTCTGTAATTTGTCAAAGGCATCTGGGCAGGATGGTGTATTGGAAAAACATGACAAGTGCAAGTACCACAAAAATTCACTTGAAGTAGCAACAACATTCATGCATGTTACAGATAACCCAACAGAAACATTGCCTTACATCATCTCCCATAAACGCCAGGAGACCTTCGACAGAAATGTCAATACACTTGAATGCATTGTGAAATGCATATTGTTCTGTGGCAGGCAGAACATTGCTCTGAGGGGCCACAGGGATGACTCCACCAGTGAAGTATCCAACAAAGGTAACTTTCTTGCACTGCTGAATCTCCTGGCACAACATGATGCATCACTGGACCATCATCTAAAAAACATGAGCAGAAATGCAACTGGAACATCGAAGACAGTTCAGAATGAAATAATAACCATCATAGGAGAGCACATACGCAGTGAAATAACACAACCACTACAGCATGAGACAGCTGTCTCCTCAATTATTGCGGACGAAGTCACTGATAAGTATGCAGACCAGGAGGTTCTCACAATCTGCCTGCGATTTGTAGACCCCAGAGCTGAAGATGGCCAACTTCATATCAGAGAGGCCTTCCGGGATTTTGTTCACCTGGAATGAGCAACCGGTGAAAAGATAGCTACTGCCATCACGCAGTCACTGAAACAGCATGGCATTGATATCAAGAAGACCCGATGTCATCTACTAGTGTTGGAGTGCAAGCTAGAATAAAAGCTATTGCCCCACAAGTTCTGTACGTCCACTGCAACAGCCACCTGTTGAATTTAAGCATTGCTAATGCCTGTAAGGTCACTGACATCCGCAACGTGATAGATGTCATCAACACCGTCTTCCTCTTCTTCGACATGTCTCCAAAGAGGCAGCGGCTGCTTGAGAGGGTCCTTGATGTTTATGAATGCAGCTCCAAGGTCACAAAACTGAAGGGACTATGTAAGACGCGATGGGTTGAGAGACACACCTGCTATGAGACATTTGTTGAGCTATACAGGTACATCGTGATCACATTTGAGGTTATTCTAGAACCTTGCTCCTATGAGGATGTGTACATGAAAGTAGCTGAAGGTGGTGATGATGCTGAAGCTGGTCGTGAAACAGAGGCCTGGAATTGGGATAGGGAGACACGAGTGAAGGCACAGGGAGAATGCTGGCATGCCTCAAAACATCTCGAAACATCGTATCCTTCTGTGTTGCCAAGAATGCTCTTGAAGTGGTGAAGCCTCTTGCAACAAAGCTGCAGAAGAGGGATCAAGACATCTTCCAGGCATACTGCATGATTGATAACATTGTAGGCAGACTAAACCAAATCAGAGTGTCGGTAGATGAAGAGTTCTCTGACTGGTTCAAAGAGGCAGACGAGCTGGCAAAGAGGTTGGACACAGAGATCACGATGCCACGTGTAACAGCGGGCATACAAGCTCACAGAGCAAATGCCACAAGTGTCAGTGCTGAAGAGTACTACCCGAAGAATGTTGCCATCCCCTTCTTAGACCACTTGGTACAGCAGATGCATATATACACGGTTCAGTAAGGAGGACCGCGTGGGAAGTCACTTTTCAGCCTCGTTCCTGCTAACATCACCAAGCTGAAATCTGACCTCAAGCCTCTGACCATCAAGCTCAAGTACTGGGAATCAGATATGCAACCCCATCAACGATCCAGGCAGAGCTGAAGGAGTGCGTTGCTCACTGGGAGAAACGTCCTCTCCACAGTCACCCTGTCAGCCTTCTGGGTTACCTACAACATGCTGATGCCGACCAATTCCCCGATATTGTTCAACTCCTTCACATTGGCTGCACACTCCCAGTTGGGAGCTCTGATGCAGAGAGATCATTTAGTGCTTTCAGGAGAATCAAGTCCTATACCTCACAAGCAGGATGTCTCAATACCGTCTTTCTGACTTAGCCCTCATGCACATTCATCACAGTCTGGATATTGACATCAAACAGATATGCCACAAGTACATCATGGCTCATGAGAGGCGTATGTTTCACTCATGTATACTAAAGCAGTACCTGAACCAGAATCAGTGATTCAGTACTGCTTTGATCAATCACAGTCCACATAATTATGACATTTTGGGGGGGGGGGGGGGGTTGAAAAACTTACTTTCTATATAATTCAGTCCAGCATTTAATTCAGTACAGCTTTACGATGTGCCACTGTGCAAGTCTTTATGACCATGTCCTGTTAATGTCAGTATAGACCTGCTGCTATTATTGTCATTCACAAGTTCATTTCTATGCTTTAATTAAAAATAGACCCCCCCCCTTTCATCCGCCCATACAAAATGCGACAGAAAGTGCATGCATTACTCCTGATGAAGGCTAGAGCATCTAGTGGAAACATGGAGAGAGTACATTCCAAGTTTATTAGAAGAGGTCATTGTAATACTTACTGAATAGCAAATATTATAATTATGGATCCCTTAGTTATGCGCTTACCTACAAAAATACACAGAATCTACTAGATCATACCTCACCTAGGTAAAACAGCAATAGGATTATAGCAAGAATTACTGTGGAGTCCATGCCAGCTATCACAAGTGGCCAATTCCAGCTAGCAACGCCCACATTTCTATAATTTCAAAGGGCAACTGTCGTTCGCAAGCGAATAGCCGTCTCTCTCCGTTTCACTCGCTAGAGGATGTGTAGGCGTATTTTACTAGTCGGAAAAATCTCAAGGGACAGTTGCAGGTGCGAAATCCTGGTGAAAATAAGATATATACCGCCTGAAGTCGGAAACACCAGTGAGAGAGAGGCGTGCCGCAACAGCCAACCCTTATAATTATAGCTATATTGATTGTGGTTCCCTCTGAGATGAAAGTCCTCACCATGATAACAACATGAAGATTACCCTAATCTTAGCCCTAGCTATTACCTTGGACCTAAATCAGTACTGATCTGTAAACAAGCATTGATGATGTCATCATCATAGTGTGCAGGATTATGCTTTTTCTGCCAAATGCAACAGAAAATAATAGCTACAGAACAGGTGGACAGAATTGGAGGCCTAAAGGTTCCCCACTGTGCAAAGAGTATCTGTAAAGACTGGCACAATTGACCATAAAGGTACAGTAGCTACTACCTTTCCGCTATAAGCTATCTAACTTCAATTCACTCACTCCAGAAAAATGGCGACGGCTTTCTAAATGATAGACAGTATTTTAGGAAGCGGAAGTATGTGGCCATTGTGCATAGTGAGGGCACTGGGGGGGGGGGGGGGGGTTCTTAATGGGAGATTCCATTGGTAAAAGTATCTTACTTGTTTAGGTCAAGTTATAATGAAAGCATGCAGGTATCTATATAGTAAATGTGTAATTGACTGTTCCAGTCAATTTCCAGTAAAATAAATTGACCTGTAACTGACCAGCTAATCATCATCATCACATTAATATTATTAATATTATTAATATTATTATTATAATCATCATCATCATCATCATCATCATCATCATATGTTTATTTATTAATTGTATATACACATGATAAACAGGCAATATCGGAGTCCATTAACACCTAATTAACTCATGCGAATTGTAAAAAATAAATTATATTTATAATAAAATAAGTTAAAAGCAGTCTGAGGTTCACTGCACACAAGATGTTCCCATCACCACAGCAGCGTTTTCACGCTGTATTGCTACCAACAAACATTGGAGCAAGTAGAAATGGCCTTAGCCTCCCTAGTCTCCTCCTTAATTCTTCTGCCCAACTCCTTAATAAAGGACATGGCCTCATCACCAAATACGTCTGTGGTCTCAAAGCCCAGAGGAATGAAATAGTGAGCGTCTCTGATTGAACGGTGCTTCTGTTTCTTCAGGAATTTGGCTCTGTTCACAACCATTCCAGGATCTCCAGACCTCATATCCACATAAGAGGGAGCAAACATATCTGAACATGTGGCACCCCAAACCAGAATCTTCCCATTCCTCCGAGGCACAACTGTTGCACCGTCAGGATGTTTGCCATCATCACGATCCAAGCCTACTGGTTCCAGGTGAGAGGGGATTTTGGTGGAAGACTTGATTATAATAGCAGCGTGTCGAGAGTGGTGACCCCGACTCTTTCTGCAATTGAGTCCATGAGTACCCTGCTGGTCAACTGGAGCTCCACACTGAAGACACAGGTGAGGACTACAAAGAGGTACACCAAGACTAAGACCTGTGGCAACACGAATCACATCATCATCCATCCTCAAACTGACTGCAGACATAGGGAGGTATGGAGCCATGCACCTGCTTCACTCTTGGTAGCTGCTCTAACATGAGCATGTGCAGTATCATCCTGCTCCTTCCACAAGCTTGTCTAGGCAGGCCTTCATATGTGGAGTGTCCTAACACTTTTGGGAAAAGGATGACTCATCTGAGGGAGCAGGAACATTTTGTCCTTGCTCCAAACCTCCATACCTAACTCAAAAGCAGGATAACTACAGCCCTCAAATCTACTGGGCAATATTTGGTGAGATCGAGGGAACCCGAAGTGGATGCCAGGAAAACCGACATGACAGCACTTCAGTTCTGATCCCAAGGCCACCAAATTTGACAGGTTGGGACACCCCGTGAAAACTACATCCCTTACCTGGCGCATGGATGGAACCACACCTTTTCGTGTAAACCACACACCCGTACCTCAAGATCGGTGAACCGCTGGTGACAGGTCGATACACTTGAATTGACTGAGTAGCTTTAGCTATGACCATAAACTACGGTTTGAAACTATGACAACAGAACAATTGGCGGGAAACCTCGTAACTTGGTGTGCATACTGGCTGAAGTTGTTTTGACAACGCACTTTCATGCGAGCTCAATGGCTCAACAAGTGGAAATAGAAGACCCCATTGCTGGCTGGATCGGGAGAGAGTTTAAAAATGTCTTCAGTCGGTATTTTGCTATGATCAGATGCAGTTTTCCGTATGAGGCCATCATTAATGGAAGTTTTGCTAGTGTGCTGTACAATAGAGGTGGAGTCAGTTTTGAACATCCTCTTTATCTCTCTTCTACTCCAAAGGACATAGTTACTCCATTGAAAGGAGTTAACTCTGTGCTTGTGTGCACTACCTTATTTCGCAATCCACCCTGTTTTAGTGAGTGGCTCAAACACCAGAAACTTCTTGGCATAGATAGGGTGCATTTGAATGTAGACAAGAGCTTTTTGAAGAATGCCACTTTAGTGTATCCATTCTTGAAGGAAGCGTTAGATAGTGGGTTTGTGTCTATGGAAGTTTGGGAGACAAATGCTAACGTATTTTACTACTCGCAGAGTTTAAAATACCAAGAATGCATCATGCGCTATCAAGGTGTGTTTGACATTGCATAGACAGTGACGATTTCTTCATTCCACTATATACAGCCTAATGAAAAGGACATTCACTTTTACACAAAAATGATATTCATGTTAGAATCTGTGAAAATACCTTGGAAGAGGCTTCCTTCTGAAATGTCCCAAAACTTACTGGCAAACTTGCGAAATGGCGGCAGTGCCATGGCTAACACATTGAAATCACCTGTTGGTGAAAGAGACAGAGAAAATAAAGTAATGGTCAGACTTTCTGCTGTGGAAGTAGTAACGATTCACTCTTCTTCATCTCTGCCTGGCTTCATATCCAATCGATATGTAAATGAACAGTTGATGTATATTTAACCTTGGAGAGAAAAGAATGTTAGTTTATAACATGAACTATTCTACAGCTCATGGATTTTGGCTATCAATAAGACAGTTGCTGGAGCATAGCAACCAACTGCACCATAACTGATATACAGCTAGGTGTGATATGTGTACAATTTAAAAATGTGTATAGAGTGTTACATCATATGTGGCTATGTGTGTGTTAATTAACTACATCCATTGAATATAGTCACTATTGAACTTAGTGTGTTACTTCTCACTTGCGTCCATCCGACCCACCCCTGATGTCTTTCTCTTGTCAGTCATTTACTTTCAGAAATGAATCTTTCTCCCAGGCCTGATGAGAGAGTCCGTCAGCATTGCTATTTGCTGCTCCTGGTCGGTGGCTCAAAGTAAATTGGAAAGGTTATATATAGGCCCAATTGCCCACCATGTTAGTCCTCTCCACACGTCCTTCATGGTCATGAGGTAGTGTAAAGAGATGTGATCAGTTAATACCTGAAAAGGCACTACTGTTATGTTCACTAAAAGTGTTTGATTCCATCCACCGTGGCCAGACATTCCTTCTCCACTGTTGCATACTTTCATTCTTTCATTTTCAACTTCCTCGAGTAAATTGCTATAGGTCGGTCACCATTCTATTCACTTGCCTGGCTCAATCACCATGTCTGAGGCCTCTAACTGGAGGATACATTCTTTGGTATAATCGTCTGGTCCATGGGTGATGGGGTCAGAAGCTAGGGCTAGCTTGAGTTTACAAATGCATTTTGATGTTGCAATGTCCATCCTAGCTTGTCTGGGCATACTTTTTTGGTAAGGTCTATCAAAGGTGCAGCAATAGTTACATAATTCGGTACAAATCTCTTGTATTACACTGCCTATAAATATTGCCCAGATGTCTTCCTTTTTTCATGGTCGAACGAAATCTCGGATGGCCCCAATCTTGGCTTCTGCTGGTTTCTTCCCACTACATGATCCAAGTAAAGTCACTCAGACACCTGTAAGTTTGGTCTCAACTAGGTAACACCTACTACGTCCAAGTCCTTATATTATATCTCTGAAACCTAAACAGCTCTGTATGGAAATTGACAGCCATGACACTAGAAAAACAAACTTCCTCATGGTCATGGCATGAAGAGTTTCATGTGGGCTTGATTTATAGTTTGCATGAAGCAACTCTGGCTTGGTGTATGAGTAATTCAATGGGATTGGTTAAAAGCAGTGTGATGGAGGTGCCTGATTTCATTAGAGAATCTGGCGAACTCCAGTGCCTTTCTTGAATTTGGGAATACACATTATTACTGGTTCATCTCTTATTTGCCAATTAACTCAAAAGTGATCCAGTGTGTACTTGAAATGTCAGAATTAAGGATTATGAAGCCTTATTGGTATGCACTGGTTGGCACATGATTGAAGTAACTAGTCCGTGATCTTTAATCTTTACTGCCCTAGATAACATCAATGATAGTATACATTAGCCAGAAACATTGGGACTCGGCAAATCTTTCGGTAAGCGGAAATTCTCTCGAGTTCTTAAAATAAATATTCTCGTCAACATTTTGATCAGAAGTGCCTGTTATGACTGCCTGTAAATTAGTTGGGATATCATGGCCTACTATGCCACATAAACGAGGGGACTCCTATTTTGGGCACCCTATTTCATCACATAATAATAATTGATGTAGCTACCACATACTTCTAGAAATAGGAAACCCAGATAATATATATGGACATCTGTTACAATGTTGTTTATGCTATTCCACCATCACTGCACTGAATTTCTTAAGAATGCATGCCATAATTATGGCAAGATATATTTTTATCATTTTACTGTGGTATATCTTCACCATCTGATTTGTTTGGTTTGGCCCTAACTGAGTGTGCAGTGTTGGAGCTGTGACGGAATGATTCTAGTCTGCTCATAGGACCTTCTGGAAGCAGTTTCACATTTTCTTATCAGTAGCTAAGGGCAACACATAAACTATAACTTCTATGTGGAAAGTTCTCACAGGCATATGCAGCTACAGGTACATATATAGTCAGCTATTTAACCATGGGGCCATGCAACTGACCCTGAATAACAACATACACTGGGTCAAAAACACAAATAAAACTTATGGGCAAATATTCTCTAGTGGGTCTCAACATTTTTACTTCCTTTTCAAGAGCAGATAATTTCTCACATGATTGGACAGATAGAAATGCAGGAGTTTTAGTATGGTACCAACTCTGGAAGAGAATAGGAAATCCCTGTGCGATGGAGAGGATGGCACACTGAGCAGAGTCAAATTCTTTGAGCTTTAATGGAGAGGAATAGCAGGGAGAAGTGCGGAGATTGTATAGTAACTTTGGCATGGAGAAAGCATGATAGAGGAGACACAAAGCATTGTGTGAATAAAGATGGCTTAGCCTACTACTACGCAGAGCTCCAAAGAGTTTTGTCCTGGACTCAATACATCTCTCAATGCCTTCCAGACCACCAATGGGAGAGCCTAGTAGAGTGGCTACTTCAGGGTTACTAGAATACCTGGGACAGCATATAAGAATTCTCCTATAGCAACCAGATCGTGACAGATGATCTCACACTTGCTTTGGTTCAACTGTAAACCCACTCTCCCAACCTCATGTTCTATGCTACGAAAATCATCAAACGGACTTTAAATGCCTCAAGAAACTGTGAACAGTGACAGAAAAAAAGTGAGCCAAATGGATCTCCCTGTTGAACTCCTACCACAGAATGAATAATGTCACTTCCAAAGAAAAGGGAGGAGGGTGAGCTGTAAGCAGAGTGCACATAGGTGCAAATTTCAGGTGCAAATTCCTCAGTAGCTGCCAGCATTTTATCACGCGTTATGAAAGTCAAGTTTAAGCAGGACATTGGCCGGTTGAAGGGACTGGAGATAAACTCTGGCTGCATGGACCGTAGCTTCTGCACCGAGCTTAGTACCATAACCTAGCTGAGGTGCAAGAAGTCCACTCATAGCCTCTTTCAGCATAATATTAGAAACATTGGCGATTAAACGTCTCAGTGTGCAACCGACTGCTATGGGCCTCACACCCCCATCCTTCTTGTTGAGGGCAACCAAGGAGGCACCAAAAAAACACTGTTGTACAGGAAAGGGTGTTCTATCTTCAAGGACCTGATTTGCAAATGATGTCAAGGCTTTAAACTATCACTTTGAGATGCATCTACTGTATGATCAAGTCCTTTAGATGCTGCGTACGTAGGCCATTGGACCCCCAGCGGACCCACTCTGAGACTTTAACAGAGACACTTTCATCAAAGACTCTAGGAGGGAGCAGAGATGTATTCTGGTCAGGAGAGGGATGCTTGTCTTTGAGCCTGTTCTCATCAAAACTTGCTAGAGAATCCTCCGAGCTAGCAAGATGGATCTCTCCCTTCCAATCACCTTCCCTCCAATTTGGATGGAATAGTCTTAGAAAGCTGATCCAAGGGATCTTTGTTAAAATGGGGTTTCTTATTCCCTGGGACATGGGTCTGAGATGGATATGTTTCGAATGAAGGATTATTAATTAATAATATTATTATTATAATATTATTATCTTATAATATTATGGAATTAACATTAACATGTGTAGCAATTACAGCAGGGACATATATACAAAGTGGAGGATACAAAGGGTTAACCGATTGCACGCCGTATTCCTAGTACCCGCGGGCAAATTATTCATGAATTAACCGATTGCACGCCGTATTCCTAATACCCGCGGGCTACATGAATTAACGAGGCATTATTTTTATATCTTCCGTTCTGCAGGGACTCCACCCATGAAACTTGGGTCATATTCAGCCACATGATAGCTCTACTTCCTGTAAAAAAATCGAGCCTTCCTTACCAACTGGGCAGAACTAACCAGTTATAAAACCTTGTCATCTTCTTGGGGGTGAATATTTTCATATTTTCACACTATTATACACATTATAATGCCAACACAAGATGGAGCATCTATTTACAAACCCTCTACCATATGCAAAGCCAGTGGGTTGTTTTCCCCATCAAAATGCTAACAAATAATAATACAAAAAACAAATTATAAGAGAGTAAAAATGCTAACACATACTAGAATAAAACCATAATATAAAACACAATTATGTAAGGGAGTGTCTTGGGTAGAGCTCCGGTCTTGCTGTCACGGGTAGAGTAGAACTTGCTCAGTCTTGGGTATAGCTTGCTTGGTCTCCAGCATGATATTTCACCATGTTTTTATTCTACACAAACATGAGATACCAGGATAAGAATAACACTTGAATACTGGAGAGACGAGAGAAGTAGACGAAGGGACAGGGAACGAGAGAAGTAGACGAAGGGGCAGGGAACAAGAGAGAAGTAGACGAAGGAGCAGGGAACAAGAGAGAAGCACAGAAAGGAGCAGGGGGTGCATAAACATTACTGATAGTCCTGATAGTCCACCAAGGTATGGTATTTACGAAAACAGTCACGGCCTGTTGATCCACCACACAAAGGAACCTTACAAAAACAACACTGGGACCTTGCCTCATGCCTGTAACCTTTACAAATGCAAACTACACAGCGCTTCTTTGCACAGCACTGTGGGAAATGACCTAGTTTTAAATTGAGGCGATCTAGCCGACTATTTGCCTGACTACAACGTTGACCTGCACGCTGCCGAGAAGAGAAAGAACCAATCAAAGATTTAGCTAGAACAATCCTAGCTTCTAGATAATTACCCTTCCTTACTGATATTGGAGCTCGGACAGAAGAAAACAAAATAAATGAATTCAATAAACAAGCTTCTATCAAATACGAAAAAACCCTTTTCCACCATCTCCTAGACTTTCTACCCAAATTATAGTAGCCTATTCTCTGATCTGCTCTGTCCACACCTCTTATGAATGACTTAATCAGGCAAACATGGGGGACATGGCAGATCCTCTCTAGAACCATCAATTTTGCGCCTTTTTACAGTAGGAGGTACTAAATTATTTTCCGCGGGATGTATATTAGTTATCATGTAGATAGACCGTTTATCTACCCAAACTAAAGCCAGGAGTGCACCATTAGACCTATAATCATAATAACCTCTATTTCTAATCGAAGCTTTTGTTACTAAATCTGGAGGAAAGTTCCTCCTAGTATACCTAGCTGTACCACATGCACCAAAGCCTTTACTTGTAAGCGTTTGAAATAAATTAGGACTAGTATAATAATTGTCCATGTACACATGGAAGTTCTTATGTTCTAATCCTTCTAACAAATCTAAAACAACTCTACTACACAAACCAGTTTTATCAGCTACTTCCACGTTCTTACCTGTATAAATCTGCAACCGATAAATGTACCCATTCCTAGCATCACAAAGGACAAACACTTTTATCCCCCATTTTATTGGTTTGTCCTTCATATACTGTTTGAAGCCAAGCCTACCTTGAAAGGGAATCATAGCTTCATCAATACTAAGCTCTTGATGCAAGGTATATTCACTCTCAAACTTAGGAGTAATCAAATCTAATAACTTCCTTACCTTATAAAGCCGATCATAATTCAGGTTACCCTTTGTGACCAACAAACCATCAATAGAATTTACATGTACATAACGCATTAGCTCCAAAAACCGAGTCCTAGGCATTACTTTACGAACCAAAGATCCAGACAAATCCGAGTGATTAGTGGACCAGTACAATTCTAAGTATGGAAGTGTGGAAACTCCCATTATTATCAACATTCCTACAAAAGCTTTCATTTCCTCTATATTAGTATCTACCCATGGCCTGGAGAGACTAGCCATCCTAGAAACGTAACTGTTCGTCTCTGCTACTAGGAGTTCCCACACTTCAAGAGTAAAAAAAAGGTAAAATGCATCTAAAAATGTACTTGATGCACCAAGCAATGAAGAAGTTGGACCAGCTGTTGCTGTATAGTCCAATTTCAAAGGAGTTGGCTCCTTTATTTCCCACTTACCTGTGACCTCAGTTAGCCTAGAACCAGTGCCAGATGCTTGGGCAGAACCAGTGCCAGATGCTCGGACAGAACCAGTGCCAGATGCTCGCACACGCCTATAACCTCTGGCCCGCCTACTGCCAGTACCTTTTGGAGGACCACTAGCAACACTTACGACTCCACTACCACTTGAGCTGCTTCCCCCTTGGCCAGTACTCCCTCGCCCGCCTCTCCCTCGGCCAGTACTCCCTCGCCCGCCTCTCCCTCGCACAACTCCAGCACCAGTCGTGTTCCCACGCCCTGTAGAGACTTCAGGCAAGGCTTCCTCATCCTCCAATGTAACAAAAGGAGTCATAGATGCCTCATCTCCACTCTCATCATCTGATGCTGTAGGGAAAGTAGTGGGGAGGGTGGGAAAAACAAGATATATATATATATCAAGTTTGTGGTCAACATTTGAAAATTCAAATTCAAATGAAAATCAACATCAACAACTCCAACCTACACTCTTAGCTATAACTTTTTTTCTATAACTATCCTGTCTGAATTTGGAATACCAACAGAATAAGCTAGTATTTGGCAATAGTAAACTCTCAGTAGACTATGGTAAACAAAGGCTATGAAGCGCTAAGGTTAGAAGAAACTTACAATCGAGAAGTCCATCCAAGCACGCCTCTTCTCTTAGAGCAACTGGATCCAGAGTGTTTCCTCGGTATGCATAGATGTCTTCACCTTCTTCCCCAAATGAATCTGACCCAGAATCGCCAGAATCGTCGGCTAAAAGTTGAGAAATAACGTCCTCACAGGAGAGCATCTTTGAGCAGTTTAAAAAAAAAAGCTCGACCAACAAAAATGGCGTTCAACCGCAGGATTTTTGTTGCACGATGCATCAACCGGAAATAATCATTTTTGTGACGTTCTCTAGTCTACTAGGCATGTGCAGAACCCAACCGGGGCTATTAGCTCGTAACGGTTCATTTTATATATTTTTGCGTGGCGAAGGATGTAAGGTCTCGCGCCATATGGCGCTTACGGCGTTTAATCGGAAGTCTTAGAAAGCTGATCCAAGGGATCTTTGTTAAAATGGGGTTTCTTATTCCCTGGGACATGGGTCTGAGATGGATATGTTTCGAATCAAGGATTATTAATTAATAATATTATTATTATTATATTATTATCTTATAATATTATGGAATTAACATTAACATGTGTAGCAATTACAGCAGGGACATATATACAAAGTGGAGGATACAAAGGGTTAAGGGACATTATTATTTATTTATTCAAAAGGAAGTTGGTTTGTCAACACAGATTCAAGTCATATCAGATCTTTTGCTAATATGAATAAAATGTTTTCAGTTTGTTCATATTTACCGATGAGAAAAATTGATTCTGTTTCATAATCATCATAACCATCATATTATAATTATTATTAGTAGTAGCAGTAGTAGTAGGACGAGTAGGAGTAGTAGTATTGGTAGTAATAGTGGTAGTGTTTTATTAGTATTTTAATAAGCCAATTAAGGTCTGGATGTTCCATCTGTCAGGTTTCAGTTGACACTTTTGGGGATCATCATGTCGGGTGTGGGAGAAATGGTGATAGCGCCATCCTCTGTCACAACAGTATCCAGGATGTCCTTTACTCTGCTGCCCAGTCTGCTCTTGGTACCAAGGAGGTGGTACCATCATGATCCCAGGATCTTGCAGTCATCTTGCTGACATGTACTTCCCCATTGGAGTGGCTAACCAGCTGCACTGGAGTGAGTGGATGTGTCAGTAATCTCAACCCTTCAGCAGCTGGCTGTCACGGGGTATCTACATCCAAGGTCATGCATGCTTTTAGTATGGGAGGAATTGCGAAGATGGATGCCCATCAATGCTAGTCTGTGGACATTACATTTGTTCCACTGGTCATGGGGAGCTGGAGCCATAGTGCACCACGCAGCATCAGCCCACTTCAAGGGCGAGATTGGCGAAAGCGAACTCTCAGTGGGGAGTTGTGGTTTGCCGCACAGGGAGTATCTACATTTGGTGAACAATAAACCGGAAATGGTCGTCATGTGAAAAGAACGGGTGGCGGTTACTAACCGGATAGCAGAGACTCGTAAGTCCTCCAATATCACCTTCCCCATAGGCATTTTTTTTGGCTCGACCAGCAGGCGTCAGGAAAGGATGATGGACTTTCTTGTTTACAAACTTACTCTAGCTTTTTTCTCATTGTTTTGCTGCCACTCAATGCCTAGCATTGATTCCATGCAGGGTAATAGGAGGGGCCAGTGGGGATTTGACTTTATTTTCAAATCCCCCACCCCTAGGGCTGAGTCAGCTGGCAAGTCCCCACTAGATCCGGCCATCTAGAAGGGATTTGATGGGGATTCACTTGCTACAATATAAACACCAAAACATTGCAGTTCTTGCATGGCCATAATAATGTGTATTGTGAGAGGTTTACATATATATACCACCCACACATTGATCCACTGAGCACAGAGATCAAGGGTCTCCCACTACCTACCCCCCCCCCCCCCCATTGGGAGGGGGCGTGGCAATACTGCATTACGATAGCCATAGCTGCTAAGGACTACCAAATCCTGGTAGCTAGATCTCTGGACTATTCCAAGTATCAAATATAGGCAGACGGGCATGCAAGAAGGATTCATGATGTGTTCATGTGATCCCACCTCTAGAGCTTGGAGTGATGCTTCCACCGTGCGTGGCAGGTGGGTCTGTTTGGCCTTGGTGTTGTTTTCGCCCTCCTGTTGCAGTCTATCTCGATTTGTGTAGTTGGTGGGGTTTTTTCCTTCCATTCCCTAGATGGTGCGGGTCGTCATCTCTGTGGGGCTCTCAGTTTCCTGACGTTTCTGGGGAGAGCGTTTAGTACCGCGCGACAAATTGCGTAAAGGGCGTGGTAGTATAAAACCGCGCCTATAATAATTCTTTTAAGCAATCTTTGAACTTTTGTGAATTGTGAAAGTATGGCTAAGTCGTACCTGGTTAGTTTGTCTTGCTGAGATATGGCGACTGAAGAGGAGGAGACTGGCACTACAAGAAAATATGGTAAGTTCATTTAAGGGTATTTTGTTTGGGGCTATGCTGGTGTCATTTGGCGCAAGTACTAATGACGATTGTTAACAAAGTAACGCTAGTTACCATGGTAAGCTATTACCTTTGAGATGCAGTCGCGTAGATGTTGGAATTGAGAAGATGCAGAACATTCAGAGATGAGAATTTCACATCCAGCTAGTATTCCCAATTTTATGCTGTCTCATTTATGTTTTGTTACTAGAGTGTAGGTAGTACCAGGTGTAATGGTTGCCTTAAAATTAGCCATCATAAGCTTTAGTTCTATAATTGCTGGAGTATAATCACACAATAAACAAAGCTGCGTTGCTACCAGCATGGCAGGAGTTTAGTGAACTCTGAACCCAACTCCATGAGATCTGACTGATTATGCAGCATTGTAAGCTCCAGTCTCGCTAGCTCTTTGTATACTCCATGCTCCCTTTCAGCTCTTCTGTTCCCAAACGTCCCTGCAAATTCGACAGCTTTGAGTCAGAACTCAGGTTCGTGCTAATCATACTATATATATACAATGACCTCAATATAATGAATTTCTCAAGTTCACTCGCTCAAGTTTCGATTAGATGCTCTAGCCTTCTTATTCCCGATGAAGTATTCCTGATGAAGGCTAGAGCATCTAGTCAAAGCATTGGAGAGAGTAAAACTCAAGTTGATTATTGAGAAGATCATGGTAATTTTATTATGTCAACTGAGAGTTCATTGATAAAAAAATTAATAATAAATTTTTTTTTTTAAAGCAGTACAAAATTGGTGTATGAAATTGGTGTATGTATGAAATTGGTGTATGTAATTTTAAATTGAAAGGGTCATCTAACTTGTCTGTGGTCTACATGGATACCGTCTTGCTTTTTTTTTTAACAGGCCAATCCAATATAGTTATCTATTATTTTAATATATATCAGTTTTAAGTATATATATATCAGTAATTGTTCTTGTTTCCGAGTTCTTCGTTTGTTTCTTTCTTTCTGTATATTATAGTTGAGTGGGGAGGAGGGCCACACCAAGTCAAGAGGTCCAACTCAGAGCCTCAGGGTGTTCCATTGATGACTGTAGCCATGTACACCCATGGTGTCCACTACACAAAAACTAGCACATGCCATGTCTTGTTGCTAGCCATGTAGGGTCAGCTACAGCCTCCTCCAAGGAGGACTTGGTATATAGCAGTTGCACGGGACAACTCCACCAACCAAACAGAGATGTTTTGGTGGAGGATTCTACGGCCTCCTTTGGACTTGGTAATAGTTGCCGAGGGAACGAGAACTCCGAGCAGTGGAGCTGAGGCATTTCATCTGACCTGCCTATAATACAACACACACGTACATCAGCTTGATTGCATTAGCGATGTAATTACCCACTGGCTACTCTTTACTGACCTCTGTACTCTGTAATGAGTGCTTTATTCTGGAATGAGACAGCATAGTCCTGGGCATGCATTGAGACAGCATAGTCCTGGGCATGCATTGAGACAGCATAGTCCTGGGCATGCATTGAGACAGCATAGTCCTGGGCATGCATTGAGACAGCATAGTCCTGGGCATGCATTGAGACAGCATAGTCCTGGGTGTGCGTTCAGACAGCATAATGCATTGAGACAGCATAGTCCTGGGCATGCATTGAGACAGCATAGTCCTGGGCATGCATTGAGACAGCATAGTCCTGGACATGCATTGAGACAGCATAGTCCTGGACATGCATTGAGACAGCATAGTCCTGGGCATGCATTGAGACAGCATAGTCCTGGGCATGCATTCAGACAGCATAGTCCTGGGCATGCATTGAGACAGCATAGTCCTGGGCATGCATTGAGACAGCATAGTCCTGGGCATGCATTGAGACAGCATAGTCCTGGGCATGCATTGAGACAGCATAGTCCTGGGCATGCATTGAGACAATAGTCCTGGGCATTGAGACAGCATAGTCCTGGGCATGCATTGAGATAGCATAGTCCTTGGCATGCATTGAGATAGCATAGTCCTGGGCATGCATTGAGACAGCATAGTCCTGGGCATGCATTGAGACAGCATAGTCCTGGGCATGCATTGAGACAGCATAGTCCTGGGCATGCATTGAGACAGCATGGTCCTGGGCATGCATTGAGACAGCATGGTCCTGGCATGCATTGAGACAGCATAGTCCTGGGCATGCATTGAGACAGCATAGTCCTGGGCATGCATTGAGAGAGCATAGTCCTGGGCATGCATTGAGACAGCATAGTCCTGGGCATGCATTGAGACAGCATGGTCCTGGGCATGCATTGAGAGAGCATAGTCCTGGGCATGCATTGAGACAGCATAGTCCTGGGCATGCATTGAGACAGCATAGTCCTGGGCATGCATTGAGACAGCATAGTCCTGGGCATGCATTGAGACAGCATAGTCCTTGGCATGCATTGAGACAGCATAGTCCTGGGCATGCATTGAGACAGCATAGTCCTGGGCATGCATTGAGACAGCATAGTCCTGGGCATGCATTGAGACAGCATAGTCCTGGGCATGCATAGAGACAGCATAGTCCTGGGCATGCATTGAGACAGCATAGTCCTGGGCATGCATTGAGACAGCATAGTCCTGGGCATGCTTTGAGACAGCATAGTCCTGGGCATGCATTGAGACAGCATAGTCCTGGGCATGCATTGAGACAGCATAGTCCTGGGCATGCATTGAGACAGCATAGTCCTGGGCATGCATTGAGACAGCATAGTCCTGGGCATGCATTGAGACAGCATAGTCCTGGGCATGCATTGAGAGAGCATAGTCCTGGGCATGCATTGAGACAGCATAGTCCTGGGCATGCATTGAGACAGCATAGTCCTGGGCATGCATTGAGACAGCATAGTCCTGGGCATGCATTGAGACAGCATAGTCCTGGGCATGCATTGAGACAGCATAGTCCTGGGCATGCATTGAGACAGCATAGTCCTGGGCATGCATTGAGACAGCATAGTCCTGGGCATGCATTGAGACAGCATAGTCCTGGGCATGCATTGAGACAGCATAGTCCTTGGAATGCATTGAGACAGCATAGTCCTGGGCATGCATTGAGACAGCATAGTCCTGGGCATGCATTGAGACAGCATAGTCCTGGGCATGCATTGAGACAGCATAGTCCTGGGCATGCATTGAGACAGCATAGTCCTTGGAATGCATTGAGACAGCATAGTCCTTGGAATGCATTGAGACAGCATAGTCCTGGGCATGCATTGAGACAGCATAGTCCTGGGCATGCATTGAGACAGCATAGTCTGGGCATGCATTGAGACAGCATAGTCCTGGGCATGCATTGAGACAGCATAGTCCTGGTGTGCATTGGAACATTTGGAGGCAAAGGCATCTACTAAAGTTTTTATGAGTTATTCAATGGGGAAAAGTAAAGGCGATAGAAATTTACACCCTTGAAGGTAAATTTCAAGTTTATTTCATACTTTTTACGAGCTTTTTTTGTCTGCCAGTTTACTACCTTAGTAATTTATATATGAGGTTTACTACCTTAGTAATTTATATATGGGGTTTACTACCTTAGTAATTTATATATGAGGTTTATTACCTTAGTAGTTTATATATGAGGTTTACTACCTTAGTAATTTATATATGAGGTTTACTACCTTAGTAATTTATATATGAGGTTTAATACCTTAGTAATTTATATATGAGGTTTATTACTTTAATAATTTATAGTAATTTATATACAAGGTTTATTACCTTAGTGATTTATATATGAGTTTTACCAACTTAGCGAAAGATCATTCAAGGCATGCTGGGAGTTATTTTGGAGCCAACAAGGCCAAAACCAGCTCTTTAACACAGAGGTACAACTTGGGTAGTTTTTCCTTTCATCTGCCTAGTTAAACCAACATTTGGAGGACTAGCTACCTTCCTGATTAGAGAGTAGGTGAAGAACTTGGTTGGCTGCACCTAGTATTTGCTATTGCAGTCTCCTTGAAGATTTAATATTTCAATCAAAGCACACGTCCAGTGCTGCCATGGGCAACCCCAGGAGTAGTTATGCATGTCAAAAGGTCAAAAGTTCTTGCCCGCCCAACACTGGCTAGGGTTTGGTGGCCAACGACTTGTATTGGACATGCAGAGGTGATCCCGCACTGGACCATCCTGCTAAGAAGAGGGGGTACATCTCCGACTAGGTTGTCCTGTGGGTTATGTGTGTCCTGGGAACTCCCCACCCCCTCATTGAAGTGAAGTGCCTTAAATTGCATTAGGGTCAACCTTCGAGTAATAGGTCAAGACTAACATAAATAGTGCACAACAAAGAGATCAATAACATGTACACTGATTGAAGTGAGTTCTAGCAAATGCCCAAAACAATGCCATGTCTTTGAATTTGAAGTGAGGGTAGCAGTAGTAGTATGCTATTCCAGTACAGTGAAGTGAGGGTAGTAGTATACTATTCTAGTACAGTCAAGTGAGGGTGGCAGTATACTATTCTAGTACAGAGAAGTGAGGGTGGCAGTATACTATTCTAGTACAGTGAAGTGAGGGTAGCAGTATACTATTCTAGTACAGTGAAGTGATGGTAGTATGTAGTATACTATTCTAGTACAGTGAAGTGAGGGTGGCAGTATACTATTCTAGTACAGTGAAGTGAGGGTGGCAGTATACTATTCTAATACAGTGAAGTGAGGGTGGCAGTATACTATTCTAGTACAGTGAAGTGAGGGTGGCAGTATACTATTCTAGTACAGTGAAGTGAGGGTGGCAGTATACTACTCTAGTACAGTGAAGTGAGGGTAGTAGTATACTACTCTAGTACAGTGAAGTGAGGGTGGCAGTATACTATTCTAGTAAAGTGAAGTGATGGTAGTAGTATACTACTCTAGTACAGTGAAGTGAGGGTGGCAGTATACTATTCTAGTAAAGTGAAGTGAGGGTAGCGGTATACTATTCTAGTACAGTGAAGTGAGGGTGGCAGTATACTATTCTAGTAAAGTGAAGTGAGGGTAGCGGTATACTATTCTAGTACAGTGAAGTGAGGGTAGCAGTATATACTACTCTAGTAAATATTTCTATTTTACTGTAGTTGTTGTTGTTGTTGTTGTTATAGCGGTGAAAGTTGATGAGCGTAGTGGCCTGAGACATTATCCCTTCTCCCTCCAACCTGTTCCTCGTCTCCATTGGGAAGATCCCGAGGCTGACCACCGCATGACACATGAGGTAAGGAACGATCATCAGTACACAGTTAAACTCTCACCTGAAATTCTAGTTTGGCATTGTCAGACCCTTTACCAAATTGCTACACTGGTTAGCGTCAGAGATATCGGCATGCCAAATCCATTCTTTAGCAGTGCAGTTTGAAATGCTGACCTGCGAAATAAGCAAGTCTTTTTACAGGCCTGCATCACACTGCCTACTGAAATGAGCATTGCTCAAGTGGCTGAAGTTTTATCTGTTGCTTGTGCCAAAGGTCTCTTCTCCAAAGGAAAGAGTTCTGAGTGCAGAGGAGCAAATGCCCTCCCGTCAAAGAGGCAACTCAAAGTTTCCATGGAGATCCCGCAATTCCCCAGATCACATCCAACTTCAGTCTTTCATTGCTTAACTGGTTGCTACACCTACAGAAGCAATCTCCGCCACTAAATTACGTAATATGTGCGGATAGAACACATTTTGTCTTCGGACCCTATCCAGCATAGCGGATTTCATGCAATGGGTATATACCATCCAAAGTAGGTAAGGGTCATCACATGTAGAAGTAGTATATAGGGTTATCGCAAAGTAATGTCTCATCGTTATACTAAGGTAGGTAAGGATCATCTGATATACTAGACATGTGTGTCTCCTCTGTTACTCAGGATAACAATAAAAATCCAAAAATGGTGAAGCCCGCCATATCACAGAGTGCAGAAGAATTCTAAATGTTTGATTCGCATTTAAAAAATGGTGGACTCCTAAATTCCGTCCCGAAACAACTTGTTACAAGCACAGCTGTGCCTCTGCCTGGGGCTCTTTTAACTTTGTTTAACTTCCTTGCCATGTGACATTTGCCCTTTAGGTCCATTCATATATATCCACTTCTAGTAGCAAATGAATTTCCCAGGCTTGCTGTGTGGCTTGCAATACTGAGAAACTGCAGTACTAGAGCGCGTGCTATTGGATTCATTATGGTGTTAAGAGACGGATGATACGATGTGCCTCTCTAGTTGCTTCATTCATGACCTGCGGTTCCAGGGAGGTGTGTGTATGGTGGGGGGGGGGGGGGGGGAATAATGTTAAACAACTACATGCAACTACTAGCGTGCAACTACTAGCATGCAACTACTAGCATGCAACTACTAGCATGCAACTACTAGCGTGCAACTACTAGCATGCAACTACTAGCATGCAACTACTAGCCTGCAACTACTAGCATGCAACTACTAGCATGCAACTACTAGCGTGCAACTACTAGCATGCAACTACTAGCATGCAACTACTAGCATGCAACTACTAGCATGCAACTACTAGCATGCAACTACTAGCATGCAACTACTAGCATGCAACTACTAGCATGCAACTACTAGCATGCAACTACTAGCATGCAACTACTAGCATGCAACTACTAGCATGCAACTACTAGCATGCAACTACTAGCATGCAACTACTAGCATGCAACTACTAGCATGCAACTACTAGCATGCAACTACTAGCATGCAACTACTAGCATGCAACTACTAGCATGCAACTACTGGCATGCAACTACTAGCATGCAACTACTAGCATGCAACTACTAGCATGCAACTACTAGCATGCAACTACTAGCATGCAACTACTAGCATGCAACTACTAGCATGCAACTACTAGCATGCAACTACTAGGCTGCAACTACTAGCATGCAACTACTAGCATGCAACTACTAGCATGCAACTACTAGCATGCAACTACTAGCATGCAACTACTAGCATGCAACTACTAGCATGCAACTACTAGCATGCAACTACTAGCATGCAACTACTAGCATGCAACTACTAGCATGCAACTACTAGCATGCAACTACTAGCATGCAACTACTAGCATGCAACTACTAGCATGCAACTACTAGCATGCAACTACTAGCATGCAACTACTAGCATGCAACTACTAGCATGCAACTACTAGCATGCAACTACTAGCATGCAACTACTAGCATGCAACTACTAGCGTGCAACTACTAGCGTGCAACTACTAGCATGCAACTACTAGCATGCAACTACTAGCATGCAACTACTAGCATGCAACTACTAGCATGCAACTACTAGCATGCAACTACTAGCATGCAACTACTAGCGTGCAACTACTAGCGTGCAACTACTAGCATGCAACTACTAGCATGCAACTACTAGCATGCAACTACTAGCATGCAACTACTAGCATGCAACTATTAGCATGCAACTACTAGCATGCAACTACTAGCATGCAACTACTAGCGTGCAACTACTAGCATGCAACTACTAGCATGCAACTACTAGCATGCAACTACTAGCATGCAACTACTAGCGTGCAAGGCTACTAGCATGCAACTACTAGCATGCAACTACTAGCATGCAACTACTAGCATGCAACTACTAGCATGCAACTACTAGCATGCAACTACTAGCATGCAAACTACTAGCATGCAACTACTAGCATGCAACTACTAGCATGCAACTACTAGCATGCAACTACTAGCATGCAACTACTAGCATGCAACTACTAGCATGCAACTACTAGCATGCAACTACTAGCATGCAACTACTAGCATGCAACTACTAGCATGCAACTACTAGCATGCAACTACTAGCATGCAACTACTAGCATGCAACTACTAGCGTGCAACTACTAGCATGCAACTACTAGCATGCAACTACTAGCATGCAACTACTAGCATGCAACTACTAGCATGCAACTACTAGCATGCAACTACTAGCATGCAACTACTAGCATGCAACTACTAGCATGCAACTACTAGCATGCAACTACTAGCGTGCAACTACTAGCATGCAACTACTAGCATGCAACTACTAGCATGCAACTACTAGCATGCAACTACTAGCATGCAACTACTAGCGATGCAACTACTAGCGATGCAACTACTAGCATGCAACTACTAGCATGCAACTACTAGCATGCAACTACTAGCATGCAACTACTAGCATGCAACTACTAGCATGCAACTACTAGCATGCAACTACTAGCATGCAACTACTAGCATGCAACTACTAGCATGCAACTACTAGCATGCAACTACTAGCGTGCAACTACTAGCATGCAACTACTAGCATGCAACTACTAGCATGCAACTACTAGCATGCAACTACTAGCATGCAACTACTAGCGTGCAACTACTAGCATGCAACTACTAGCATGCAACTACTAGCATGCAACTACTAGCATGCAACTACTAGCATGCAACTACTAGCGTGCAACTACTAGCATGCAACTACTAGCATGCAACTACTAGCATGCAACTACTAGCATGCAACTACTAGCATGCAACTACTAGCATGCAACTACTAGCATGCAACTACTAGCATGCAACTACTAGCATGCAACTACTAGCATGCAACTACTAGCATGCAACTACTAGCATGCAACTACTACATGCAACTACTAGCATGCAACTACTAGCGATGCAACTACTAGCATGCAACTACTAGCATGCAACTACTAGCATGCAACTACTAGCATGCAACTACTAGCATGCAACTACTAGCGTGCAAACTACTAGCATGCAACTACTAGCATGCAACTACTAGCGATGCAACTACTAGCATGCAACTACTAGCATGCAACTACTAGCATGCAACTACTAGCATGCAACTACTAGCATGCAACTACTAGCATGCAACTACTAGCATGCAACTACTAGCATGCAACTACTAGCGTGCAAACTACTAGCATGCAACTACTATCATGCAACTACTAGCATGCAACTACTAGCGTGCAACTACTAGCATGCAACTACTAGCATGCAACTACTAGCATGCAACTACTAGCATGCAACTACTAGCATGCAACTACTAGCATGCAACTACTAGCTTGCAACTACTAGCATGCAACTACTAGCATGCAACTACTAGCATGCAACTACTAGCATGCAACTACTAGCATGCAATCCTACTAGCATGCAACTACTAGCATGCAACTACTAGCATGCAACTACTAGCATGCAACTACTAGCATGCAACTACTAGCATGCAACTACTAGCATGCAACTACTAGCATGCAACTACTAGCATGCAACTACTAGCATGCAACTACTAGCATGCAACTACTAGCATGCAACTACTAGCATGCAACTACTAGCATGCA